>JBBYHL010000005.1:3942007-4000176 GCA_038381835.1 Adansonia madagascariensis
TTAAACAAGCTCAAATCTTCTAATTTTGAAACAAAAATGGTCTTACAATTATTCCCTAAATGTTTGTGCCTTTTTTTAGTCAAAACCTTGAGCAGTATGATCAAGAGGCTGTTTCATCGTCCCAAACTACTCTGGGGCTGTGCAAATGAGTTCATGACGCTCATGCCACTCTTTCCCTTCAGTCATAGACATTCGAACGTCAATGACTAAAGTTTGGACCTGTAGACATAAAAAAATGAGAGATATCCCTTACTTTGCTTTGTCCCTTGCTAGTAGCACAACTATTGCAAATTGAAAAATCACTTTAAAATCTTAAATGATTTTTCATGAATTCTTTTATATTTTTCTCTTAAAGCATGTTGAATTATCTTTAAAACAATATCTTATTCACCCCCGGATCATTCTAGATGAGAGAGTTATGATTTTTCAAATCTAAACTGTCCAGAACCTCTAGAATCCGAACATGTATTCTGGTTGGGCTGTTTAGGCCCACTAAATGATTTTTCCAAATTTTTCAAACATTTTTCCTAAAAGATTCATGAAATTTCCTTTTCAAAAAGGTATCATTTTTAATTTTCCAATACCAAATGAGTCTAGAATGATTTTTCAAATTTTGATATGCCTTGATTCTTGTATGCTGTGCCAGCAACAAAATTGATCCAAATTTGAAAATTTATTCCCCTTGGGATATTGGGAATATTTTTAGATAGACCCTCATCAAGTTAGCTTTCTAACGGTATCTTGTCCACCCTCTAAATCCTTCAAACCAATTTAGAATAAATTTGGGAAGCAGGATAGTGTGATGCTGTCCCCTATTTTTAGTTATGGTCAAAATTGAGTTGTTTTCCCGAATTTCGTCTCTAGACATTCGAATGTCTTCGTATCACCCCAATTAGACTTGAGAACATGCTTTGACCTTCCATAGGCTCGTATCAAGGTATAAACACATTTTACATCTTTACCATCCTCATTCACAATTATTTCTTTTGCCAAAAGTTGTCGAAATGCTCACACATTTCCTAAATCACAAAGTTTTGTCAACTTAAGTTTTCCAACTCAACTTCTTTAAAGAGTGTCAGACGTGTCACTTTTGGGGATACTCTAACCCCTACCTTCGAGGGGATACTCCAACCCCATTTTTGAAAATCATTAAGATTGAAAGATCTTCCTTTGTCAAAATGATTTGTAATCCACGGGGATACTCCAACCTCGCCTTTTTGAAGGGATACTCCAACCCTGTCTTTCAATTACAATTATTTTTTTTTCTTTTCCTGGACTCCCATGAATATGTCAAACAAACCTCATTTAATCAAGGAACCTAGATGCATCTAAAAAATTATCAATTCGGTTATTCCTAGATAATCAATACCAATTACGAGATAAATTCCTATAGTCCACCCATTTTCTTTATCATTGCATTGAATGATCCATGTTATGCTACTTTATTTATTGCCTTACTAACATGATTTCTTTGTGATGATTATATGCATTGATGTTTTCAAAACATTTCAAATAAAATTAAAGGTAATGCTCCGCGTGGGTATCTCTCCAATGCCAAAAGTGGAACATTCCATTTTTAAAGTAAAATTCAGAAGTCATTTTATTGAAAATCTCTATATTCCCCATCTCTCCGGGCCATATATGAGATTAAATCTTTTTCATCAAAACCAGGATTTGTATTTCTATAAGATTCATGCATTAAAAGAGGGTTATATCAAAATAGTGACAAGTTAAGATCGAAAGAATCGAAATCTAGATAAGACATAGCTAGTAAGGTACAGATTTTGGGCGTGACGAAGAGGTTCATACCTCATCGCACGTAACCAACTCCCAAACCCAAATGGTGAATCTTTGCATTACATAGACCACGGGATCGATGTTTTGAATTTACATAGGTTTCAATAGGCATCCAATCATGCCTAGCTTGAAATTATCGGTGGTGACTCCATGCGTTGGCCATTTCATGATGGTCATTCGAGACAAAAAAGATGAGCGATTTGTCTTATGGTCCCTCCTCACTGTGTCATAAGTCGAGAATATAAACTTTCTCGTTCTCATCACATCACGAAGGAAAAGTCTAGATCAAGAAGACATTCCAAGTCATAAAAATATTTTAAGTTGTATGCACTCATAAATTCGCGAGGATCACCCTGGGGTACATTGCGACAAGGTCAGGGCACGAATACTTTACAAAAATAAATTTTGTTTAAATCATTTGTTTTAATTTGCAACTTATATGTTAATCAAAGAAAATCCAAAGACCTCTATTTCCTAAATTACTAAAATTCCTACCTTTAAGGATCTCCAACCTTGTTTTCAAAAGAATACTCCAACCTTGCTTTTCACTAAAAAAATTAAATTTTCTCTCTCGCAGATATCCTGGCCCTTTTATTAAAACCTTCTTTCAAAAAGATCTAAAATTTTTAACATTAGAGATACTATAACCCCATTTTCTAAGAGGATACTATAACCTACTTTTCAAACTTCACTCAAAATTTAAATTCTCTTTCTCTTAACTTTCTCAGACCTTTTAGTCAAAACTTTTTTTTTACATCTCAAGGGACCACCGAGTCCAAATGCATCTAAAATTTGTTATTTCAGTTATTCCTCAATAATCGAAGATAACTCTGGGATACATTTTGATCGTTTTTCCTTTTTATACTTTTTGTGTTTATTTTTATGCAATGTTATTATGTTCTTTTTCATCTCACAAACGCATTTCCCTTAATGATGATCTTAGTGTATTCATATTTTTGAATTATTTTTGAAAATTATAAGGCAATGTTCCATGCTGGTATCTCTCCAGTACTTAACATAGAATATTTGATTTTTGGAATTAAATTTGGAGATCATTTTCATAAAAAACTTCCTTATGTTCGCCACATCTCCAGTGCGCATACATGATTCAAAATTTTCCTTAAAACCCAAGTTTATAATTTTCATATAAAATTATTCACTAAAAAGGGCTTATATCAAAATAATAACAAGTCAAACCGAAGAAATAAAAACCAATGTAAGATATGGCTAGCGGATATCGAAATTAGGCATCGTAGGGGTGCTAATTCTTCCCCATGCATAACCAACTCCTAAATCCAATGGACGAATCTCTGGACCTTATAGCCCTTGAAATTGATGTTTTAAGTTTTGTAACTCAAAATATCTTTTTCAATAGGCATTCGATCATGCTAGCCCAAAATGATCAGTTGGAACTTTAAGTCTTCAACTACTTTGCGATGGCCATCCAAGATCGATTGGATAAGCGATTCATCCAACGGTCCTTTCCCTCACTATCATCTAATCATGCCTAATTCAAATCTTGATCAAGGTGTAACTCAAAGGTAATACCTTAAATTCCTTTTAAGTCACACGCGTCATCATTTAAGTGGTTTGAGTGGTGTTGTATGCTCAGCTAAAGGCACATCGCGACAGATTAGTGACTCTATTGGGGAGATATTTATTGAGTAAGTCTACAACTAGCCATGTCTTACTTGGTTCATGATTACCTCTGTTTTTTATTACTGTTTACTTATAGTCCCCTTTTATCTTTGTTTACTAATGTTGTATTTTCCATGATTCTTTTTCTTGTTTGTCAGAAACTATTTTGTTCCCAAATAAGTTCTAGTTTGATAAGTACGGTCATAAGAGGTAAATGAAAGGTTTGATTTTTTCCCTAACACACACCGTGCACATGCATTTGCATTAGATTCTCACTAAACTCTGTAGTGAAATTAGGGTAGAATTGAGCTATCTGCCCTTTCTGAGCAACCCTCCACATAGGTATAGTATGAACTTTCAGGGTGTAAATTACCTATGTCTCTCGTAAGTAACCCTCCACATTTGCATAAGAAAATACATCCATCGGATTGAACCCATTCTGGCAAGCCTATGATGGGCCTTAAATCGAGGTGCCTTGACAGTCTTTACTGGATGAAAGAGCAATTCAGATACCGATTAGATACAACTTAAACCCATATAGTGAGCCCTATGAGCTAAACCATGTCAAACCATACCAAAATGCTAGTGAATAACCCAAAAAATAGGAATTACCTTTACTCTTAAACACCATAGTCACATAGGTAATGATGAACAAACATTGTCGCCCAAGTCTATCACTTCATGTCCTAAGAGAGATCTTATGTTTTATTTTTCTACTAGGGCATGCCATTATGTTATGCTATCGATGGTTAACTCTTGGCAACAAGTAAGTGATGACAAGCAAATGATATCCACTACAAAGCCCCCCATTGCGCTAAAAAAGGTCATATTGAATCCGAGTATACCATTATGTTGTCAGAATGATGGCTTAATGCATACCCGTAATAGATAGTGATGAATGAACATAATCGCCTAATCGATCAATTTTCGTCCCCTCCCTCGAGTATTGTATTACTTCAATAAAGGTTATTTTAACCCAGACATGGCTTTATGCTATTTGTATATATTTTGATTATCATAATAGTGTGCAATTGTCATGTCCGCCCGAATAAAAAGGCCATATAGAAAAAGTGCAATTGTTACTAACCTATTTTCTTGTTACTAACTGAATAAAAAGGTTTTTTTTTTTCATTTTTACAATTTAGTCCCTAGAATTTCCATAATTACAAGATAGACTAAAAAATCAAAAACTTCACAAATAAACCAACATATGGTTTGACTAATTTAGAAAATACACTTCCAAGGCCTTAATATTTTGGTAAAATTATGTTTACACCCTTAGAAGTTTAAAAATTGATGAAATAGACTAAAGTAACATAAAATCAAGAACAAAAATATATTCTAAGGGCATTGTTATATCCGACCAACTTCCATAGCAAGCAAAAACAATTTCTTTACACATAATTTCATAAATATAAACATACATACATGGTAAATAATGAATATGTCAACATATTTCACCATAAATCAACATGAAAATACCACAATATTATTTACATAACAAATATATTTTTTTCATAATGAAAAATTGCACAACATTATGCACATAATATCAGAATATTATTTACATAACAAATATATTTTTTTCATAATGAAAATCAAACTAATATTAACAAAAATCAAATTAAACATTTAAATCACTAACCTTTGATCATAGCCTTCATACTTGACCTTTAAACATGGATGAGCACAAGTATTCCATAGGCCCACTAAAAGGAAGAACGAAGCATGAAATGAGCAAAAATTAAAACTTTTATAGGAGAAACTACCTTAATTAAGCCTGAAAAAATAGAAATTTTAGTATTTTCACATGAAAGCTTAAGGCTTCCAAAATGAGCCAACCTCCCTCTATTTGTAGGGGAAGGAATTCGGCCAAGAGGTGAAAAAAATCCCCTTAGCCAAATCCTTGTAGTTTTTTCCTTTTATTTTTTTATTAATTTTTTAGATTTATCTTATTAGATTCTTTATGGTTTGTTAAGATTTTAATTAATTGCTTTTTTTATAATCTTAGTCAAAAGTCTAAATGTATGAGTCATGTGGGCTAAAGTTAGGCTTCATGATTTTTTTAGGATAATATTAAGCTTAACTTAATTCTCATATAATTAAATTATCAAATCCTAAAATTAAATATAATTATTCAAAAATATAGGAAAATTAAAATTTTAATTGCAAATTTTGTGAATAAAAAGTGAGGTAGAGGGACTAAATAGTAAAAAAATTATAAATTATAAATCGACAAACTGAATTATGGATTTAATCATGTAAATGGCCCAATTAAATATCCATATAAAAATTTTGAATCCAAAAGAATTAATAAAAATTTTGGAGAAAGAAAACATTATTGAGTTTTATCGTAAAATCAAAATGGGACTAAGTGGGCCTTGTTGGAAAATTAATGGACTTATTGAAATAAACAAAATTAGGCTTGTTAGGCTTGTTGAGAATGAAATGGGCTTGGTCAAAAATTAAAAATGGGCTTGTCAAGCTTGTTGGAAAATTAATGGGCTTAGTAGGCCCATTAGCAAAATTGGCAAGTTTTAAGTCCATTAAAAATTTTGGCCCAAAAATAAAAATAAAAATTTCGAGTGTTAAACTCTAAACGGAAGTTTTGAAAAATTTTATGTGTAAGAAAAACACATTTAAAAATTTTAAACTCGTAAAATTTTACAAGAAAAATCGTTATAGAAGAAAATTGATATTTAGAAAAAATTAAAAACTTATAAAATAAATTAAAGCTTCAAAAATAAATTACTATGAATTTAATAAAAGTATTTAAAGATATTTAAAATTCTAAACTCAAAAAAAATTTATCAAAAAATTTACGAAGTAGGAAACTCCATATATTGGAAACAAGATAATTTCAAAAATAAATACAAAATTGAAAAAATGAGCTGAATTCAATACCTTGCTCAAAACATTAAGCTAGAAATAATAGAAATAAAATCTTGGAATTTGGAGTAAATTCTACTGAAAATTTTGCTAGCAAAAGACTTGTTGTACATTGAAAAACTTAAAATTAATTGACAAATCTGACAACTCGACACCTCATGGTATAAAATACCAATATAGATTTTTTTTTGAATTTTTTGAATTTTTCAGAGTGAGTATCAGCATAAATTCTCTATGGGTATTAGTAAAAATGGACGACAGTGAACTCTCAAAATTTCATGAAAAGAATTTAAAAGATTTCTAAAAATAGAAAATTTGATCATGATAACATATGCAGAAATATATTGCAAAATTTGACAATAAAATATTTAAAAAATAATTTTTCCTTTTAATATTCATTATTTTTATTCGAGATTGATTCTTTAAAACCCACAAAATTGCACTTTTTCTGTCATATGCATATAGGGCCAGATAGGCATGACTATAAGGGTTTTGAAAATGTCAAGAAAGAAGCGTAGACAAAATTAAACGTCTACAAGAGGGATAAAGGATGACCCAACAAGGTTAAGGCCATTCAGATTCTATCACCGCCTTATACCCGAAATGAAGAGAGGAGTTTCCTAGAAAGGCTAAACTACATAGCCAAATTCATATCCCAATCAATCGACAAATGCAATCTAATCTTTTGACTACTTCAAAAGCAAAACCTCGGAGAATGGAACAACAAATGCCAAGAAGCCTTCAACAACGTCATACACTACTTTAGAACCCACCTATACTAGTACCATCGGTGCCTGATTCACTTTTGATCCTGTATCTATCAGTTTTCGAAAAGTCTATAGGTTGTATATTGGGTCAACACAATAGGTCGAGTAAAAAAGACTAGGCTATCTATTGTTTAAGCAAGAAATTCATGAAGTGTGAAAATAACTACTCAGCAGGAGGAAAGTTATGTTACACTCTGATATGGACTACTTGGAAGCTAGAATAGTACATGCTATACTATACAACATGGCTAATCACCAAACTCAACCCGATCAAATACCTATGCGAGGCCCTTACCTTGTTAGTAAAATTAGCCAGATAGCGACTCTTGCTCTTCGAATATGTTAATATTTACGTGTAGCCATCAATGATAGCGCAATTGCTAACTTCTTGGCGAGTGGAGTAGCAAATGACTATGAACCTTTGGATTTTAAGTTTTCGAATGAAGATTTAATATGCATATTCGAAGTAAAAGATACTCTGGATTGTCACTAATCTTGAAAAATGTACTTTGATGGAGCTTCAAATGCATTGGGACATGGAATTAAGGTAATTTGGATCTCACCTGATGGAAATTACTATCCCATCACCGCAAGATTAAACCTTGATTGTACTAACAACATATCAGAATATAAGGCCTACATCATGGGACCTAAGCCACCATTGAAAGGGGTATCAAAACTCTACAAGTATTCAGGGATTCAACCTTAGTGATCTATTAGCTTCGAGGAGAGTGAGAGACATGGGACGCTAAGTTAATCCGATACGGGAAGTTAATCTCTAAATTAAGACAGAACTTCAACCAAATTAGCTTTGAGCATATGCCTTGAGAGGAAAATGAAATGGCTAATGCTCTAGCAATCTTAGCCTTTATGTTAAATGTAAGCTGAGAGTCAGAGGTCATACTTATTCATATGAGTATCTGTAAAGCTTTAGCCCATTGCCATATCATAGTGGAGAAATAGGATAGGCTACCATGGTACCATGATATTTTTTGATATGTCAAGGTCCAACAGTACCCCGAACATGCTACTGAAACTAACAAGAGAACCATCCAAAGAATGGCTATAATTTTTTTCTGGATGATGGGGTATTATACAAGAAAGGCTGGGATCAAGTGTTATTCTAGTGTATGGATACTCTAAAAACCAAGAGAACTTAAGAAGAAGTCCATGAGGGAATATGCGTATGCTCACCAACGGACACTACATGGCAAAATAAATAATGAGATCGGGCAATTATTGGTTGACCTTTGAGAAAGACTGCGTTGACTATGCCCAAAAGTACCAGAAGTGTCAAATCTACGTAGACAAAATTCATTTCCTACCATCGTCACTGCCCCGTGGCCTTTCTCTATGTAGAGCATGGACATGATCAAACCTATCACTCCTAAGGCTTCCAATGGGCATCGTTTCATCTTAGTTGCCATTAAATATTTCACTAATTAATAAGAGATGGCTTCATACACCAGTGTCACCAAATCTGTTGTGTGCAAATTTGTAAAATGGTATATAATCTATAGATATAGGCTCCTTAAACATATCATTACAAGTAATGCATGCAACTCGAAAAACAAGATAATGTAAGCAATTTATTCTCAATTTAAAATTTAGCATCATAACTCTGTCTTGTATTGCTCGAAAATGAACAGGGTTGTCGAAATAGCCAAAAAGAATATCAAAAAGATAATTGAGAAGGTGGCTGAAACCTATAAAGACTGGCACAAGAAGAAGACTGGCACAAAAAGCTACATTTTGCATTACATGCCTACCACACAATGGTTTGGACTTTTATGGATACTACCCTATTTTCCTTAATCTACGGCATAGAGGCTGTTCTACCCATCGAGCTCGAAATCCCTTCACTAAGGACTTAGGGGAATCATAACTTGAAGAAGTAGAATAGACCAATGATGTATATGCACAACTTAATTTCATTAATAAGAAAAGCGTGAAAGCTATCTGTCATGGGCAAATGTATCAAAAGCATATAATGAGAGCCCATAACAAAAAGGTCTATCCTTAACAATTTTGAGAAGGTTACCTAATGTTCAAACAAATTCCCCTAATCCATGAAAAAGGCTTAGGGCAAATGCACACCAAACTAAGAAGGTTGTACATAGTAAAATGCATATTTTCCAGAAGAGCTCTGATCTTAACTAAAATGGATGGCAATGACTTGCCCAATCCTATCAATAGGATTTTAGGATAAAAACTCAAAAGGCCATCTTATAAGCCCCTAAAAAAAACCTTGGGTAAAAACCCAAAGGGCATCTAAGAAAACAAACCATCTTAAATTAAAACTCGAAAGGGCAGCTTAAGTGACCAAAGCTTACTTTCACCAGACTTAACCAAATCCAGACCATCATAGCCTGGACCAATCTCAACCTAGCCTATTCACCATACCGTGATCAAAAAGCAAAATCATAACCTACTCATCTATCTTACTTTTACCTACCTTTCCAACTTCACCAAACTAGGAAAGAAAAAGCAAAGCCTACCTAAGCCTAAGGCAATCTTCATATCATGGGGCAATTTAAAGAGTTTCTTCACGGGTTAGCCAGCATTAGAAGGATTGACTAATTGAGAAAGGTTTTTGAATGTACTCAATGGAAGATTTATGTCATTAGCATGAAGGGCACTAGCCGCTTGGAGAGTCTATCATAAATTCTCTTTATATATCCCAAAATTTTTTATGAATTATACTATTTTTTTGAATTAAATATAATTATTCCTCTCGTAATCCTTTTTTGTAACAATTACATTCCATGTGCATCATGTTTATTATCTAATTGATAATGCTCGATAAATGGACAAAACTGATAATATGATTTCCTATTATTACTTCAAAAAAAGGAAACTTTATAAGAACTTCATTTCACATCCATAGATCAAGAATGAACCTTGGACTCTCGGTTGGTTTTACCCATAGACCTTTTTATTTTGGAAACATGTTCAAAACTTCTTTATAGTAAACCTTAGCTAAAAAATAAGAGCCAAAAATCCGTTGCTAATCTTTGTCATTACCACCCAAAGCACCAATCAGTCTACCACTACTATCTAAAGCAACCCTCTGAACCAAATCAAAAGGATGAGTCCACCAAGCTCACCAGCAAACCTAGCCAAAAGAAGAATCCAAACATGAGCCAACTAAGCTCAGCAACCTTTTTTCACAATTACGAGCCATCGTACCCTCAAAAAATAGCTTTAACTGACTAAAATGCCTTTGGAATTCAGAAGCAAGATTGGTAAACCTTCGGATAAGAGGACACTCGATTGGACTTTTGAATGAGCAAATGACTAAAAATGCCTTGATAAATTACTAGATTATGCTTATGATTATCATGTTACATCATTTTATGCATGCCTTTGCATCCTCATGCACCATTCATATAATAATTAATATTTTTCAAGTACAAACTCCTGACCTCAAAAGTCAAATCCCAAGTATAGATTCTTGCTTTCGTAAAGGCTCGAAGGGCTCTAGATATAAATTTCTGACCTTTCGAGCTTGCAAATCGAAAAGCCATCCAGGTAAGGTATCTAAACTCATATCTTTTTAGTCTATAAAGAGTTGGGCACCAATCAAGTCAATATACAAAAAGCTAGGTGCCAATCAAGTTTATTCACGAAGAGCTAAGCACTAATCAAGTCTGTCCATAAAAAGCTGGGCATTGATCAAGTCCATCCATAAAAAGTAAGCACCAATCGAGTCCGTCCATAAAGAGCTAGGCATCAATTGAGTTCATCCATAAGAGGCATCATTCCACTCTGGAAAAATTATGTCTGACTATCTTTACCCTATTTCTGACACTCAATAACAGCCAAAGAAGAGTAGCTATAGACAACTTATTTCATCCAGGCTACTTTCTAGAATCTTCAAACTTAAATAAAAGGTAATAGAATAATAAAAATAAAAAATAGATATGATTATCAGGTGTTGTGTTGCCAGGCACTATTAGGCGACATGGTGCTAGACAAAAATTTTTTGAGAAGGTTTGAAATGCCTAAGGACCATATTAAAAAATATAAAAAAAAAGCATCAAAGATCACTATGTAGGCACCGTCAAAGTCATTCAAGAGAACACATATCAGTTCCTATCATTCTCGACAAAGGTGAGGTGTATGGAGAGTCAAAGGTATGAAAAATTTATATTTTTGCATGCAAGTCTTAATACATAGCTACTAGGTATCGATACAAGGTCCACATCATTAAAATTTCAAAACTTACTACTCGTATCAATACAAAAGGCATTGTATCGATATATTGCTAGATTTATCAATACCAAGGGTGTTTGTATTGATACAGATTTATGTCATAGCTAAAATCATGATTTTTGGCCAAAATGTATTAATAAGCAAGTGAGAATATCAATACAGCCTTTATGTTATCAATATAGGTCATCAAGTATTGATAGATCTAGGAAATTTTACTCTATGTATAGACATAAAGTTCTTTGTATTGATATTGAAAGGCAAATTTTGCTCTTTATATTGATATAAAGTTTTATGTATCGATGCACTAAGGCATTTTTGCCTAATTTGAGCCATTTTCAGCCTTTGCACCATTTATCTAAAAATCCAATTTGGGAACATTTTTAACAAAAGAATTCATCAAAATTCACACCAGGCCTTAGCATTGGATTTATGATTGGGTTTTAACAAATTGTGAGGCCTAAAATGACTTGAAAATGGGATATTTTCATGAAATACATGGTTTGTTTGAGGGCATGCTTGGCTTTTCTCCAGCTGCAGGCTACTACAGCCCTTCTGCTCCACCACCATGCTTATGGCAGCCAATGAAATTTCAGCCAGCTGAACATAGTACCTAAGCATGTTATGTGGTACATGGAGAAAATTTTGAACTACCCTCATTTTTGCTTTCAAACCCTTAGTTGAGCATTGAATATAAATGAACCAACTTTAGGTTAGCTAAAGAGATATACATTTTCAACAAACTGCACACTTTTCTTCACATTTAAACACTCTCTAAAATAAGTTTTTAGCTATAAGAAACCAACAAGCTCACCCTATTCTCTTAGCTTCCCTGATCCATAAAAAAAAACTCTTCTTTTCTTTCACTTTCACCCTCAAAACTCCCCTTCATCCATATCATAACCAAACCAAAAAGCTCTTTTTTTCATTAATTTCTTACTAATTAATAGTAAAGAGAAGGAAAAAAGTGAGCTTGAAGCTACTACTAAAGGGAAAAGTTTAAGCTCAAGGCTTTTGGTATATTTTTCCCACCTTGCTTCATTTATTTTATATTTTGCATGTTTTTCATCATGTTAATAAATTTTCCATGTTCCCATGAACTTATTAGGATCTTTGTTGCATTAATGTGGTCTTATTTATGGCAATCTTAGGATTTTTGTGAATTTCTTGATGCCATGATGTTGTTTGAGTGACTAAACATGCTATTTTTTACTTTGCCATCAAAACAGCCCTTGTTCATGTACTCCTTGTCATATTCCATCCATTTGCACATTTCAATTCATGCTTGAACATTCATCCTAATAAATTTTAAGCATATTCACGCATTTTATTGCATTTTGGCATGTTTCATATGATAAAAATGCTATCTTGAAAATTTGTCAACCTTTTCCTTCTTTAAACATGTTCATACCACCTTTCATTGCATGATTTTATCAATTCCATGTATATTATTTGTCATTTCCTCGCATTTTTATCACTTGTTCCATGTTAAAATGTCATATTTGTTTGTTTAAATGTGCTATCCATGTTCCTCTTCATGTATCTCACATTTAGTTTGTAGCATGTTTGTCAATATGCTTACTTGTTTACTACAAAAATTTTATTTTCAAAAAACCCTGAGTTAAGTCTATGGTACCTCCAATAAATGGAGATTAGCATGGATTTAATATTTTCACTAAATCGATCATCCAATATTGGGATAAATCCAGTTTTCCATGTTTGGATTCATGATTAAATAAGGTTAATATCCTGGTTTTTAAAATAAAAATAGCCTTTTTGCTTGTTTCAAAATGTTCATGCCTTGATCTTGAGTTTAGTACCCTTGTTTATGACATGGTCAACGGGCTATTTCATCATCCCAACTACTTCAAGATTGTTTAAATGAGCTCATTAAGCCTATGTCACCCAGTCCTTTCTATCACGAACATTCGGATATCTATAGCTTAAGTCTAGCCCCAAGAAACCCAAAAGAAATAAAAAAAAAAACTCTTCAATTTTTGCCCTAACAAAATTGTAGTCTTAACTTAAAAAATTATTTTTGATCTCTAAAACATTTTTATAGAATTTTTTAATATTTTTCTCTTAAAAAGCATCAAATTCTCTTTCCAATAGTATCTTTTTTGCCCTTAAATCATTCCAAAAAGGGAATCATGCCTTTCAAACCTTTGCTATCTAGAAACCCTGGAATTAGCAATTCACATTTTGTTTGGGCCATTTTGGCCTATTGAATGATTTTTCTAGATTTTTAAAATATTTTTCTAAAAATTTAGATGAAATTTCCTTTTCAGAAAGGTATCGTTTGTGATTTAATGATTCCGAACAAGTCCGAGGCAATTTTTCAAAAGTTATTACACCCTTTCTCCTACACGTGCTATTAGTGCTGAGATAAACCCAAGTTCAAAAATTATTTCCACCTAGAAAGCGATTTTCTAGTATTTTTGAAATATTTTATATTAATCCTAGTTGAGTTACCTTTTTAATGGTACCTCATTAACTCCCTGATGCCTTTGGATGAACTCAAAATAAATTCAGGTAGAGTGACAACATGATGCGATTCCCTGTTTTTGGACTTAAAAATTAGACTAATTTCCCAAACTGCTTTCTCGATGCATTCGAATGTCCCAAAATGCATTTGATTGATTCCCCATGAAGTCAAGTGTTACAAAACGAGGTGGATCATGGCTTTATTTTTATAAAGCTTTATAAAAATGAATTTTGTTTAAATCATCGGTTTCAATTTGCAACTTATTTTTTACTCAAAAATATCCAAAAACCTCTATTTCCAAACTTACCAAAATATCTACCTTTAGGGATATTTCAACCTTGTCTTTTGAGGAGATACTTTAACCTTATTTTTCACTTAAAAATTCAAATTTTCTCTCTCTCGAACATCACAACCCTTTTAATCAAAACTTTCTTTTCAAAATATCTAAAATTTTCACCATTGGGGATATTTTAACCTTATTTTTCAAGAAGATACTCTAACCTCGCTTTTCAAATTTCACTCAAAATACAAATTTTCTTTCTTGTACTTTTCTTTTGACACCTGAAGTGACCATCAAGTACAAACGCGTCTCAAAATTATCATTCCTATTATTCCTTAATAGTCGAAGATAATTATGAGATATATTCTGATCGTCCCTCCTTTTTTTTTGCTTTTTGTGTTTATTTCTATGCAATGTTATTATATTCATATTCATCTTACTATCACATTTCCTTTTGTGATGACCTTTGTGCATTCATATTATAAAATCATTTTTGAAAATTATAAGACAATATTCCACATCGATAACTCTCATGTGCTTGACACAGAATATCTAATTTCTAAAATTAAATCTAAAGATCATTTTCATAAAAATCCTATATTCCCTATATCTCCAAGGCGCCTACATGATTTAAATTTTTTCCTTAAAACCCAGATTTATAAATTTTGTATAGAATTCATGCATTAAAAGAGGATTATATCAAAATAATGACAAGTCAAAACCGAAGAAATCGAAACCAATGTAATATATAGCTAGCAGGTATCGATTTCGGGCATCATGAGGGTGTTAATCCTTCCCCAATAATAACCAACTCCAGAATCCAACCGGCTAATCTCTAGAACTCCTAGACCATGAAATCAATGTTTCAAGTTTTGTAACTCGAAATATCATTTTCAATAGGCATCCGATCATGCTTAGCTCAAAATAATCGGTGGTGACTCAAAGTCTTTAACGGCCATCCAAGACAAGTCGGATGAGTGATTCGTCCAATGATTTTTCCCCTCGCTATCATCTCATCACATCAAATTCAAATCCCGATCAATGGGTAACCCAGAGGCAATTCCCTCAATTCCTTTTAAGTTGCGCTTATTACCGTCTGAGCGATTCAGATGGTGTTATGCACCTAGGTAGGGGCACGTTGCAATATGTTATTAAATTTATTGTTAAAATTGGTGATAATTTATTTAATAAAACTTTTTATCAATTAAATTTTTATTTTATAAATTATTTGCGAATTTTTTCTTCATTATGATTTATTCTTAATTATAAACTTTATGTTATATAAAACTGCTTTTTATATTTTCAAAATTTTGTTTTAAGTAAATTAAAAGAAATAAAATTAAGTTTTTTCCATTATGAACAAAGGAATTGGTGATTAATAAAAATTTATTTAATTAGATGTCTTTTATAGTAATTTTAACCAACATTAGAGCTTATATAAGTTGTTTTACTAGACAACATATCTATAAAAAAAAGAGTTTATAAAAAGTAAATTTATCAAATAATTTTGGCTTATTATTTAAAGCTCTTATTTTTTAAAAAAGAGTTTTATAATAGTTTTTTTTAAAAAAAGCTAAACCAAATAAGTAATAAATATTAATAAAATTTAGTAATATTGTATTATAAATTAACCAAGTTTTGAATTTAAAACAACTTTATTTGATTAAACCAATGATAATCAAATCAAATCAAAGTAAAGCTATATATATATATAGATTAAAGGTATATGATGTGGGACACAACGGGATAACACTAATATTAACATATGTCCGTTAATTACTGATAAGACATAAATATTTAAAAGTAAAAATGTATATTAATTGTCTACAAATACGCTTTATATAAATTATATAGTTTATGAATAATTAGTTTCAATAATTTTGATTTTAATTTTGATTTCATTATTAGAACTATTATTGTTCATGCAATTATGGTTTCAATGAAATATGATTGTATTGGTACGTAACATATGTACTCAAAAAAGGTTTTGATAAGTAAAAGTTTTGAAATATTAAAATTTATTTAAATAAACATATGCTTGATCGGACAGTTGCAACACGCAAGCTGAATACTAATATAAAAGATATTTGGCTTTAACCATCAGGTTTCTTGACGGAGGCAAGTTAAAAGCTGGAAAATGGCACGATATCAATTTCAACTACGCATGCTTATACAGTATAAAAAAAAACATTAAAATACATTCATTCAACGTTAAAATAGTGATAATAGAAATGTTATTATTATTATTATTATTCATTTATTGGCAATTTGTTAATTATCACAATAAGAAAAATATAAAAATTTCAGTTTTCTTTCTCTTTTTTCCTTCGTCTTCATTTCAATCAATCCACAAACTATACGTATTATATGCACAATTTTTTTCTCTTCTTCTGTTAGGCTTTGATTGATGAGAACAATGAAAGGACGTAAGGATCGAAAATTTGTTAATTCAATTATTAAAATTGATAATCTTTTTACTTTATAATTTAATTATTAAATTAACAACTTTTATATCTTTTCCAGCTAAACAAATAATTAGATTGATAATTGCCATTTTAGTTTTAGGATTAAGGGTAAATTTATAATTTTATTTTAATTTAATATTAAATTTTATCATTTTATTTTTATATTTGCTTGAATTTTGTTATTAAATTATGAATTTTTTATTTAATTTTATCAGTCAAATTTGATTTTAAATTATTTAAAGATAAAATTTTAATAAAAAAACATTTTTCAATTATTTTAATTTTATAATTAATAAAAATAAATCAATGCTTTTTTTTTTTTTTTTTTACTCGGAAAGGGAATTACCTTAAACGAATACTGTTAATTTTAAGAATTTGTTAAAAGCACCCCCCCCCCCCCCCCCCAAAAGAAAGAAAAAAGGGGGAGCAAAGCCAATATTTTTCTCTGAAACTTCTTTTTATTTTCGCTTCAACGCACAAAGCTAATGTCAATAAAGTCATCGATTCATAGGCAATATAGTTTACCTGCACTTTCCCATTAATATTCGTTCGAGCTTAGAACAAAGAAAAGCAAACAAACAAACAAACAAAGAAAGTCACCCTTTGAACTTCAATTCCAATTTCTCACCTAAGACTCCTTCAAGAATAACTGGAAGTAAAAGCGTCCAACACGGTCTTAACCCTTCAAACAAGCTAGAACACATAACGTTTTTTTTTTACAAAGTGAGAGGTTTCAATGTGATAGACAGAAGCTATATATACAGATCAGCGATGGGTTTCTTGCATAGATGTTTTTGAGTCGCTTGTAAGGATTTTTGAAGGTTTTGAAAATGGGTATTGGGGGAGGTGGGCAATCTTCTCATCCTCAAAGCATAAGCGTCAGAGAATTTATCTGCCACGCGGGAGCAGGTGCCACTGCAGGTTAGCTTTACTTAATTGCTCTTTTGATTTATTCTTTTAGGGCCTTTTTACCAGTTCTTGCCAAATGATGAGAAATTTAGTGGATATTTTAAGTGACGAAATGAGGGTTTGTATGGTTAATTCTTGGATTTGAAAATATTCGATACTTTTAATTTGAATGAAATTTTGACATATTGATGATTTTGGTTGGAAATTTTTAGGTGCAATTGCTGCCACTTTTGTTTGCCCTTTAGATGTGATCAAGACAAGGTTGCAGGTCCATGGACTCCCTGAAGCTTCACAATCTGGTGCTAGAGGTATTGTTGATTCTGTGCTTTTGAAATTGATTTTTATTTGCAGTGCATGGTTAAGCATAAGTTTGGCTTGACTTTATTAATTCTATGATACTGGATTATTGGATAAATTGAGAATAGTAATTGAGATAGAGGGCTGGCGTTTGTTGTGAATTCAGATTTGTCATTTAAGTATTTTCCTAGGAGAATTGCTGGAGTGCAAAGTTCATGCTTTGTTGGACTGCTCCGTACCTAAATTTGAATCATTTGCAAATTTTTGTTACCAAAGAGCTGTTTTTCTACCTGATATGAAGTACAGATGTCTGAAATTCTACACCAATAATGGCTTTTCATTAACTTTTGGGTGTCTTGACTCTGGTAGACTTCGGTCATATGAACTGCTGACATGATTGGTTTATAGTAGTGTTGATTAGATGTTTAACATTTTGAAGTTGGATTTCAAGTATCAGGTGAAAATTGTGCCTGAGTTAATTATGGATGATGTTTACGGCTGATAAACGATTCTTCTTATGCATTTCTTTTACGTCTATACTCAGGCAGTGTCATTATAACAAGTTTAAAGTATATAGTAAAGAATGAAGGTTTAAAGGGGTTGTATCGTGGACTTTCACCAACAATAATTGCTCTACTTCCAAATTGGGCTGTAAGTAATTTTTTCACTTTTATAGCAATTAAATGGAAGCTACTTAATATAGTGGTAGATTTTTATTTTTATATATATTTTTTTAGTTTATGACTTAAAAATTTCTTGTTTCTCTTCTAAGCTTTTGAGTTGCTTTTATTTGTATGACATGGAAACGGGATAGTGTGATGGATATGGGTATGATATGTTTTTGGCAATTTTTACCTTAATTTTGAGAATCAACATGCCATTCTCATATGAATAAAGAAATTCCAAGAAGTCTCAGAACTGAAGAGTCCGTGTAACAAAGCTTATGGTGTAGTACTGGTTCTTATATTATACTATATATGTATGTATGTATGTATGTATCTTGTTCCCTTCCATTAGTTAGTTCTCAATTGAGTGATAAATGCCACTGCCTTGGCCTTCTTGTTTGAGATTTCTTAACAAGCCACCCTAATGCCAAACTTTGCTTCTGTCCTCTATGATCTGCTACTTCTATTTGAGGCTGGTTAGCTGATTTTTGCAACTTGATTTCTTACTGTGCTGTAAAAAAGATGCTATTTTGTGTGAGATTTCTTGCTAGTCTCATTAAACTATTATTAAGCCAAATAGCCAATACCATATTGATTCCAACTGCAAAGCAAAAAACCATTTGATGTAACTTTTGTCTTCTGAAAAGTAACAGAAACTCTTATTTCATATGTAGGTGTATTTTACACTTTATGAGCAACTAAAAGGCCTACTCACTTCACATGGTTGGTTCTTCTTGTAATTTTTTCTAGAGTTCTCGCTTGACTTGTCTTCTGCCAATCCTGCTTCTGTTGGTTTGATTTCTACTAAAACTATACTTGTGATTTTGCAGATGATAATGGTGGGCAACTCACTATTGGGGCAAACATGATAGCTGCTGCTGGGGCTGGGGCTGCCACAGCCATCACAACAAACCCACTATGGGTTGTAAAGACAAGACTCCAAGTAAGTTTGTTGTTATGTGTGAAGATATTATGTTTCTTGTAAAATATATCGGTGGTTGTATCCTGTTTGTTTTTCTCTTCCCTTAAAACATGATCATTTGTTTCTGAAACATAATTACAATTAGTTATATGGCCTTGATATTGATGCACAAATACCCTTATAATTCAGATGTAAGTAGCTGGAATTAGTACTTAGTTTTGGTTATTGGAGTACATTCTCTTGTTGCAACAAAATATTCCTCTTTATGTTGCAATTCTTGAGGTACTCAAACCAAGGTTTATGACTGAGTTTTTGGAGGATCAAACTTCTTGTCACTGCTTTGATAGTAGCATGGGTCAAGAAGGCATATATTATGAACCTTAAAAGTAAGCTTTTTTCTGGCAGGTGGATGAAAATGACCAGTTGTTCTGAATTCTTATTTAGAATATTTAACTTTCTTTTAAGTTTCAATGTTGAAAAGCCTATTTAATTTTATGCCACTGGTACATAGTGTTGAAAAGCCTGTTTAATTTTATGCCACTGGTACATAGATCATACCTCCCATAAAACTGGACTAGTAATTTATTTTCTACGATTTATAGATTATTTGTAGTCTGGAGTGCTCTAATATGTGATGATTTTTTTAATTTAGTAGTCGCTTTCAAGGACATCTAATGTCTGTTGCTTTTCTGTACCTTTTGATGTTGATGTTATTGAAGGATATATTGTTATAAACTGTAAGAATGTTGACTGCGCTCAATCATCATTGGAGGTTTTCTTCTCCCTTCAAAGTAGTAATCCTTATAAAATTTTCAGAAGTTCTATCACTTATTTTTGTGCCCTTGACAGTGCATGCTGGAAGCATAAAATGCACTAGGCCAATTGGAATTGGCATGGCAGTATCCCAACTATTGGAATTTACAGTAGTCTTTGATAGTTTGGGGATTGGCTGTAGCTCATTTATTAGATCCAACCGGTATTTAAGTTCTTATCAGTTTAATTTCATATACTTCGCTATCACCCACATGGAAAGCATGTTCGCAAAAGGGTTTACCATTTTATACTTTTCACAGGTTCTTGGGCCCTCTTAATTTCCTGTTTTGGCATCAATCCTTAAATTATTACCATCTGGGATGTGGCAGCAAGATTAGATTTGTTTGTTGTGTTCACATCTATTACCGTTGCCTTGTTGAAGCTGACTTTTATGCTTTAAAACTTACAAAATCCCCTGCCATGCCTACCTCTACCCTCCACAATGGGGCTGGTACAGGGGGAAATATGAGAAAGATACAGAAAAGATCATACCTACCTTGAATGTCATATTTATTAGATATTGTTTTAGGTATAGCAATATGGTCATCCGGTATGCATAGATTGTTATTTGTTTTTACTTTTGGTCTTTGTTTAGACACAGGGAATGAGGACAGGTGTCATTCCTTATACAGGTGTATTCTCTGCTTTACAAAGGATTGTACACGAGGAAGGCCTGCGAGGGTTGTATAGGTCAGTGATTGAGTTCTAAATTTGCAAGCATATATTTGCTTCAATTGTAATCTAAAACAGTCACTATTTCTTTTCCCATTTACCATTGGTGTCATAATTATATTTTCATTATTTGAAACAGTGGAGTTTTGCCTTCTTTGGCTGGGATTAGTCATGTTGCGATTCAGTTTCCAGCATATGAAAAGATAAAATCCTATATGGCAAAAAAGGGTAAATAGGTTACACTATTATCTCCTTACATAATTTCCAGATTGTCAAAATAAGACTCTGAGTCCTATGTTGATTAATTTATTTAGCTGTGGTTCTGATCATATTAACCTTCTCTTTTTGGTTCAGAAAATACAACTGTCGACCGTCTAAGTCCTGCTGATGTTGCAATGGCCTCATCAATATCAAAAGTGCTTGCCTCTGTAATTACATACCCACATGAGGTACGCTATGGTTGGATATTGCTATATCTATATTTACTCAACTGTAAGGAGTCACCATCGTCGAAGAAACTCTTGTTTCATGGAGCATGCATGGTTATTTTTCTTCCTCTAAGTCTTACTCTGCGATTTTGTATCACCAGGTTATTAGATCAAGGCTTCAAGAGCAAGGGCTGGTCAGAAACTCTGAGGTCCAGTATGCAGGGGTAATTGATTGCATTAGGAAGGTATTCCGGAAGGAAGGTCTTCCTGGCTTTTACCGTGGCTGTGCAACTAATCTCTTGAGAACGACACCATCAGCTGTCATTACATTTACTAGTTATGAGATGATTCACCGATTTCTGCACCAGGTTTTACCTCCGGACACTAAGAATTCGGAGGCCCACCCTAGATCTGATGGTCAGGTCAATTCCCGACCAGTTGATAGGGGAAATATGGAAGACAATAAGCAATCTCAAACACAATCAAATAAGATTACACCTTCAATCCCTTTAGGTAACAAATAACAACCAAGCGTTGACGTTTTTTTTCCCCCTTTCTCCCCACGAGCGTACATTTTGTTAGCGGAAAATTTTCGTAAAAGAAATGAAAGTGTGTTAATAAATGTTAGAAGTGAATAAAAGTGTAATTTTTTTATTGCGTTATTTCTTTATGCTAATATTTTTACTTGTTCCATATTTGTTCGAGAATAAACCGACGATTTTGTTCCTTTTAAAGTTGCAAGCTGTTAGGCTTACATCGGTCTAAATGGGAAATCTATGCTGACAAGCTAGTTCACTTTGGTTCGAGAAAAATTAGAATTCGTTTTAATCATTATCAAATTCAGTTTGATTGATTGAGTTATTAAGAAAACGTTTAGGGACAATTACAATTTTTGCATTTTAGGTCATCTTAATATCCAAATTACCCTAATGAGAAAGTCATTTCTTATAGTTTTTATGTCATTTAGGGTAACCGAAATACTTTTTATGTCGAAGGTATACCTCTAGGGTATTTTAGTATTTTTTCCTACAACCTAGTTTGATGTAGTCACTGGGATGCTTTTATGCCAAAGGTGTGTATTTAGGAGGTTCACCCATCTATGATCATTTGTGAGTCTTTTAGGGTTATCGAGATACTTTTATGTCGAAGGCATACTTTAAGGATATTTTGATAATTTTGCATTAGAACCAAGTCCTATGTGATTGCTGGGATACTTTCATGTCAAAGGTGCATATTAGGGATATGTTTGTCATTTTAAATTATTTTTGAGTTATTTAGGGTTATCGAGATATTTTCATGTCGAAGGTATACTCCAAGGGCATTTTGATAATTTGACATTAAAACCAAGTCCTTTAGAGTAACTAAGATACTTTTAAGTCAAAGGTACTTTAGAGGGCATTTTGGTCTTATTGACCAAATTCGAATTCTACAAGTCAAGTTTTAGAACTTTTCGTCTAAATTGGATCTTAGGGTAGTTTTGTTAATATATTAATGAAATTGAAATTTTTAGTAAACTAAGACAATGTCTTCAAGTTAAAATAATACGTAAAATTTCTCTTAGAATATAAGAGGAATTTTATCGATTATTTTAATAACGAGATATCCTTTTCAAAAAAAAAATCGAGATTTTTTAATTTTTGTAGAATAAAACATTTTGTATACCTCAGACTCCCTAGTAAGATACAAAAGATATTTTAAGTTTTAAAATCTTTCGTATTCCTCTAGTTCTCCATTGGGGTGCAAAAGAGAATGATAAAAACTTTCACATTCTTCTTGTCTTCTAGTTGGGTATGAAAGAGATTTTGATTTTAAAAAATATTAAAAACTCAATTTTCTCATACGAAATAATAAATTTAGAGTATTATTTTACATAAGAATTATATTTAAATATCGGATTTTGAAACCAAATAGATATCAAAATTTAAATTAACATGTAATTAATAAAATACAGATTTTCGAACATCATGAGAGGATCAATCCTTACTCATGATTGTAACTGACTCTCGAATCCTTCCATGCAATCTCTTGTATTATCGCAGATCTCAAAGTTTATTTGTAAAGGTTTTGTAACCCTCGAAATGCGAACTTTGATAGGTGACCAATCTCACCTAGCCCAAATATATTGGTGACGACTCTAAAATAAATAGTCGTTTCATAATGACTATTAAAGTTAAGTCAAGTAAGCAATTAATCTTGACGACTTGTTCCTAAATATGAAAAAATAAAAAATAATAATAATGATGTAGCCCGTAAAATAGAATAAAAATAATAATATATAATATAGAAATGAGGAGACACGCGTCATTTTAAGTCAGGCTAATAAGATTCGTATCCGCGCTACGTTGCGATAATTTTAAAACTTTTTAATTTTTTATTTTTTTAAAGATTTAATTTCTCTAACTTTTATAGTGAATCAATAAAAAAGCAACGAAATTTAAGCTTGCCTCGTTCATTCTTGCAGGATCGAGGATTCATTTCACATTCCGTGTTTCTTAACTAAAGAAGCATGTGGGCCATGCTTCTACTCAATTCCAATTGCCTCCTCTTGATGACCAAGGCAATACCTCTAAAGAGCCAATCAAGATTTTGGCTAGAAGGATAAAAAAGAAGAGGAATCAAGCTATTACTGAAGTTTTCGTGCAATGGTCAAATTTGTTCCCTTAGGATGCGACATGGGAGCTACTTTACCAACTGCAGAAATAATACCCAAATTTTGATCCTTGAGAGCAAGGATCTCTTCAACAACAGATGTATAATATGAGCCACTTAATATTGGTTAGGATTCAGTTGTAATTTCTATTAATTCTGTTGTAATTCAATTGTAAAGCTGTTATTAGGCTTCTTTTACTAGACCAGATCAGTAGATTGGATTGGCTGATGAGTATAAATAGAAGGAACGAGTTTGGTAATTAAAGGCACCATTACCTAGATTTAAAAAGTTTTCCCTTTCTCTTAATTCTTTCTTCTCCCTCACAATTTTCTTCTTCTTCTTCTTCTTCTTCTTCTTCTTCCCTATTCCCTCTATTTTTCATCTTCTTCTTTCAATCTTGCTTAGAATCTTGGCTCGTACCAAACGTTAACAAATAAAAAAGTGATATAACAGAGAGTTTTAAGGTTTGCTTTGTTTAGGTTTCTTTTGAGTTTTTCTTTGGAAGTAATTAGGTTTGGATTAAGAAAGGGGGGAAATAATTTGTTGATGATTTAGGTTTTTTTAGAGGCAGTAGATGATGTCATGGAAATAAAAGGCTGTCGGACTTAAAATTTAGATCTAGGCTTAGATAAGATGATTTGGAGGAATCTAATCTGCTAGAAGACAAAAAGATTGAGAAAAATCAAAAGGAGGTCTCTTTTGGATTTTTGGTTATAGTGAACGATGGTCACTAATGACATAGACGATGAACCCTTGCAATTTGGCTCGGGCTGAAGCAGCCAGTGATTGCTTTTACTATTTTAGATAAAGGGTAGAGAGAGAATATTGAACTAATGAACTATAGAGAAACACAAAGGAAAAAAAATGAGAGAACAAGTAAATTTTGGCTTTATATAGCCTGGCTAAAATGCAATGTTTAAGGTTTCGAAGCCTTTTCACATGAGCGAATAGTTTCCCTTGAAAACTCTTTGAGGTGAATTTTATTTTTTTTTAAAAATATTATAAGAAAATCATCAATAAATAATAAATAAAATTTAATTACAAATAAAAAATCATTTATTGAGAAGGCAAAATAAGATTAATCAAAATATTAATCTTTTGACGCAAGTTATACATACGTAAACTCTTCTTTGTACATTACTCCTTAATTTAGTTTGCAAGATGTACACCAAAACATATTCTTTTCAAAGAACCTCAATTAAGCTTTGGAATTTTTTTTAAAATGATATATTTATGTAATTGATCACTAAAAATCAGTACGAATAGATTAACTACAACCCCCCAACTTGTTTTTAGCTATAGAATTTTCAAATTTACATATTATATAACAATAACGTTGAAGCAAATCTTAGAGGGAAAACAAAAAAGTTGAGGTGGACAGCATCTCGAGTATTGGGCCTAAATAATACGCAACTTTTTTGGAGTTTTGGTCCCATCCCTCTGATTTAGGAGTAAAGCTTCAACTGTCCACGGTACATGAAAATTCAAAAGCATTCAACATTCCAAAATCCAAAAAAGAAAAAAGCACGTTCGAATGATTCGGTTCATCGGTGAAAAGAACAAATAAAAACATTTGAAACAGTGTTATAGTAATAACAATAATCAATTAAAACATAATTTTAAGTAAATTTATATAAAATGCTAACATGCGTTTGTCTTTATATTTACAGAAAAATATTTGTAATTAATATATCATCTTTTTGAATTAATAAAAAATTCTTAAAATAATATTTAAAGTAATTTTAATGAGTTCTTAAGTACTGAGCTATTGAATTTTTTTTTCCTCAAAAAAAAATAAGAGTAAGGATAAAAATTAATTAGAATTGATAAAATTTAAATAATTTATTAGATATTAATTTTTTTAAAATAATTATATAAATTAATTAAATTAAATATTAAATTTAAGCAACGAAAATTTTCTTATAATAATACTAATAGTTTTATGAATCACGAAACTTTTGAATTATTATGGAAAGTCAGACGTGCATCATCAACCATTGGATATTAAAGAAAGAAAGACACTGGAAGAGAAATTATCGAAGGACAAAAAGGAAAACAAAAGAAAAGTTGCATTAAATACTCAGATTACTAGAAGTTACTCAGGAATGGTCACGAGCTTGGGACGCCAAGCCCTCCTCAACAGCATCCTATGCCTGAATCCCCACCCCGGCATAGGCGAACTCGGTTCACCTCCCAAACCATTATGACCACTCAGTTTCGTTGCCGAAACACTTTCACTCTCCCGTCCGCCAAATTTCTCCTTAACAATTTTGCCTTCATTATCTTTATTATCTTCTTCTTCTTCTTCTAACAATGGCGATGATATAAATAAATCCTTCAAAGTACGACCATTCAAATCCTTGTCGCCATTCGTTTCCTCATGTAAATTTCCGACGAAACTCTGTGGATACGAAATTTCACGACAGGTTGATGATTTCCGGCTACTGGTTCTGGCGAGAAGCGTTCGTAGGGTGGTTTTAGGACGATGGAAGTTGACCACGGGACTGCTCCTCGGACTTCTTGTTGGACTTTGGGTGACGCCACATTGTGTCGCTAATAGCTTGAATTTCTGCAGCGTCGCCATTTTATTTTATTTTTATTATTATTTTTTTCAGGTTCCGTTTCTGGGTCTCTCTTCTTCCCTTGTTGTGTAACCATCTGGCGAGCAATTTAAGTAAATAGGAGTATTTGGAATTTGAAACTTGACAAAATGATTGTGAGGTGATTTCCGTATTGTATTGGTTGCTTCAAAGCAAGAGAAAAGAATCTGTGTTGGAGTTTTCTCTGTTTCTTTTGCTCTTTTTGCAAGCTTATTATTATTATTATTATTATTATTATTTACGGTTTCAAAGTGAAAGCATTTGAATGGTATTTTCTCTTGTCTTGGAAGAGATGCAAAGGGAAGCCTCGAGGGAGAGAAAGAACAGTGAAGGGTGCAGTTCCGAAGAAACTTCCAAAATCATAGAACTGTGGAGAACTGGAAATAAAAAAGAAAATTCATTTCTAAAACGCTGTCTTTGTTGGTGAGAACTTGAAAAGCCTTTATTGACCTTTCTTCCCAGAAAGAACAGAACCATATATCACATTCAAGAGGAGTATGTATGTTTTTATTAAAGTTGAGCTATTGATCTTGTATTTGGGTAAAAATATGTACTTATGTTAGTACGTGGGAATAAAAAAATACGAAAAATTGACGAAAGCTTTAAGATGTGTAGTAATGCCACTTTTTTTAAGGTTTTATTCGTCTCCACCATTAATTAGGTACGTAAAAGAGTTACTAACGTATAAACCTCGAGGATACAATGAAGCTCTATGATTGACAGCGTTTTGCATTGACGATATCAATCCACTATGCACTAAGCAGTATGTGACAAAGTTATAAAAATTTTATTGTAGTTTTCTATCTAGTTTTTTATCTGTGTCTTCTAAACGAGAGGGTTCTATTTATAGACAAAGGAATGCCTCTTCATATAGACATAACTTTGCTTAATATATGTCCATTTGGATAGTCACACTCCTTAGTAACTAACGAAGAGACATTACTCTTAATTAAATAATTAAAAGATATTACTTTATGATTATTGAAGATATGAACTTTCATTATTTTGAAAATATCCCAACAAAATATGAATGTGATGCTTTTATAATGAGTTTTTTTAATCAAAGAGTATGATTGTGCCTTTTACTCGAAAGATTAAATCCCATACGTTCAAATTTAGAGCTTAGAATAGCTCATTGTATCTTAACATGGTTGAGAATGAATTATATGTAATGCCAACAGCCTTGTGGTCTGCAAATTATTGGGCTATTAGTTCTAATAACCAAAGTTCAATCTTTAATAGTTTCAAGTTTTAAAATCAATTTTTATGAAACACATTTTGCTTTTCTTTAAAGCAGATTTCAAATAAGTCCACGCCATTGTTATAGTTTTCACCTGACTTGCAATTAAAAGATCTTCACCGCATGAACAATAGATCATTTTATTTATTCTACAATTTTTGCCAATGAAGATTTATTAGCTGCAGAAAGCAGAGAAGCTAGATGAAGTATCTGCAGAACATGAACATTATGTATGGTATAGAATGATTGCTCCATTCACTATGTACATTCCCTCGAGAAAAAGCAAATGAGAACAATGAAACAATTTTTCACCCTCTCTATTTGCAGTTGGCAATGAGAATTGAATTTAAGCGGGATGGTAACTAAAACTTATCCACTGGCATTAGGTGTAGAACTCCGGCTAACCCATTTATCTGTCACAGAAACTGGTGAACTTGGCAGCCGGATATTCTTCAACAATGCAATCTGATCGCCATTTGGTGGTGAAGGAGGTGGTGGTACACTCCTTGGCTCCTCTCTATCACTGTGTTCCTCCTCCTGCAAACTCTCCAACCTGTAATCTTCACTTTGTATTCTCTGCAGTTCATCCAAAACCTCTCCCATGGAAGGGCGCATTTCTTTCTCTTGTTGCAAGCATCGAAAAGCTAGCTCTGCAACTGAAGTTGTCATCCTTGTAACTTGTGCATCTGATTTATACCCAAGTTTAGGATCAATCAACTCATCAAATGCACACTTTTGAATCTTGTTTATGGCTAAATTAGCCAAATTAATCTCATGCCTATGCCTGGTGATATCAACAGCGGGCATTGATGATATAAGTTCAATGAGAACAACTCCAAAGCTGTAGACATCACTCTTTTCGGTAAGCTGGTAACATTGGTGATATTCTGGGTCAACATAGCCAGGAGTCCCTTGTGGAGCAGTTGAGATATGGGTGACATCATTGGGGAACAAACGAGACAGCCCAAAATCTGCTACTTTGACAGAAAAATTATCTTCCAGGAGAATGTTGTTAGTTTTAACATCACGATGTATAATACCCGACGAATGGAGATAAGCTAATGCACTTGCAGTTTCTATTGCAATGCTCATACGAATGGGCCACGTGAGTGAACCGGACTGTACAAGATCGCCATGGAGATGATCCGCAACTGTACCATTACGAATGAATTCATAAACAAGGAGAAGTTCCTGGCTGTGGCGTGAAGTGCAACCATAGAGAGAGACCAGATTTTTGTGGCGTAAGCGGGTCAAGATTTGAACTTCATTAACGAACTGCTCTAGCCGTCTATAGTTATGTTGGTATAGTCGCTTGATTGCAACTTCTCGCCCATCACGGAGTTTCCCTAATTCAAAACGAAGAGAGAAGGCCAATTTATCAAGCTTTTAGTTATTTACGGCTATTTATACTGTGCAGCAGTCTCA
This sequence comes from Adansonia madagascariensis, assembly GCA_038381835.1. Taxonomy (NCBI): domain Eukaryota; kingdom Viridiplantae; phylum Streptophyta; class Magnoliopsida; order Malvales; family Malvaceae; genus Adansonia; species Adansonia madagascariensis. Next base: position 3,971,162 of record JBBYHL010000005.1, read on the forward strand.
TCTATATGTGTGCCTTTTAATGGTAAAGTACAAGCTGTTTATTGTCTTACCATAGTATACAGTCCCAAAGCCTCCATCTCCAAGTTCTTTTTCATCGTCAAAATTATTTGTGGCTTCCACAAGTTCACTGTAGGAGAAGATGGGGAGCCCAAAGCAGACAGTATTGCTGCTTTCCAGGTCTGATTTTGAGGAGGATGAAGTTTTTCCTCTGAGAAAGATTGATGAACCACACTTTTGTTTGTATCGACCCCAGAAGACATAAATGGACAAGATCAGTATTATCAGAGTGGGGCATCCAATTCCTACACATGAAATTTATCCATAAGATGTCAAGAAATTCTTTGATAATATCAGCAAAAAAAGTACGTGAAACAAAATAATTTCTTTTTTCTCCGTTTACAGGAAACAGAGTTGATAGCTTGAGATGCTAGAAAGAGAGAGATTACCAAGTCCCAGTTTCAACCGCAATTTGTTCTGTCCTGCAATTGAAATCAAAAAGTACAAAGTCAGTTTTTTCCCAAAAAGGGGGCAGCTGCACTACACCCATGATAATTCACGCCATAGCCATTCATCTTTGTTGTTTAGACATTTCACTGCAAGAAACTAGTTTATGTTTCTTGTAAACATTTGTTGTATGATCTGTAATGAAACACAAATAGAGAAAAGAAAAAGAAAAAAAAAAAACAGCTCTGTAAACCGGAAAAAGCAACGAGCAACCAGAACGTAGAGTACAGAAATTTTCGTATGTATATACCTTTGCTACAATGAAATCTTTGCTTGTTAGCTAGACATCTACCGCCTCTAAAATGACACCTCCAACAATCACCGGATACGTGAACTTGGACATGTACATTGGGAGTTAATAATTTAAATAAGTGATTGTTATGTTGCAAAATTTTCTTCCGTGGATGATCGGTAAAAGGGAGTTGAATAATTGGACAATTACAAAGGCTTGGCAATCTATCATTTTTATGGTTTTCTGGTGGCTTTGAATTTCCCTCCGGTTCACTATAGTATATAGTGTAATCCTTGCAGACGGTGTAGCCGAATTTTGTTGCAAAGCTAGCATTCACAGGGCTATTGCATTTACACAAGGTTAGGCTGGAAATGACTTCGAAAGTGACATATGGAAGATTGGGAAGACTCAAATTCTTCAAGGATTGACAATCCTTGTTCTTTATGTACTTCTCAAGCTCTTCGTCATGAATGGTAATGGTGTTAGCTTGGGAGATTGCATTCAGTTGATACCATCGTCCTCCCTGTTCTAGCTGGATCCTCTGATTGCTATCCTTACAACCATCAACTGCAAACAACCCACAGTCTGGGTGATCCTTTTGAGTGTAGGGGAATCTAATATCACCAAGTTTTCCGCAAGGGAAGGCTGGGCAATGCTGGAGGTGGTGGGTTCTGCCTTGCTCTTCAGCTGAGTGAAGTAGCAAGAAGTGCGAGAGAACAACTAAAAGCAAAAAGGGTATAGCAGCCATGAAATCAAGAACTGAAACAGAGCCAAATTCTCTCACTTGAGACAAAATAACCACACCAACCTACACCACTCGATTCTTGCAGGTTGAAACTACATTCAGCATTTGAGCTTATCACAGGTAGTAATTCGTTAAAAACACCAGTTGACTAGAGAAATGGAGATAAAAGACTTGACGACACGGAGGTAAAAAAGATGAGGATGTGATGTGCATTGGGAAGTTATTTTAATTGGTTTGGTCTGGCGTGTTACTCGTGTAAAAATCAGTCAATGCCCTCAAATGTTCATGATATCAAGAATTATTTGCAGCGTGTTTGAAACGTCCAGGAAAGTAATTCAAGCTAGCTGAAAGATCTGAAAGTCTTTCGCTATTTGGTGCAAATGGACAGAAAATGGTCATATATATACATATTGACACGACAAAGATTACGCGCTGAGAGGAAGCTTGAGATTTATTCGGATGTCAACAGGGAGAACTTAAAAAATAAATAAATAAATAAATGGTGTGAAAGAGAGAAAAGTATAAGGAGTAGATGAATTGATGGGGAAAGAGGGAAAATTCAGATTGCGGGCGGGTCATAAAGTAATTAACACCCAACCCAAGTCTACGTTGAATTTTCCACAATTAGATTATTTGTCTATAGGTGACGACTTTTTCTTTTTTCATGGTTGGTCTTTGAGAGGGTAGTTAGGGTCGGGGTAGAGGAAAAAAGCGTTTTTCATGAGTGAACCTCGAAGCGCCTTGGTGGTTATAAATAAATAGTTTAGTCATGATTTTTGGCCAAGTTTTCAGGACTTGTTGCTTCTCTCTCATTCCACGTAAGGATCCTCCTTTTTATTTTTCTGAAGTATCAAATGCAACACCCATTGACGGAGCAGAATTCATAGCCAAGACCGAGAGTCTTGAAAATTAAGGTGATATGCTACTTAAATAATCTCAACCAACTTGTCAATAGCTTACTGTTAGTCTGAAATTTTCTCCATTCTGACATGACTTAAAGCTGTGAGGGAAAGAGTCAAGCTCAACAAGGTTAAAAAAGCCAGGATCGGAAGTCAATCTGTTTGGACTTTTGGTTTTCAATGGTTCATTTAAATGAGATTTTAAATATTAAAAAAAATAATTTTAATTTTAATAATATTAAATATAGTAAATAATTCATCAAAGTATGTATTTGATGTAATTGTACTATCTTTAACATAAAACTAAAAGATTTAAACTTCAACAATTTAAAAAAATTAAAAAAATAATAAAAAATTATTAAAAAGGTTTTTTATTGGTTCTTTTGGTTTTTTACTATTTTTTTACTAATTTAGTTATTGAGTTGTTTGATATAGTATACTGGACCAGTTAGACCACTGGCTCGTGGTTCGCTCTGATTTCAGCAACATTGGAATTTGGTTTTTTTTCTCGCCTTTGAATCTAAAGAAGACTAGTTCAAAACAAGAAACAACTAAGATTATGATCCCTTCGGATTAAGAGTCTGTAAGCAGATTGAATTAACAGTTTCCTCTAGACTCTAGTTACATTTTAGACAACAAACATCAGCGCATTACTACCACATTGACAAGGAATGAATGTCTCTTAACATAGTCCAAGACAAATCTAGAGATGCAAGGGTTGAGTAGAAGGGACAATGGTAGCTAGATCCTCGATGTGATGCAGAAAGTTTCTGAGGAAACAAGGAGAGAGAGAGAGAGAGAGAGAGAGAGAGAGATTTGGCAAAAATTCTTGGTCTTCCCTTTGGTATGATATCCTACGTTTCTTATGGGAGTAAAATGACAGTCTCGGAGAATTTTAGAGAAAGACCACACCATATATAAGTAAAAAAAGGTTAAATAAACTCAAACATAGCCCTATAAGATGAAGATTCCAATAGGATATATAAGCTGCACTCGAGTATAAGAGTTAGGTGACTGTGAGACTTTTGATGCTAGTCTCAACAGATACCTAACGAAACAAGCGTAGCACAAGTAACCCTACGAACGACAAGGAAGGTGGATGGTCTAAAGTATAGCATAAGCCACTAGCATAGATAGGCGATACGATACTCTTAACAAAAAGAAAAAGAAACACCAAGCAAAACAACATTTGGCTCCCCTACCATTATTACAATGCCTTATGAGGTCCATCAGGTCACAAACAGACACTAGATCCTTTATCAAACCACAATGGGCACCACTTTTCTGGCACTTAGCACAATCATATCCATTCCAGTGGAGAGTAAATCCATCAATCAAACAACTTTATGCAGTCAACACTCATTGTTTACTTATTCAGTTTCCCTGTCAAACTGAACAGGTAAAGCAATTAAACGCTCAGAGACTGTTCTTTCCCATTTCAAGTTCTAGCTCCTCACTATACAACCCCCATGGACTAACACAACCTAAGAATTATAAATGGCACTGGAAGGGCATTTGATTTTAGTTTTTGTTTTACTAACTGACGAGTCCGCACATTTATAAGAGAAAGAGATATTGGCATGGTAGGGACTGAAATAAAGAGAAGATTGATCAAAGGAGAAAGAAATTCTTAAGAAGAGCAAAGCAAGCAGTGCTAAATGATATACTTTGAATGAGAAAGCGACCAGTCAAGCTCTTATAGATAGGTTTAACATCCTCAGAACCAATTTATGAAGCCATGATGATCACAATACTATTGTCCAACACCATTAAAATAGAAAGGATAGCTTATGGCTAGACCACTACTGCTACAGCTTATACTTGCAGCCCTAATATTTTGAATCCTCTGTTAGAACTGACTCTTTCAAAATGATTACAAAGATTTCGATCAAAATACAGAAGAATATTTTGAACAAGTTGTGCAAATCCATTTGAGGAACAAGTTAACATCCAAAACAAACAGACTAGCAAATACATAGGCACATCGGACAGTTCTATTATCAACATTGATCACCTTTTAAATTTTAATTGATTTTTCCTTTTAACTTACATTAACAACTACATTAGGTTGCAGAACTAGCAAGGTGAACCGCAAGTATTTGTCTTATGTGACAAACAATCAATAACAACAGAAAGCAATAATATTCTGCTGATAGGTTAAATGGAAGCTCATGAGAACTTGTTTTGATGTAGATATGAAAGCGGCTTATATTTGCAGTTTGTTGTGTTGGTCAACTTCTCTTTTGCCATGCTTATGATGTTATTAAAATATATTGTAATTAATTCAAACTTTTTTGTTTTGTTTCTTTTGTAGCAGATTTATGTTTCATTTGCCATCATCCAATTTCAATCAAGTTGCAATAAATTTTTTTTAAATGGGTACTATCAACATTTGTGGCTGAATTTTTAAATTACTGTAGAAGTTGTTTAGCCTGTCACTTCCTAAACAAAGAACCTTTCTGTTTGCAATTATTGCATTGGATTAATTATTTACTTATAATAACCAATCAAATGAGGACTGTAATAATTACAAGGAAAGGTTTTAAAGGTCATGCTTTGCTTAGCCTCTGCATACATAAAACTTCAGCTTAAATACTTTTATTGCAAGTAGCTCATTCATACAATTCAAGGTAATATATTAATCCCTTACATAACTCTTTGTTTACTATTTTATGATAATCATTGATAACCTTGATTAAGACACGAATATACTTTAGAGGTTAAAATATATTATATGATAATCTCCTACAGCAATCTTAAGAGTCATGTCACTGGTCAGCGTTAATTAAAAAAAAAAAAAAAGGATTGTGCGGCTTCTAAGGAAGGCGGAAGTAAATGCTTAAACGGTCCGCAAAATCCTTGGACAGGAGCCAAGAATTATGTATTTAAGCACCTTAAGTATACAACAGAGGCAGTTGGTACATGTTTTATCACACTGAAATCTCAAGGAATCTCATCTGCCCAGCTAAAAACTTTTTAATTTGGAGATCATTTTTCTAACCTGTCCTTCTCCAGATGGCGACTCGAATTGTTTGTATAAATCTAGAAAGCGGACTCTACAATCTTTTTAACTAAGTATTCAAAGTTCACACACTTGAGGAAACAGTTTCTTGACAAATTGGCATTAGGCACTAGTCAGTTGCATCGTATCCCGAGAGTCAAGTTAATGTTTTGATCAAGAATTTATCATTTGCAACACAAGGGCCTTCTCTTATTTCAAAAAGTAACACGTAATCATCTCTCTATGGACATTTGGGACATTCTTGAGCTGGAGGCACTAAAGCAATTTGACAGTTTAAACCGGCAGAGGATAGGAAAAGAACAACAAAAGAATGAAGTGGACTGCGTCACTTAAATCTGTTTGACAGCGGAACTAAACGCATTGTCTCCGTCCATGAGAAAAGCCTAAAAGTTGAAGTCATAATTCAAATAAACTTTTGCCAGAAATGACCAAATAAGATCATATTATATCTTCTGTTTAACCATTTCCGGTCACAATCCAATTCAAAGTTTTATCCTAAGAATATTATTTCCAAAGGTTTCGAAGAGGTTGTTTGATTGTTTCTATACAGGCAACACATGAGATGAACTTTGGGGGGTTTTGTTGTGGCTTAAGCACCTGTTTTCTCCTTACGGGATACTGGAGTACCCAAATTTGCTGAATTTGTACCTTCCTTGGTAGATTTTGGTTTCTGATTAGAGAATTATGAGAAAAATGCCGGTTTTGGGTAAATCAGGGGGATGAAAAAGCAGAGTGATGAATAAATGCAGGTTTGATAAATAAACCTGTTATGTTCCTAAGCAATCAAATTCATGTTCGCAGCCAGCACTTGTTGTCCAAAAGTTAGAAATTCAATTCTGTACCATGTGGGATCCACCAAGTGACTGATGATTAATGAGAGTGGGTCTGTGAAACAGCAGATTAAGCAGCCAAAGAAGAACCTTACCCTTTCCCATGAAGGGTGGGCCGATAAACAGAGCTGTTCCTATAGCGAAGTTAAGAGAATACCCAAGACGACAAAAGAAGGTTTTCTGCTATGAATTTGTTGAGACTATTCATTAACAAGAAGAGAGAGAGAGAGAAATACATACCAGAATGACAGCGCGCAGAGTGAGGCCTATCCGGGCAAAAGCACTTGAAATGATAGGTACTATAATCAAATCCACACTTGCCAGCACTCGCCTCGCAAATGCTACAGTCGCTCGCTATCCAATTCAACACAAACCCTTTGTTGAGTATATCTTCAACACCTTCCTCTCCTTCAATAAAAGCCACAGGCGCCACCACACTTTTATTACAATATTCTGAAGCCAAATTCAGCATAGGATCGTTATTCAACAGTGCCAACGTTGTATTAGTTCCATTTTCAGCAGCACAATTAACCTTGTAATGTGAAAGTTCCGAGAGCAATTGCTTGGTTAAGTTGCAATTGAAGAGTAAAAATATTTGGCTTTGGTTTGGGGGGAGATAAAACCGGTCTTGTGGAATGGATATACTTCGGATTGAATGGCTGCAAACGGCATCTCTATCAAGATGAACAGCATTTGACACGTGAAAAGATTGATTGTGATAAAAGATATCGTGGATGATATAGTCGCCATCAGGCAGGCTAATAATTGGGTCTTTGTTGTTTCTGCAGGAGATGTTGAATCCCGGATAACCACATATAGATTCCTGCTGCTGCTCCTGGATGAAGAATGGAAACTTTATGTTTAGCCTACCACAATATCTGGGCACGCTGCAGATTGTAAAGTTTTCATCCACAGCTAAACCTTTTCTTGCCAGGAAAAGGAAACCGAAGATAAGAAAGTATAGCAGTACTGGAAAGAAAGTTGATGTAAGGTTAAAGAAATGGATTTGATTCATTTGGGGATCTTTGATGTTTTCGATGAGAGAGATGGTGGTGAAGAAGAAAAAAACGATTACTTGAATATTATAATAATTATTATTACTATAAAGGAGAGTGGGCGTGGTGGGGGGGAATTATTTAATTACTGTGGGAGCTGAGGGACGAGTTGGTTTGTTCAGTCTTTGTCTTGCTGTTATAAGACTTGTCCAAATTATCTGCCTCGCATCTTAGACTGCTGAATTTAGGGCAATATCCTAATTTGGGGTCGCTTTCAGAAAGTTGCACAAGTTGACCAACCTAAGCTTTCAATCCCTTCTTCTGACTTTTCCATGGCCACTTGAAATAACCTTTGCACTTTACAATACAATATATACTTTGTATGAGGCTTGGAATGGTTGCATTATTATGACTTTACTAGCGATAATCATTGCTGTAAAATATTTAACACATTTCTCTATATCTAATATGATAAGGAAGTTGCTACTTTTTATTTTTTATTTAGAGAATTGATTTGAACTCAGCTTTATGAAAAGTAAGATTATGCACGTATCATGATTTTAAATGTAATATAATTATATATTATTAAATATAATAAAAAATAATTAAAATTTGAATAGCAGTAATTAATTTGGTACATATCAAATTAATTTTTTCATTAAAAAATAATTTAATTTGATGTGATTTTTAAATCTCTACAAAATTTATTTTTTAATTCCCTTAATTCTAAAATTTTTATTTTTTTATTATTTGAATAATTCTATTTTGTTGGAAAATATTTTGAGTTCAAATACCCCTCATCTAAGAATTTTAAACATATATATATATATATATTACTTATATATATATTTTACTTTCTTTAATTTCTTTCACCATCCAAAAAAATATCTGACCACAAACTAGACTTGCTCAAGGGTCGAGTTACTTGCTCAAGCTCGAAAGTTGGACAAAAATATTAAATCCAAAAAATAAATCTGGACAAAAAAATTAGACCCGATTAAAAAAAGAGCTAGGCCTCGAGTCCAACTTTTAAAGCCAAAACCTGATCCGATCTGGCCCATTTTACTATGACATTATACATATTTATTTTATATTTTATGTATTATATAGTTTTTATCATATAAACAATACATATATATAATATTATAGTGTAAAATTTAAAAATTAAGTTAAATTATTTGTATTTATAAATTTAATAAAAGAAAATTATTAAATTAATAAAGATTAAATTTAAAAAAATATATTTTTTAAAAAATAAATTATAAAAAATATAATATGCGTGGACTTTGGTAAAATTCGAAGCTCATATTTTTGGACTAAGTCAGACTTAAACAAGTATATTTAATATTAATACCATGCTCAAACCTGGACCGAATCCTACCCGACCCAGTCTATGAGGAGGTCTACCGCAAACACGTCAAGTAATAAAGCAACACATTTCTGAGTTGTCCTTCAATTAAGAGTTTGTTTTTGCTTGAGGATAACTTTACACAAATGATGATTCTTAAGTTAATGTTAATATTTTATGTAAATATTTATATAATATGAATAATGAAATAATGTATTTAAAAGACGTTCAAAACTTTGACAAAAATTTTATATATTAAGCAATAGACTTTTTGCTCCATCTTCTTTTCATGTGTACCAAATTAATTAAAAAGAAAACAATTTAAATCGACAGCATGATTCGAATAAAAGATTCAAAGAAATTAACTAAAAAAATTTTTACTAAAAAAATTTTGATTTTAATATTTTATATTAAATTACATGAAAATTGGATATTAGATGTAAACTAAATAAAAAGAATAGACTCCTACAAAATTACAAAATAAAGGAACTTCTTTTAGAACAAAATATTCAAATGCCTAAGGGATACCTTTGGCCTTATTTATAGTTGCAATTTGATTAATGAACTAATATTAGAATATTGAAAAAAAATCAAAAGTTTTTAAAATATTTTAATTTTGGTGGAAAAGTATGAATAACATAAGTCGGTTACATATATTAAATTAAGAATCCTTTATAAGAGAAACAATGAGAATTTCAAAGTCAATCATCCCAAAGAATATGTGGAACATCAAAGGTCCAATTCAATACCATTGGTATTTAAGATTAGTTAAACTTAAACATTCATAGCTATTCTTTGATTATGTTTTCTAGAATTTGACATTGATTTGTTGTTCTTATTATAACTTAAATTGCCTTAATTATTATATAAGAGTAAAATTAATTGATGATTCATAATCTTTGGTCCATGTTTTATTTTTATTAGATTTAATAATTCATGTATTCGTATGATGTTAGTTATTTTAACGTCTCATAATCATATTTAAGATATTTTATAATATATCAAGTTCGATAGATTAATAATTTGCATTACTTTAATTTGAGAAATGTATTAGTATCGTATTTTAATTACTTTATGCATGTCATATCAATATAATTGTATCTAATATTATAAGGTCTAATTTTCATCTATAATCTTTTAAAGTAGCATTTGTCATCTATGGCTTTTACTAATGTTTCATTTTATCAATGACTTTTAAAATATACATTTCTCATATTTGAGCTTAGATTAGTATTTTCATTTTCATCTATAACTTTAAAAAAAATTAATATATTAATATACATAATCTTTTAAAAGATTTTACCGTTCATCAATCCATTAATTAAAGGTTAAATAGTTACGGAATATTTACATAAATTAATTGTCAATCCATGTAATACAATGCACAATTGTTAAGCCCAATAAATAGTTAGCACCATGTGTGTTAATTATTTTTTTTTAATGAAAAAATAAAACATTTGTGTTATTTTAATAAAATTTATTTTTATGTTAAAAAAAAAGGAAACAAAGAGAAGATAGAGAAGATGAGTTTATTTAATAATTTGAAGAAGTTGAAATTTTGGTTGCAATAACTAATTAAGAAAAAGAATTTTTAAAAATAATATTTAGTAAAATATTTAAACATATTTATAACACATTTTTTGGAATAAAATTTTATATTTATGTGAAAAGGATAAGAGATTTGGAAGAAAAATATGAGTTTTTTTATATGATTTGAAGAGATTTATTTCAAATATTGATTTTGAAAAAAAAATTAGTAATTAAGTCTCAATCAAATTTAAAAGAAATAAGATTTATCTTAATAAAATTAAATGTATTAAATATAAAACATACATATATATATTGCATAATTTTTATTTTTTTCTGAAACAGAAAAAAATAATTACTATGCATGAAGCTGATAAAAATTAGTGTATTACTTTGTCATGTGTGCATCAAACTATATGGCTACATAAATATTTTTATTAATTTTATTTTTAACTTTTGGCTAATAAGTATAATTTTTAAAAATTACGAAAGAATAAATATAACTTTTAAAGGTTGTGGATAAAAATAAAACATTAATAAACATTATGAATTATAAATTAACTATTAAAAGCTATGATTAAAAATGAAATATCAATAAAAAATTATAATTTATAAGTGAATTTTACTCATTCCAAAATGACCACCCTATATTAAGCATATATTTTGGCTGCAAAGTATACTCTCAACTATAAAAATGACAATTAATTGAGTACTGTAAAAATGGAAATGTCCATTTAATTAATTTGTTCTTTTAGCATAAAATTTTAAATTTAGCAATAATAATTCAAAATTACATTAATTAGAAGATACATGGTCAATTTACACTAGTCACATGTAAGTTTGACTTGATTGTTAAAAAAAAAAAAAAAAAAAGAGGGAAAAAAAATTAAACAATGACCTTAGAACTTGTTGTTTAAGCATCGTTGAAAAGACTTATTTAGGGATGGTTGGTAAATGGAGCAGGAAGGTAGAAATTGTTTTATTCAATTTCATCTCATTCTTGCATGAATATTCTTATTCTTATTCTTATTATTTTGTTTTCATAGATATCAATTATAGTTATAACTGTTTCGCATTACTCTATGCAAATCCATCCCATTATTTTAATTTAATATTATAAAACTATTATATTTTATTTATAAATATAATTTAGTATATATAAAAAAATACATGTACTAAATATATATAAAATTTGTTACGTATATAAATTTAGTATATACTTAATATATATACACTAAAAACATAAAAGAGATACATAAAATATTTAAAAAAAAAAAGAAAAAGAAGAAATGGGACAAACCCAAACAAGTATTTATCGAAATTCGGAGTAGATTGAGGCAAACTTCAATGGGTGAATTGAGTTTTGATATTCCTAACTCATATTTATAATTGCTTCATGTAAACGTAAAAAGGTACGTACATTTGCTAGTAAGTAAATTGATTATATAAAAAAATAATAAATATAAATTACTAATAATTATTTTTTACAATTTAAATCAAATTAAATTAAAATAATAAATTATGGTGATTATTTAGGACTGTTCAGCATCAATAAATTAGACTATACACACAGAAAAATTACTTATTTTTACCGAAAATTTTGAGTTTTACCTGATTATGTTATATAAATGAATGAATTGACTTACCCATGAATTAATAGACCCGCCTTTCAAATAATGGAATTCAAATATTTGATAGAAGAATGGTGGGGGCAAATAGCGTGACTCAAAATTTAGAAACAATAAGTCAAATTTCAACTTAAAGTTGTTAAATTTATGAAAAATAAATCACCATAAATATAAAATAAGTTAATATAGGGTTAATTACTCGAGAGGTCTTCAAATTATAGATTAAGTTTTAAATTAATTTTTAAAATTAAAAATATATCAATTAAGTCTTCAATCTTAATATCTCGTATCAATTAAGTCTTTCTGTTAATAAAATCATTTAAAATATACGTGGCACGGTGGGAAAAGCTAATGATGATGTCATCTTCCTTTTTGTTTTTTTTTTTTACCTTTTTGCTTTTTTTTTCTTACTACTTTATTCTTTTATTTTTTTTTAAATTTTATATTTTCTTTAAACAATTTAAACTATAATTTAAGTTATTATAAAAATATAATTAATTTATAAATATATAAAATATTTATTTAAAATTAATTTTATAAAAAACTATTTTTAATTTTTTTGTTTCTTTCCCTTGTTATTTTCCCATTTCATCATCTTTATAAATTTACCTAAAACATAAATAATCATTTATATTATAACTTAAATTAATATTATAAATTACTATAAAATGTAAAATATTTCTTTACATTAATTTTTAAAATTTTTATTTCTCCGTTATTTTGTTTTTCTTTTTTATCCTTCTTTCAGTAAATAAAAATATAAATAATAATTACATTATAATTTAAATTATTTTTATAAAAATTAATAATTTATTAAAAAATAAAATAATTATTTTTATTAATTTTATAAAAATATTTTTGAATTCTTTTACTTTTTTTTTTCTTTTTTTCCCTTTTTATATTTCTAAATAAAAACGAATAAAATAATTTGTACTATAATTTAAAATTAAAATTTTAAAACTGAAATTAATCATAAAATATAAATATTTGTTTACAATATAGAGTCAAATTTCTCTTTTTCAATCGCTGGAAGTTAAGAAAATCCCCCCTAAATTAATTTAAATAAATATTTTATATTTGTATAAAATATTTATTTTTAAATTTAATTTAATTTATAATATAAATTATAATTTATTTTTCTCTGGATTTATTTATAAACAGAAAAAGGGAAAATAAAAGAAAAAAAAAAGTAAGAAACTTTAAATATTTTTATAAAATTAATGCAAATAAATATTCTCATGAACTATATTATAATTTTTTGTTTTTTGTATTTATTTATATGAAGAAAAATATAATACAAGAAGAGATAAAAATAAAAAAATTAAATTAAATAAATATTTTATATTTTTATAAATTATTTATATTTATAAAATTAATTTAAATTATAGTATAAAATTTTAATGATGTTTTAGTTTATTTATCAAGAAGATAAAATGAGAAAAAAGAATAAAAAGAAAAGAAACAAAAAGTAATTAAAAATAAATTTTTATCAAATTAATTTTAAATAAATATTTTGTATGTTTATAAATTAAATTAATTATTTTCAAAAATTAACTCTAATTATAATAACTATTTTGTTTTTTGTATTATTTATAAAAAAAGAAAATAAAATTTGAAAAAGAAAATAAAGGAATAAGTAAAAGAAAAAGAAAAGAAAATATGAAAAATGATGTCATCATCAATTTTTCTGCATGCCACGTCTATTCTAATGATTTACTAATAGAAAGATCTAATTGATATAAGATGTAAGATTGGAGACCTAATTAATATGTTTTAAAGTTTAGGGACCAATTAAAAATTTGGTCTACAGTTGGAGGACCACTTGAGTAATTAACTTGTTAATGTTTTACAAAAATTAAAAAAAAAAAACTTGTAGCATTTGAAATTCAATTTTTTACTTCAAATTGATTTTGTATGTTTAATAATAGTGGTGTTTATAAATTAGTCAACCTGCCCAAACCTGAAGGTCCATCTAATATTTAGGAAAGTTAGAAAAAAATTAAGCCTAAAAAATAGGCTTCATAAAAAAATTATGACTATTTATAAAATGGTTTGAGCTTGGACTCAACATTCAAGACTTGAGCTCGGTCTAGCCCGTTTTCAATATAATTTCTATTATCTTTGTTTTTATATATATTGTGTAAGTTATATCATATAAGAATAAGTATATATAATATTATAGTGTAAATAGTAAATAACATGTTATCTATATTTTAAAACTTAATAAAAATTATTAAATTATTTAAAGACTAAATTGAAAAAAAAATATTTAATAAAAATAATATTGGCAGGCCTATACAGGCATGGACTAAACATTTATAAATATGGGTGAGCTTTAATAGAATTGAGGCTTATATTTTGGGCCTGGTTAGTTAAAGCAAGCATCGATTGTATTGATATCATGCTTAGGACTTGACCCATGAATACCTCTTTTTAATATATAACGTCATCTTATACCATAAAATTAAGAATACCAAATCATTATAGTTATTAGTCAATTACGTTAAATGTAAATAAAATTTAACGGTAAACTATTACAAGATTTTTTTAGGAATTTTCCATGCATGCATAACATTCCCTTGATTTTTGGTTTTTGAATGAATTAATTTTAAATTGCTATTTATTTGGTAGGTAAACTATGAAATAATTTTATACTAAAATAGGATTTTGAAAACATAATTGAAAAGCATAAACCAATAAAAAAAAGCAAATAGATATTTCTTTTGGAAAATTTGAGAAACATGCCTTCCATTAAGCATAATTTCTTAGTGGTTTAACGAGCAAGAATAATTTAAAAAAAATAAAAAATTATTTAAAAGAAATGATCAAAGAGAAAATTACCTTTTAAATCAAATTTAATTCTTCTTTCATTTTGAGTCTTTTACTTTGTCATTCTGATACCCTCTATCATAAACCCAACCATTCTAAAAGTGATATCTTGCTATTGAGCTATGAGGTTCATTTTTACTATATCTATTCTAGTAATTGTTAGTCAACTTTAAGGTTTGCTTCTTTTAGTTTTGTTTAGGGATTACATAGGTGTTGCCTAAGTGAGAAGAAGTTTTCGCATATACCTTTTATGGGTTGAAGAATATAGATGTTCGTTGTCCATCCATATCTTTCAATTCTAATGCTTTGCTTTTATTTTGTTCTTTTTTATCTCTGTCATACCCATACACTGATGCTAAAATTTTACTTTATATTCCGTTCAGGTAAACTGACTTGAAAGAAAAACTCTAAGAACTTTATTAATTGATTTTTAAAACCCGATTTCTATAGTGCACCCTTATTGTTGATAATTGGAATGTAGGATGTATATTAGCTAAGCTGCTTATAAGAAAACCCTTATTCACTAGGAAGAATGTGGTGGATCCATAGGCAATAATGAACTATGATTTCCAAGTAAGAGTAAAAGGATCTGTGTTGTATATGCCCTAATGTTAATAACAATGGACAAAGGCGTACTGCAAACTTATCTCTTAATCAAGTGATATAAGTTTTCCTTCATGTTAGCAGTATGCCAAATAGTCATTAACTAATAATTGTATAGAGCTTAAGAGGCCCATATGACCTTGCTTGGAATTGTACGCATGTTACAATTATGAGATCCTATTAGCATCAAAGCCATGTCTCTGAATATAGTTCCCAGAAAATATATTATCAAGATAAGGCATTGGCAATGTGCATAGACTAGCATATGCTCAACCATCTTGCTTGTGAATGCATGCAATTAGTTCTCATATTATTGAGGTATTAAGATACTTGTGGATAATATATAGGCGCTTGTTTAAAAATAAGTTCACTAAACTTGACCTACTATGAGAACTCTATTTAGTATTGTCAATCAAGTATCTGTGGAAATGTCTCGTGCTAGTCACGTAAATAGTCTTAAGACTTGTGATACTAGGTTATCGGTATAAAGAGTGTTATGCTTTGATTTCACTACGAACCAGATCCATATGGATGTCAAAGGAAGGGTGATTTTGGATATAGCATGAATTACGTGAGGGTAAAAGAGTGTTCCGTAAAGAATTCACAACTTTAAGTGATTTCGGAGATAGATCTCACTTACTCTTTGCTTGGAATATCTAGATAATGTCTTTTGCCAAAGCATGTTAAATTTAGAAGAAATTGCTTCTCCAAATTCATAAAGTTAACCATGAGTTGCAAAAACTAAAATGGATGAATTCATGAGTAAATGGACCAAATTACAGCGAGAGGCTAGTCACTAAAAGGTATTAAAAAGGTCACCTTGACTCTATAATATTTGTGCGGTTATTATGGTTTGGTAGAGTTCATTTTTGACTTGTGATGTAGGTATAGATTAACTTGCATTCATTGCCAACTTATTAGAACCCTAGAGAATCAAACATAATAGAAATATATGGATAAAATATGAGATTCAATTAAGTTAAAATTAATTGACTAAACGTTTAATTTGAAGGAAAAAAATTGAAAAGTTAAATTAAGAAACTTAAAACATAGTTAAGATTTGATAATTATGTTGTAACATGTCTCAATGCGAATCTTGACATATCTGAGCAAGAAAAATAAAACCTAAATTCAGAATAAGGCTGGGTCATCAAAGTGAATGGCTTATCCTACTTTTTCGTATGACTATTATACATAGTCAACAATTTGGAGTCATGAATGTTTCTTTTAGGCTAGATGTAATCGGCCATCTATTAGAAATGATTACTTTAAAGTTTTAAAATCCATTTTAAAGGAATTGATTTTTATTCTTTTGTATTGAAAATCAGAGTAATTTTATTGTTTGCATTGAAAACCAGAGTAAAAATTGGATTTGGGAGTTAATTATGTGTGGAGAAAGATTAGCACCACACAATGCCCTAAAATCGATGCCACTTAGCCATATGTTAAGTTAGAACTTCTCATTCTAATTTTGATATTTAACCAAAATTTCTTTAAAATTATATAATGAAATTTAATTAAATAATCCAAATTTTATGACATAAAATTTCTTAAGCTTTATGGGGTTTGGTGGAGCATAGAATTTTTATTAAATACAAAAACTATTTTCAGGTTTGATGTTTGAAAAGGATATGTTTGGATCAAAAGCAAATCTTGACATCATTTGCATTGCAATGGCAAAAGATTGGGGAAAAATCCTAACCCAAGGACAATGCCTTAGTTTTTAAAACTAATAATCGGATTTTCATTAAAGCATTTATGTCCTTTTGGATTTACATATGAGAAAAATTATCCATACCATATAACCCACAAAACAACATAAACAAGAACAAAAAAGACAAAGTCATCATAATATGCCAAAACGTGAATCCTGACATGTTAGACTTAAGTATTTTATAGTTGCTTGGAATAGGGATTTGTTGTCAGGACGAATCGCTTGTCTAGCTTTTTGTACTGCTATTACAAAATAGTCAAAAAATTGCGAGTCTCACCATTGAAATCTTTTGGGCTAGATGTGATTGAATACCTATCATAACGTAACTCTTTATAATTTTGAAATTACTTATTAAAGGGATTGGTTTTAAAGTTTGCGTTAAAACCAGAGAAAAATAGAATTAGGTTTATGAGTTGATTACACATAATAAAGGATAAACACTCTTATGATACCCTAAAACTAGCATCTACTAGCCATATGTTATTTTAGCATAAATCTTCTGATTTTGAATTTCGATATTTAAACATAATCCTCTAAAAAATTTCTTACAACCCCAATCTTTTAGTGAATCATAGGATTCTTTTTTAAAAAAATTAAAAATGCTCTTTTTTAGAAGGATATTCTTTAATCAAAGAAAATTTTCAAAGTCTAAGTTATTCGTATGAAGAGAGACTCAAAAAAAATTTAACTCGGGGATATTGCCATATTTCAAATAAAGATGGATTTAAGTGTTTGATAATGGCAATGATAATTTATAACAAATAGTTAGACAAGTAAATTCAATCAATCATAGAATCAACAATTAATTTAACAAATAAATAAAATAAATAAAATAAATAAAACAAGGCTTTGTTCTAATTTACCTCCTTAGGGTTTTGTGTACATAAAAAAACAAGTGATCGAACTATAATTGGATTTAGATCATGACTGTAATTTGGTGCACAAACTTAAAGGGGGTGACTTTAACACTATACTGAGGCATTTGAATGCCACAGAAATCGGCTACGTATTATGGTCTCAATTGGGAATAACTAAGCATTCACATGCCTTAGTGCAAAAACTAGGCAATGCTATTACACATTTAGAAAAAAATCCATTTAATACTTGAACAGACTTGAGAAATCGCTATGATATATTGTTAAAAAGCTAACTCGATGTAGTTTAATACAAAAATGTGACCTATTTTGGTCATAAGGGATTAGATGTCCATGTAGCAAACTGTAAAAAAATTTTCTATAAGCTAAAACATACTCGAAAAGTTACATATGATATACCATTGGAGAGATAACTCAACATATTTTAACATAAAAAATACTTTAAAAATCCTAGAAAATCATTGGGATATTGTATGTCTTGTCATTGTACATAGTTGTTCTAAGCAGTAGGCAAAGAAAAGTGCATAACTTATTCAAGCAGACTCGAAAAATCACATGTGATATACACTATGAAGCTAACTCAATGTATTTTAACATAAACATACTTAAATCTCAAAAAATCATTTTGTGTTTGAAAATCAACCATAAACAAACCTAGACATAGATCTTGGTGTAGCGATAACAAAAGGTTATCAACTTAGGTACCATGTGCTATTGCATTAACTTGAAATGAGGCTTTTAATGTGACTCTTTGGCAGTATAATGCCAACATAATAGAGTTGAAATCAAGGTTTAATTGTCACAAAATAGCCTTCACAAACATCCCTTAACAATGGCTGAAAAATGAGTCGAAATATAGTCTTGGTAAACTAATGGCCTTTTATGATATTCTAAACTAAAAAGGACTAGAAAACTACTAAAAAATAATATTTTTATCTAATTACAATAGAATCCAAACATGAGATGATCTTGATTTTTCCAAGTTTACAAAGTTCAAACATGAATAAAAACATGTAAAGGTTTAAGTCCATTTATTAGACCAAAAACATCATATATTTGGGAGTTTCTTTAAACAATATTTTTAATAACAAATGAGATTAATTCAAAGATGGTTACATGAACTGAAAGACTAAATGATATAATCACCTAAGGCATGGAGACCTCAAAATTATCAAGCTTTACACCTCATTTGTTGGAAACATTCATAAAATAAGGAACAAACATTTATGAATCAACCTTAGTATACCATAAATGCATGAAATGGCATATGTATTTTGCATGATATTAAGGAAGACAAAACAAAAGAGTATTTTATTTTTGAAGTAAAAGAAAAAGAAAAAAAGATTGCATGAGAATGATATAGTGAAAATAAAAAAAATCAAAATCAAAAGCATTGTTAATATTTTAAATAAATATTAAATAATGTAATTAATCACCCTTTTTTTATTAGAGCTCTCTTTCTTTCTTAAGGAAAATGTGTGTGTCTTAGTGTGCTGGCATTTTTCTTTCTTTTTGTGTTGTTTCATGTATGTGTTCAAAGTGAGAGTGGTGGCAGCCTTTTTAACAAGCTTTGGCGAGCCAAGCATTAAGGGAGCTTTAAGACATTGCCATTTTGTACCATCTTGGTACACTATCCTCATGTTGTGCCTTCAACACGATATTGGCCAAGATAGCTAAGCTTAGTACTTTATTTATCTAAATTACAACAAATGCCATTTTCTCCCTCCATTTTTCCTTTTGTTCATATTTAAAATCCCATAAAAAATCCCTTATTTCCTATCATCTTTTTACTTTAGGCGTTTTCTTATTAACTAAAAATGTTAAAGGCCCAAAATATCATGATGAAATTAGGCTAAAGTCTTGTCATTTTTAATTTGGGCCAGCGATTACAAAATTAAAACATTAAGGCCTAAAATGTCATGACATTTTTTTCTTGGCCCAAAATGGCCCCAACTCGTATAGAGGATCAGATATAAATAAAATTAGGTATCTATAGGATCGATTTGAAATGTATGTAATAAAAAGCCTCGATTACTTAGAGAATACCAAATTATAGCTAGAGTTAAGCTTAGATCGAAATTATGGTTAAGGCACAAAAGTTTTGGTGAAAATCAAACAAAGTTTGAAAAACAAGGGAAAAAAGGTTTTCGAAGGAATTTTCAACATAAGGTGTGAAAAAATGGAAATAAATGGAAAACTCATTAATTATTAGGAAGCAAGACATTTTCTAAAAGTTTTCGAAAAGAGGTGAAAAATGAAGTTAAAATCAAAAGGAATATGAAAACCTGACTTGAATAGAATTTTGTGAATTTAAAGCCTTGCAATGAGCCTCAAATAACTTATAACTTGACATTCAAATACCTTTCGACTACCCTAAAATGATGCAACCAGTGCCTATTCCGAGGAAATAAATACATTGAAAAATGGCAATATGAAATTCATCAATGATGCCCTTTCTAAAAAATAGGGGATAACTTGTGCATAAGACATTTTCCTACTTAAACGAACTTTGAAAGTTGTGAATGATATGCCATTCGAAAGCTAACTTGACAAGGTTTCACAAAAATATAGTATAAAAATCCAAAAATTCATTTGATAGGTGAAAATATTTCTTACAACCAACTTTGGTCGTAGGATACAAGGGATCATGTAGCAAATGAAAAAATTCTTCACTTATTCAAACTAACTCAAAATCATGTTATGATACACCGTTGGAAAGATAATTTGATAACATTTAAATTAAAAATAACATAAATACTTAAAAAATCTTTAGATACACCAAAAAAGAGATACAATTTTCTTTGACTTGGGTGCAAGGGATCCAAATAATGAACAAATAAAAATTAATTACCAATTTAAACAGACTTAAAATCGGGTACATGATACACTGTTAGAAAGCTAACTTGATTTAATTTCACTAAAAATACTCTAAAATAGCCAAAAAAAATCCTTTAATGGGTGCAAACATTTTTGCAACTAGACCTAGCTGTAAATGGTAGTAGCTAGCATGAGGAATAAGCATTCCAAATTTATGGGTTTATGATTGATTTTCAAAGTTAGTTTTCAAACATTTGAATGTCCAAATGCTAGGATCCAAGATTAGATGGAATGACTTAAGAACCACAAAACTGGATATGCTAAAAAAGAGATCTAAAGGTTGTGGACAAGGGCTGGAAAATTGGGAATTGGCATCCAAATGCCACTCCTTTGATGGTTATCCATGTATGATCACTCTAAGCATTTCTTCTTGCACTGATAACCCTTGGAGGCCTTTTTAACACCCTAACAAGACATGTTAATGTGCCCATCTCAAGCTAAATTGAATTAACTTTGAACAATACACTAAACATGTGATCAAATAAACTAAATTTTCTAATGGAAGCCATAAAGCATCTGATGTTCTCCAACTCTTGGCCATAATTCTTTCCTTTCTCAAGGCACCTTCTAAGCATTGTAAGGCATTGGAATGCCTTCCTAATAGGGTTAAAAAAAACTATAAAATAGTGGTTAAATATACTCATTCTATTTCCTAATTACAACTTTACAAGGTTAATCTACAAGGCCACAAGTACTCAAGCTCACAATCAATTTAAATATACTTTAAAACTCAATTTATATAGCCTTAAACCAGTACTTATCTAAACATAATTAGATTTAGTATATCCCCAGTTTATAAGATGAAATGGTAGTGAAAACATAAGCTAAGGTTGACTTCTTGATTGAGCCAACTCTAACTTATTCTTGAAGGCTTTAGAAACCAATTTTTCAATCATCAATCAAACATAAGATTAAACTTATAGAAAACTCATCCAAATAACCAAAAAACAAAGAAAAACAAGATTATGGCATAGACATAGCAATTTGGTTGAATCTACTGTAGGATGATAGGTCTTTAAACTTCAAAGTTCATCCATATTTCATCAAAAACATATTAAACACACCCAAATCATTAAGTAATAAAGAAGCATAATATTATGGCATAAATACTCAAAATTGCTGAATCTACTAAAGGGAGACTAGCCGAATTCATGCTTCATATTTTATCAAACATGTAGTAAAATCATGCAAATCATCAAGGCAACAAGAAAAAAAAAGACACAAATCAAAGATAAGTTCATTATGGCCAAATACATTCATTAACTTAACTAACTCACATTTCATCCTTATTTCATCAAATGTATAGTAAACTATTCAAATCATCAAGACAACAAGGAAAAGCACAAGATGATACATAAATCCATGATGATTGAAAGCTTTATAAAAGTACATGACCATCACAACATCAAGCTTTCAATAAGAAATACATAAAAATATCAAAACAACTTGATCACATAGAGGAAAATGATGAAAAATGTACAGATACAAGTTATTGTTTAATGAACTTGAAAATGCATAAACATACCAAAGTAAGCTTATTAAGTAAATCAAACAATAAACAAGAAATACCTTTTAAGCTTTTTTTTAACAAAAATTTCTCCTAGTTTTTTTTTTTTCTTTTTTATAGAGACTAGCTAGGTTAAAGGTTGTAGAAAAGATGAGAACATTATGCATATATAGCTAAGGGGGGGTGCCACCTTACATGATTGATATTGTAAAAATGCAATCTTCCAATGCCACGGTTTTCCATATTACTAGCTTGCGTATTCATTCATAGTCATACATTTCATGAGATTAATCCTACACATATTATAAAATTTCAAGATGGATTTTTTATGATGCCAACATCCACAAAATATCTTATTTAAGCAAAATCCATGATGCCCTTAAATTACAAGGAAACTAACAAGCAAAACCTTAGGCCTTTTGCATATATTTGCCCATGGCAAGGATTTATGCACCAAATTGTATGTTTCACTTCTTCGTCCAATTAGTTCTTATTTAATCTTGAAAATTTTCAGTTTGATGTTCCTCTATGTTAAATAAATATCCCCTAACTACATTCTTCTAGGAAACATGGATTTTTTTATCCCTGACCTATTGGATTAAGCCCTAGGAATTCATCTCTTAATGTTTCCTTCAAACCTTAATTGCACCATAATGGCCTCCCTCCATGTTCAATTTTGCCATGGTGCAATTTTGAAATTTAGGTTGTTAATACATTAATTAAGGATGATTGGCCTAACTTAAAGAGCTAATTTATGTGACATTAGACATACTGACTCTAATAGTTAGTGTCATGGCCCAACGGTTCAACTCCCAATGGTTCAACTCGAAGTAAAATAGTTTTAACTTTAAAAGTTTAATTGAAAAACTTGTACATCCAGAAACATATATGGTGGCTAGCCAACATAGGTTATGGTATTAAGGTGTTTCTTTTTTATAAGATGATTTATTAAAGATAGATAATCAAATTAAGCAAATACAATATAGCTTGAATTCCCTTTGTTCAATTATCATTGAATTATAAAAATATAACCTATCTCATTATAACCATTAGAGTTGCTATAACCATTAGAGTTGCTATAACCATCAGAGTTGCTACCTCTTTTAACAATTTTTTTTGCTATTTGCTACTCAACCACAATATCATTTTAGTGGTTTTTCAACTTTTAAAGAGAAAACAAAAAGTAAATCTTTTGATTGTGATATAAGTATAGGTTGGCTAGCATAGATGAATCACCATACTTTTGTGAAAAGATCGATCAACTGTTTATGTGGATTACCTTTAGAGGGAGTACACTAGTGCTTATTGTGATCTTCATGGAATCTTAAGGTGACCACACTGCTAGTGTATTTGTGCAAGTATCTATTAACTTAAGATTAAAATATCTTAAGTAGATACACTCTAAATTTCATTTGTATGAAAAAAAATTGAATAGCTAACATCATATATGTAAACCAAAGCTTGTAGATACTTGTGCAAATTTGAGTTTTCGTTTAATTTGTCACTTTCATACTTTATGTTTATTGTTATGCCTATTATGTTATGCTTGAACTCATGATTTATGATGATAAGAAACAAACCAACAAGTGGTATTAGAGCTTAAGGTTTATTGGTAACATTTTAATTGCATGTCAAATCTTTGTGATAATCAAGGTCTTGATTTTGTATGTTATTTAGTAGTGTTTCAAGTTCATCTCGAAAATTTTTTTTTATCAATTTTTTAAAATATATATAGCATGCTGTTTATGATTCTACTCATGTTTAAAATATTTTAAACAAAGGTTTAAACATAATTTGATCAATTGAGATTAAGGTCATGACATGCCTTAAGTGAATCAGGATGTTTGATGCTTTATGTAATTGTTTTGAGTTCAAATTAAGTGATATTTTTGGGGCTTTTACAATTGATTTTTGTGTTTATGAAATTATAAAATTTTGTGTTTTGTTGCTACCATTAAAAGTGCTTCATTTTTTTTTTTCATTCAAAAATTTTTTAATAAAATGAATTTTGGATTTGATTTAATATTAATGCAAAGCTTCAATTTTAGCTTTGTTTTTGTGGGTGATGCATAGCATTAAGGTCCAAGTTCCATGGAAATGTTCCTTAAGTCAATAGAATTTCGGACACTTCGTGGATGAATATGATTCATGTTTTAAGGATAAAATAGTGGATGGAAAAGAGTTAGCTTAGCAGCTACTATTATTGCACGAAATCTCTTTGATTGTGACATACATGGTGGCAATCGTTGCAAACATCTTTACCATGAAAGGCAAACAACAGCCCATGTTTGGGCATCTAGCAGCCTTTGTTAGAGGCATATCTTAACTTACAAGAAGGCTAGACAGTAGCCATCAGTAGCTTGAAGTTATTGCTTTTACCTTGGTAACCAAGTGCTAAAGCCCTACTCCAAATAGAACTTGAGTTTCTAGTGGGAGTTTACTCCCAAAAATTTAGAGACTAATCCCTATAATTTATGGGATTAATTTCTTGTTTGATTAGGTTGTTACCCAATGAACCAAAACCATATACAAATTAATTAATCAGCAAAAATTTTTACCCTACTTAACTTATCAATTTTATAAGGGAATTGAAATCATGTGATTATTTACAAATTTTACTAAGTCTTGGTAAAAGTCCATGACGTTATTTAGGCTAGCTAAGAACCTTCAAATTTGGATTTTGTCTAAAATTTGGTTAAAAACTTATCTGCAAAAGCCATTGATCTTTTTATTGGGGTAATGACTCCTTAGGTAACATAGTGACCTAAAACCTCATTCGTGATTGAAATAGGCTAATTTTCATTTCAAACTACTAAACCATTATTTTTTTTTTTTTATAATTTTGATAAATATATTGAGATGTTTAAAGTGTTCCTTAGATTTTTTTATTTTTAAACAATGAAACATCATCTATATAAACAAGTGTGAATTGAGAGTAAGGATAAAAAATGACATCCAATATTCTATGAAATTTAATGGTACATTTTTAGTCCTAATGGCATTACATTCTACTTATATTGGCCAAAAGGATCTACGAATGTTGTGTTGCATCTTTCACTTTCTTTTATCTGGATCGACCAAAATCCTAATTTCATATCAAATTTTACAAAAATGGCATTACAAAGTTTTCGTGATTATTGTTTTTATATGGATTGGAAATCTTATCCATTTTAAGTTTTCGTTTAGTGGTTTTTAATTGATCACTGGTTTTGGCAATCCTCTTTGAACCCTACATTTTTACTACCTAGCAAACAAAACAACTTTGTAATGATCTAATTTTCTTAATTAAATTTTATTTAGAAAATCTTGTTTCCTTCAAGCAAAATTCTTTAATTTCTTGGTTTTGTGGGAATTTGTCTTTCGCCAAAATCGTTTTCATTTTTTATCCCAAAAGGCATTGGGAATATCAAAACAAATTGTTGATTTAATGTCTTTAAGTATTTGTTTTAATTTTTTGCTAAATAGGATTTGTTTCAATTGTTTAAATTAATTTTGTGAAATAAATATTTTCTTTTAGAGAAGAATTTTTTTTTAATTTGTAGTTAATTAGACTATTGGTTTTTCCTATATGAATAGATAATGGTTTTTGAAGGTTAAGATTTATTATCTTCTGTTAAGGGAATGCTATCTTGGTGTTTAGTATTTTGGTAGTGATCTCTCGATTTGTTACTTTACATGTTCTAAGTAAAAATATAAAAGGTATGACCAAGTGCAACATTTTGCATTATATCTTTTAACATAAAAGACAATTCTAATATTTGATTAATTTTACGTGTAACTTAATTAAAGGGAGTCTCCATAGGGTTCGCTATATAAGAGTTCGGGGAATCTTGCTTAGAGCAAAGGTTTACATCTTAAGATTTCCTTTCAGCAATCTATAGGATTTGGAAAGTTTCACTGTTGGGTTACAGAATCGAAGCCAGAAGAATCGTAGAAGTTGTCCCTTATAAAGGAAAAAAAATGAAGATACGATGGCATCGAATGTTCTAGATTGAATAGAAAATGAGGAAAAGAAACCTTGGTCAGTTGGGAGTTTGTGGACAAAAAGAACTTTTAACAAAAAAAAGTTGTGTGCAACCTTTAAATCTACATAAAAGGTTGGAAAAAAAAATGTTGAGATCATAATTCCTGGCAACAGCTTGTTTCTGTTTAAGTGCGGATCAGAGGAGGATAGCAACCAAGTTCTCGGTGGCAGTTCATGGAGCTTCCAAAACACCTATTAGTATTATGAGACTATGAAGTGACAATGAGGTCGAGGGACTCCATTTGTGATTTGGGCATCACACTAAGTTTAAAAAGCGGGTTAGGGGTGGTTTAAAATGAGGTTTTGAAAATGATTCGAACCAATTCAAGGAAGGATTTAAAAACTAAGTAAAACGGTTCATTAGAAAATAAAAGTCTGAAATCGATTAAAATTATATTTCAAAAGCATTCAAATTATTGTTCAAATATGATTTAAAATAAGGTTTAAATAACATAAAAGCATGAATTACCTTTGGATCACATTTCAAATCCGAAACCAAACGTAAGTATAAAAATAGACCAGGCATTCGAATACCCTCCAAAATCAATGCTAATTTAAAAGGGAAAACAAGGTTTAAGTGACTCTAAAATGGATGAATTGAACCGTAATCTGAGGCATCCAAATGCCTCAAATGTTGAATATGGTTTTGGAGGGACTAACAATGGCATTCGAATGCCTCACTACAAGTTGAAATAGGGGCTGTTGTAGTGAAACCTTAGTTCGTTTCGGATAAATGGAACCAAAAAAGCAAGGCTGATGGCATTTGAAAGCTGACAAGCTTCATTTTTGGATCTAATGAACTTAAAATGAAATCGATTAATGGCTAAAAAAATAGCCTTAATTAGACCGACTCATAAGGCAATGATAAGGGGCAGTAGTGGTTAATGTGAAAACTCGGCTTGTTTTTTTTTTTTATTTTTATTTTTAATCTAAATGAAGTCCAAAAAATGCCAGACCTATGGCATTTGAAAGCTAACATGATAAGATTTAGTTTTAAAGTAAATGACTTTAAAAATGAATTCGATTGGTGGCCACTGGCCAAAAGAATGGCCACATTCAAACCCGCCCGCAAGGTAGTAGCTAGGAGTAGTGGAGGATAAGGCGAAACTAAGTTCATTTGTAACGTAAATAAAATCCAAAAAATGTAAGGTCCATGGAATATGAAAGATAACATGATAAGAATCAATTCGGGAGCTAAAGGCTTCAAAATGAATTTGACTAGCGGCTAAACGAATGGCTAAAACCAAACCCACTCGCAGACTAAAGGGGCAGAAGCAAGAAAGGGTAACCTTAACTTGTTTTATGCCTATACCAAATTAAAAATGTGCAAGGCCTATAGCAATTAAAAACTACATGATAAGGTTTAATTCTGGGGCTAAAGGCCTTAAAATAAATTTGATTGATGGCCAAACGAATAGCCACTATTAGACATATCCACAGACTATAGGTGCAGTAGTAAGGGAACCTAAAGTCATGGCTGTCATAGGCATGAACCAGGGCTTTTAGGAGCTATAAAGGATGGCATTCGAATGCCATCTTAAAGGTTTTGGAATCTGGACAAGATGATTCAAACATAGGTGTGGTTGATGGCTTAAAATTGTGGCTAAATAATGGCAAAACCACTGCCTAGTTAGTTTAATGACATTCAAATGTCAACTAAGAAGGGCGACAAAAAATAGTTAACCTCTAATCCTTTTAAGATCTTGATAGAGGATCCAAGTTAGGGGTAAGAAAAAACGACTTGATTAAAAAATCGATTAAATTTCAAACTTTAATTAGTTAGTTCGGATTACTTGATTTATTTGAATTTTTGATTCAACTCGAGTAAAAATTTCGAATTATTTAGTTCAATTATAGTTTGAATTGTACAAATATAGTTATTCAAAAAATCGAATGGGCTAAACGACATCGTTTTACACTTGGAGAAAAAACCTTAAACAATTGCAAAGAATTAGATCAGCTCATTATCTACCCTATCTCTCATCCATTTTTTCACCCTTACTTACATGACCTTGTCAGTCTTTCATCCAAACCTCAATTTCTCAAAAACACCTTTTTTATCTCATAACTAGAGGTGGCAAAATAAACCTAAACCCAAAAATTCATCCAAAAAAACCCGAGTTTGAACTCGAACTGAACCCGATTTAACCAAAAAGTCAATAGCCTGAACCCGAATCAGCCCAAACTCGAAATGACCCAAACATGAAATGACCTAAACCCGAATCAGCCCGAACTCGAAATGACCCGAACTCGAGCCCAACCCAAACCTGAACCCGAATTTAATACTAAAAGTAAATATGACGAAATTATAATTAAATAATTTTTTATAAATAAAAAACTTTAATTATGAATTTTATTTTAACATTCTTTTAATAATTTAATTAATATTAAAAACTTAATTTATATTTTAAATATGATTAAACGTGCTCATCGGTTGAGTTCAGTCACGATCTAAATTTTTTTAAAATCTCAAGCCCAAGCTATTATTTAATGTGCTCAGACCTGCTCATTTAAGCCATAATTACTGTTTATCACATTAAAAAATAATTTTTATTAATATTATATATTTTATAATTACATTTAAATAAAATATATTAATTTAAAGTCACTATTTCGAGCCAGGTCGAGCCTCTGATATAAAATTATGAGAACTTAATAACATACGTGCAATATAAGAATACTAAATAACTAAAGATGTCATATGTAGTAATAATATAAGAATCAATAACATACATGCTATTGAATGTACGTAGTAATAATATAAGAATCCAAAACACTAAACAAGTACAATGATAAGAATCTGATAACATATATAGTATTAGTATATAGCAATTACAAAATAGTAAGCTCGATATA
>JBBYHL010000005.1:4005723-4019012 GCA_038381835.1 Adansonia madagascariensis
TAAATTTTTACACTGATAATATATTAAATACAACCCTTTCTTTTATTACTCTATCATTTTCTTCTACTAAACAAAGCCAAAAAAATAATAATAAAATGAACCCTTTTAGCGTTTGAGATTTGGAGGCAAATTCTGAGCAATAGGAGACATTGTCAAATGCCAAACATATATAGAAGTGAACCCAATGCCCAGGTGTTTCTTTTCTTCCTATCATTTTGTTTATAATAATAATAATTTTTTTGGCTGTTGGATTTAGGGCAAAAGGCTGGTTTTTAATTACATAGGCAAGAGGCAGTAATCTGTCTGAGGATCATTGACTATTGCAAGTCTGGTTCAGCTTAAACTATTTGAATCCCAAGGCTTGAAATATAAAATTTTGCATTTTCCATTATATAAGATATATTCAGGTGTATGTGTGAACTTGGATTAATGTCAGTCCATGTATGCCATGTGAGATGTTGGGGATCTATGGTTCACATATTTAATTATGAAATGGACTATTTGTTGTTCAAACATGACCCTTGTAGGGGACTACAACCTATATGCTCAGAGAGTCTTGAACAAGATTTTAAAGAATTTGAGTTTTTTGATCTAATTTAAATTATTATTTAATAATAAAAATAAAATTTTAATTTTAATTTATTATAAAATATATATTAATATAAAAATAATATTTTAATAATATAATAAATAGTAAAATAAAGACCAAAAAAAAATTAAAAGTTTTAAATAGCAGATTGGCCCGTAATTTAAAATTAGAAAGCATTCCCACCAAACATTTCAGGCCGAGTGGTCTTTTAAGTGAGGTTATTATTATTATTTTTGCCTTATGTTACGCTTGCAAGGGACATTATTGTTTGAAGTTGCTTTCTCTACATTATTCTTCCAAGCCTTAAATTACAAAGCGATAACTATGAATTTAAAGGAATAGTTGGGTTCCAAGAATGTCTGTATTGCAGAAGTGTTCAAGATCTAAAAGACAGTACTGGAGAAAAAAAAAACAAAATGAAAGAACGAAGATGCATTTAACTCATTCAATGTGGATCGACGTAGTTCATGTACTGTATAATAATGTATTTAATTCCAACCTTTCAAAAATCATGTCCTAAAGTAGATTATGAATGGTCGGCAGAAATAATTAATCAGATTAATACGTTAAAGGCTATGTTATATAGGATTTTCAATAACGACTATCATATTTATGTTTGACATTTTCAAGTAGAATAGAGTTTAGAATATACATTCGATAATTCATAGCAGAAGACATACAATCCTCGTGACTATTGCAATTGAAGGAGAGAGTCGTTTTGGCACACTTTTTCATTGGTTTGATGCATGTACTGTGATAAAATTTGATATAATTATATGAATATAATATGGATAAAATTAAAAAAATATGATACAACATGATACGATTATGTTTTTAAAATTTATACAATATGAATTATAAATATATTAAAATTAATAAAAATATAAAAAATTTTAAATATGATTATAATACGATAAAATATATAAATATAATTCGAATACATGAATTATCAAATCTTGCACCTACTTTTATTTTATCCCTTTTTTAACTTTCCTCAATATGAATATCATCTCTTGAACAACGCTATTAATCCCTTGATTTGTCTTTTTGCTTTTCTCAATCAAAATAAAATTTTAATTAACTCAAGGGAAAATACACAACATATTAGGAGCCCCCCATAGCAGGGAAAGTGCTGTAAAGAAGCAGCGGCAGTCATAACAAAACAGTACTAGGACAATGTTATTGAATTTAAATTCAAATAATAATATATAAATTTAATATTAATAATTAATAAATTAAAATTTTAAAATATTTATATATATTTAAATTTAAATTTAAATATTAAAAAAATTATAAATATTCAATTTACTGTTGCCTCCAACCCCTGCCAATTGGGTACAGATCATGTCTCTGGATTATTCCTCCCTTTTTTTTTTTTTTTGGAAGAAAGACAGTTTGGCTAGGGTTTAGACACTTGCAATTATCAAGCATAGCTATTGAATAATAAAACTTAGCAACAGTACTTCAATTGTGTCCCAGCCTTTGTTTTTCACCATATTGAAGTCTAGGGTTCTAGCCAGAATCTACTAGGAGCACTCAGCACTGACATAAGTAGCCTGTCAGAAAGTGAAACACCCAAATATCTCAACAACGTTGACTTTAGTTCAATAATTTCAACGTTATATATATATATATATATGTGTTCAATGCAATGAATGTTTTAAATAAAATTTATATCATAATTTTATATTTTATTTTATTATAATTATATTTAAAATATTTTAATATTTATATAAAATTTATTATATTAATAATTTTTATTTTATATATTTTAAAATTTTAAAATTTTTTATGTTTTATTTTTAAATATTATATTTATATATCGTATCTCATTTTAAAGTTTCTTATTTCATTTAAGAATTTTACCTGTTTCGCTTTCGGCAGTCGCTTAAATACACCGTGTTTGCTATTGTTCTTGATAACAACTTTAAACATCGTTAGCAACAAAGGATGGAATGGGGAGGGGTGAGATTGTTCGATTTACTTTTGTACTATTTATATGATTGTTGAAAACTTTAATTTTTATGAACATCGTTTATATTTATAATCATTTAATTTAATTTAAATTTTTATTAATTATTTTTAATTTAATATATTTTATTTATAATTAAAATATATAATTTTTTAGTATATATACTATACTTATATCCTAAAAATATATAATATTAATATATATGATTTTATTTTATATATATCTAAAATATAAAAAATAATAAAATATAAATATTTCAAGGAAGTAAAATAATAATTTAAATAATGAGTAAAGAGCAAAGATTTATTAAAATTATCTCATTCTCTAATTCTGCATTTTTCAAAAAAAAAAAAGAAAAAATCCTGACTCGAAATAATTTGGCAGAAAATTCTTTGGATAAATCTGATTTTACCATCCTATCAGCAAACGTCATTTCTAACTTATTTTGTGTTCCCAAACAAAGACTAGAACACAATGATAAAAAAGACCAAACACAATTGACGTTTACAACCAAAATTCATGCATGATATTGAAAAAGAGATCTCCATTTTCTTTTCTTTTTTCCTTTTATCCATCCCTTTTCAATGACGATTGCAAGTGTTCCTCTGCATGCATGTGAAATTAGAGGTAATAGACATATATATATATATATTTTAACATCAATTATTGATTGGTTAGGCAAAGGCGACGACATATTTCTAAAAGTGAAGACAAATCAGAAATCGACACCACGATACATGGTGGGGCTGCTTGTTCACTTTGTGTTCCTGAATTTTTATCAAATCAAACAATGAGGGTTGCCCCCCTCCCCACTTTTTTTCTTGAGACACATAAATAAAGTATCCTATTATGAGCCAATCCATGTATCTATTTCTGAAAGGGAATGGCTTCATTAGCTGTCAATTCTACTTAACATACAATGACTATTATTTTTGTCCCTTTAGGTATCCATCTTTGACTACCTGTTACTCTCTCCTTCCCTGTTTAATCAGTTTGCTTGGTTTAATAAATTCAATTCATACAAAATTAAATTTTGATAAATTTTTTATTCATGTTATCTGATCCAAATCAATATTTATAATAAAAATTTATATAAATTTAATTATAAATATTAATATAAATAATTTTTAATCTTTTAATATAATTTTAAACAATTATATGAATTTTTAGGTCAATTTAAATTTGACTTTATCTAGTTTTATACCTTGACAATCGAAATTTTTTTTTCTAGATTGTGGCCAACCCGACTTATGTGAAGGTATACTTAATAGAAATCATCAATCAGTGGTTCGGTTTCATTTCTAGAAAGAGGCAGTCCCAGAAATGGGTTTTGATAAATGAAGGATGCGCCAATGTCTGAAGTATGGACTATTGTAATATATGAAGCCTAATCCAAACCTCTTTTTTTTTGGGGGGGGGGAGATAATTGAGGTTAATCCAAGCTAATTCCTATAAGCAGATTGTGCTGAGATCATTGCATTGATTTCTCTGACGTTACAGTTAGCAATCATAATTTTTACCTTTTGTCTCTCGTTAGCTGTTGAAGCTGTCTCTAACACTAGATTCATAGCCAGTAAATACTATCATTGTTATATATAATGAATATTATTCGTCTTATTTTCAGCCTTCCGTATCTATGAACTTCCCAAGTGCATATGATTGCAGAGGATTAACAGAAACGGTTTGGTGCATATATACATATGTATGTATCTACATCTACCGTTTACTTCAGCAGCACTTGGTCCGCACTGCAATTCTGGCCTTGTACAACGCAGCTACAACTGTGATCAGAAGAGAGGTATGCTTAAGAGAGTACTAGTGCATCGGCGATGGCAAATTGCTTACCCTATACGAATCATATTCACAGCAATTCCTCCACCAATGCTAATTACTTTACACATGCATAAGATGCCTCTGGGAAATTTATATCACACCAAATTAATAAATCCCATTCTGATTGGTACAATCGGTAAGAAGGGTTCTTTCTTTATCAATCTAGTTTGATTTTTGTGAACAATAATAACTCAGAATTAGTCCCAGATAATATTTTGGATACACCCAACAGTGTGTGTGGAAACCCTGGTCCCAGATATAAAGGCAAATATCCAAAATATATACAAGGATGTAAACCCTGGTCGTAAATGGTTTAATACAAACTAAATATATAATATTGTCTAGGTTTTGAAGGACAGTGCCTTACAATTTGGGGGGGGGGGGGGGAACAAAAACAAAATGCATTGCATTTGCATCATCGAATGGCTCTCAAAGTCAGTAAATTATAAAGCAAGCCAATGTAAACGATGATTTCATAAAAAACAAGCAATTATTTTATCAAAAGCAGAAACTCATTGGGCAATTCCAGAAAACAAGTTGCATAAATAAATCTAATATCCCTTCAACTTCAAGTAATCAAAAACAATTTGTTAATATGTATATAGTAAAAAAAAATAAAAATAAAAGGGGAACAAATATCATCATTGATATTGAATTTTTTTTCCTTAATGAGAAAAATAGATTATCAACTTACTTTTTGAATTGATAAGAGAAATCAAAACAACAGAGAGTCTCAAACATACATATCCTAATGAAAAGCCTCAGTTTCAGCCTTTAAGTGTTGGAGCAGGCCTTCTATGCTCATTCCAGTGAAATCTGCACTATCCCTCACCCGCACACTCACCTGAAAAATATATATATACATTATTTGTTTATTTATTTTACTTTTCAACTAACCATTGCATTTGCATACCATAGCTCTTCTACTTAAAGAATGACTACGACCATGACCATGATCATGATCGTTGTACGATACGAATTTATTTTCTTTAGAAAAAAAAAGCTTCACCAATGCGCAAAAAGGTACAGAAATCAATTAAGAAAACTTAGGGCAGGCAAACCTTCTTTGTGTTCATTTCTTCTTCCCCAACAACTAATATATGATTGTATTGGGACAACTGAGCTTCTCGTACCTTTGGTGTGAAACGGAAAACAAGTGAAAACAATCAGTTAGATCAAAAAAAAAAAAAAGGAGAAAACAATTCACTTAAAAACTGCAGAGCAAGCTGTTTAAAGATTAAAAGATGGAAAAGCAGAATGATATTGTAATATAGTCATCGATGACAATGTGGGTTCATTCTAAGTCCGCAACTGTATGTAGAAAGGGGGAGAGCACGTTACAAGACTGTAAGAAAAAAGGGAATTTTATATTAGGAATTGAGGATGTCAGTGGTCTCACCTTTTTCTGAATCTTTCGATCTGTCATATCAACATCTACATAATAACCAGCCTCATGAATCCAATCCCGAACCTAAGAAAACAAAATAAGTGATAAGTCGATAACACTGGCATATTGGAGTTCCAAATGAGTATCATTTTGCCCTTCAAATGGATAAAAGCATAACAAATAATTAACTCATCAAAAATAAACTAAATGCATCCTACTGAGCCATAGTGCTATATCCTTATTAAGATAAAAAAAAAAAAATTGTAAGGTCCTGTTTTCAACAGTTTCCACCCACATCTATGGTCTCTATAACTTTATTCTCAGAAATCTTCCTCAAGCATGTAAGGAACTATTTTGGTATAAACACTTCAAAACAACACAAAAATAATGCCTCTTGAGTCTTTAAATACATAAAGTTAAAAATAAAAAAAAAAAAGAAGAAAATAACAGAAAACTGATGCAGGAGGTTATATATAAAGACATTTCATGGCTAACAACAAAGCATCAAAACAAGAGACAAGTATTACATGGTCATGATTTGAAATTGTGAAATGAGGGAGATAAAGGATTTACTATGCCAAGTTTAGATTTACTACGTCACGTATAAGTACCTTCAACCACACAAGGAATAAAATTCTGGTTCAACATGGGAAAATCATGCCAGAATGCATAGGAAAAAAGAATTCCAGATTAGCATATACAATGATCATACGTAGATGCATCAAAACCAATAAGGTTGGCAGTGAAAAAATGAAAAAAAAAAAAAAGAAAAAAAGACATAACTGAGGTCAACAAACAAGCTAATGAGCATACTGCTAGAGTAGACTACCTGTATCGCATATTGCTGGGACTTTTCTGATACAGGGCAAACAATTGCTTGACGGGGACTAAGCCAGAAGGGCCATTTTCCCTTGTAGTGCTCCAACAGTATAGCAAACATACGCTCAACGGACCCCAGGACAGCTCTGTGTATCATAACAGGTTTCTCCCTCTTGGCTTCATCCTCTGCTGAGTACTCCAACTTGAAGCGCTCAGGAAGTTGGAAGTCAAGCTGCAATAAGGAAGGCATCATTGAATTAAGTGATAATTATCATAAAACACAACAAATAGAGAACAGAGGAAAAGGAGAAATGAAGCACAATTCAACATCACAAACCTGCAATGTTGCACATTGAAATTTCCTATTCAAGGCATCAGATACACTAATATCTATCTTCGGACCATAAAATGCCCCATCTCCTTCATTTATCTGTACCAAAATGACCCTTGCATAAGAACATCTAGAAAGATGATTGTTAAATGTATACTCAATATAAAATTATGTACAACATATATGATGACAACATTCAACCAACTATGCAAGATTTCCCTTCTCTAGCAAAAAAGAATTCCACTATTTAGCTGGACGAATCAGTTTACATCAACAACTTTCAAGACACAATATTTTATAGTTACAGTATTTAAATTGACTTATCATTTGAGAAAATAAGATGAAAACACATTCTTCAACCAGAAAATGGAGCGAAATCATGACACCAGCTTTACTCATAAAAAGATGCCAAATACAAGAAAAGAGATCTCAAGTGTGTATAATCTTAAGCTTGAACTAATATTTGACTTGGCGATAAATCATTAAGGCCAAAACCTTCCCGAAGATCTATGTGCTTTATGTGCATTTATATAGTGATAGCCATAATCATTAAGGCTGGAAGCTTTAAGGGTGGTTGTAAGCTGAAGCAAAATTCTATTTGTTACTCACTGAATTAATTCAGAAACAATCTCTGTTCTGAAAAGCCCGAAATGTTGACTGTAAGGTGTTAGCTAGAAAACTGACCTGCCATGGCTTCCCAGACTGGTTCAAAGCTTCTGTGAGAGCAGCTTCAGCTCTCTCCCAAGTTTCCAAATCTCCAAGGTATTTCTCTGGCCTCTACAATTCAAATATTTGTAGCACAAAATAAAATTGTCATTCTAGAATGCAATCCAAGCACGAGTGCAAAACATAAATCATGAGTCATGAGTCATCAAGTCCATCTAATATTATAAAATGAATATAATTATGATGCAAGTAGATATATTAGGTCTCTAATCCAAAACCATTTCTACCAACAAATAAAAAGAAAATACTACTTCTAATGATAGGGAGAAAAAAAGACAATTAAGGTTTCAGTAAACCATTAGTTGTTTTATATGTATCGCATCTCAAGATATAGACAGAAAACAATTTCATCAATATCCTAAACTCCCTCCATTTTATGTAGATATCAGCTAAGAAAACGCGCTTGGTTATCAGAGAAAAAACTATTTCCAATCCCTAAAAATTCAAGTCAATAGAGCTTATCATTTTTTTGGAAAATTCAATAGAGCTTATCATACCGTAGATAGTTTTAGGTCATAAGTAAACCCAAAAACAGTGTAAGCATAATCAATGAAATCCAGGACACCTTTAACTTCTTCTTTAATCTGAAAAGAAAAAAAAAAAGCATTATAAAGGAAAGAGGAAGCCAACATGTTTCACAATTCTGGGATAATAATTTAAAGCCACCCCCACCTGGGATTCCCTGCAGAAAATGTGGGCATCGTCCTGAAACAATATGAAGAGTAATGTCAAAGAAAGTGGGAAAAGAAGATGACCCACCTTTCACCAAAAAAAGTTCATGAGGTAGCCAAAGATTTTTAACTAGCACAACTAAGCAACGAAAATGTATAAGATCTGAATAGAGAATTCCTCAAACTTTAAGTCCAAAAGCTTACAAGGAAGTTTTCAAACAGCAATAAATCATGATATACCGAAATTCACATTTGATGTTTACCCAAAAGAAAGGTGCAGAGAGCTAGCAAGGAGCTCAATCTCAGAAGTTTACATACCTGCTGAAACCTCCTGACACGAGTTAACCCAGTCAGTGCCCCACTAGCCTCGTTTCGATGCAAGACCCCAAAATCAGCCAGGCGAAGAGGTAGTTCTGCATGAGAGAACATTGCAAACAAACCAGAGATGGCAAGATCAATCACCTTGATTGGCATTAACCGCAACTGACACCATATTATGTGAAGAAAAACCTCTTTCAGAAGAAGACAATTTAAATAAGCACATTCTTAAGGCTAAACAAGAAAAAAATAACTAATCTACATTATTTAAATTCTATATCTTAGTTGAGCCAGAGCCACATTACATTAGAGCTCAAAAAGAACTAAGACAGGGCAAAATGATGCAGAACAGAACACATGAAAATCTATTCAGTCCAACACCATTTCAGAAAATTTTATAATTGGAACTTACTTGTTCACTAATATTATTACTTACACTCATTATCATGAGGTATGAGTGAAAATGGAATAAAGAAATGTTGGTCCAACATCCAAAGCTCATACATGGAAGAAATTTATAAAGTAAGCACCAACAACGATGGGAAGCCCAAGTTTAGAACAACCAAATGATGAAGTAAACGAAAAGCATAGCCTAGGAAAGCTTCTTTTCAGCTCTCCTCAAGGGAAAACGAAGTTGCATTGCAGCCTACGAGGGAACTTCCAATACAGACAGGATGTTGTAGTCCTGACTCCTGTGATTGGCATCCACACTGTCTTTTGAGTGATTTTACTTGTTCACATATTAGATGTAGAGAGAGAGGGGGAAAAAAACAAAAAAAAGGGAAATGATGCCTCCCTTGGCAAGAAGTACCCAGGTTTTCTTTCCACATAGCGAAAAGAATGGGAGAAACTCAGATGCATATGAACTGACCTCTATAAGAACGAACCCTGTGCTGAAACATCAAACAGTGCCCTGGGCAATTCATAGGTTTCAGTCCAAACTCTTGTTTTTCAATCTGTGGCAGAAACCAAGCATCATAAAAAAAATAAATATATACATATAAAGGGGAAAAAAAAAAGAAAGAGAACATCACAGAAAGACTAAATGCAGAATTATTCTTTTTAACAAAGATATGTTAAAGTTCTAGGAAGTTCACATACGGTTAACAGAAACAAATTTTTTTTTTCTCTAGTCACAAAAGATCTCACCTCAAGCAAAAACATATTCTCCTTATAATTTGCAGCATGACCAGATGTTTCCCAAAGATTCATATTATATATGTTGGGGGACTTAACCTGCCAAAATTATGCAACTTATTTGACTCATTATTCAGGTTATATAGTTTTAATTAAATCCCCAAAATAAAGCAAGAAAGGGAAACTAGTAACCTCTTCATAACCCCTTTTCCAATATTCATTTCGTATAAATTCCATTAGTTTGTTGTAAATTCGGGTTCCATGAGGAAGAAAGAACCAACTTCCTGGGCTGAAAGTAACCAAAGATGCCAAATATTAAAACTGCATACATTCTTTAACATGCTATACACCACTCACAAGCATATTCAGTTATGCTGTACCTGAGGGGGTGACAAAAGAAAAGTTCCTGCTTCATACCCAACAATCTATGATCATATTTCTTTGCTTCTTCTAGCTGACGGATATATTCCTGTGGAAAAACATTAACACTCATGAGAAGCAAAAAAATGTGGCACAACATTAATTAATGTACCATGAAACAAGAGACTTTCTTTTCTCATTGTAAAAGAGCTCTCCAGTTTTTGTCTAGGCATGTAAGAAGTAATCCTAATTACCTAATATAAGGAGATGACTTCTCAAAGTAATGTCTACTATTATACCAGATTTGAAATATTCTTAACATCACGAGAAAAGAAATAAACATATTTCTTTATGCATCATAATCATGTATTGTTGCTTCAACAATCACAAACAAAGCAAATTCAAAACTAAACAAATATTTAAAAATCAGTGCATATGGTACAATAATATAGCTGTCAGCCAGAAAATTCATCTCACCTTTAAACGTTTCTGATCAGGATAAGATATACCATAAACTCTTTGTAAACTCTCACGGTCTTTGTTTCCCCTCCAGTAAGCTGATGAAGCCTGAAGATAGAAATTAATGAGTAGACCAGGAAACGGTGATGAACATGAATCCAAATATCTACAAATTGATATATCATGTATCATATCACCTTCATGCATGCAAATGCCTTCGCAAAGGAAGTATTGGGAATATGAGGCCCACGACATAGATCAACCAAGGGACCACATCGGTATACTGTGATAGTTTTGTCCGCAGGCAAATCATTGATGATCTCAACCTAATTATAAAAATTACCAATGCAGCAATTAATGCAACGGGAAAACATAGAGGTAAAAAGGAACAATTTCAATTGATATGAAAAATACAAAATAACACCGCTCAACTTGCCTTAAAATTATTTTCAGAAAATATCTCAATGGCTTGCTCCCTTGTCACTTCAATGCGCTCAAAAGGTTGTTTTTCCTGCATTAAGATACGAAAAGGAAAAAAGAATATACCATGAAATAACAGCTTTACATCTAGCATAATTCCCATTTAATACAAACATAAAAAACATTTAAAAAATTAACCATGTCCAACTTTTCATAATATGATTTTAAGACTCCCAATTTTTCCTTGACACAAGCATGAGTTGACTAGTTGAATAGTGTAACAATATATGCACTAACTCAACATGAAGCTTGTGAACATCGAACGTAAAAATACTGATAAATGGGGCTGTAAATGAACAGAGCTTTCGATGAACAGTTCGATTTTTGTTCATTTATTAAGCTAAATAAACAAAAATGAACAAGATTTTGAGGCTTATTGATTATACGAACAGAACATGAACATAGTATGTTCGGTTCATTTATGTTCACGAAAAAGCTCATTTATGAATCATTAAATGCTCGTTCAATAAATCATTTAAAGCTCATTTAAAACTCGTTTATAGTTCGATTATAATATAATTAATAATATTAATGTTTTATTTTTTTATATTTAAAAATAATAAACATATTTATTTGTTTGTTTGTTTTAATTTGTTTAGATGTGTTTATTTACTGTTCATGAACATATTTTTAATTGTTCATGAACATGTTTGTTTAGTGTTCGCAAACAAGTTCATTTAATTTAAACAACCAAACTCGAACACACCCAATTTTAAATGAATGAACACAAGCACAAATTTAAAATTCTTAATAAACACAAACTGAACACGAATAGGCTCAAAAATAAACAAACAAACACGAACAAAAGTCTATTCATTCAAGCTCAGTTCATTTACAGCCCTACTTATAAACATCAAAGGAACATGGATACAGGGGAAGGTGATTATTGAGTTGGTCATTTAGGAAGATTATTAATACCGCAACAGCTTTCAAAGCCCCTGCTTCAATTTGCTTGAAATGGTCCTCATTCAAGCCCAAGTCACCATAAAATGCATCATAATAGAAACCCTGTAGCAACACATTTTCATCTAGTAAGATTCACACTAAAAGACCTTGGTAGACCGACTGAAGGATCAAGACGAAAAGAATGAAACATCAAACAGTAATTAAAACCACATTATTATCTCCAAATGCCTCGCTTAAGTGAAAACATTAAAAAAATGATATACAAAGTACAAGCTAATAAGCACAACATGTTCAATGATCACAATGTAGGATAATTTATCCCTACAACAGAAACTAGATTGGTCCTGAAAACTACATGAAACCAGGTTGAAACTGTTCGGTAGTTCTCCAAAACTTGCATAAAATGACAGAGAAGTTCGTTAATAAAACATATTAGCATATCGTACACAACAAAAGTTATCAGAAGTATGTACCAAAGAAAAATGTTTAACAGAAGTGAAATTTTTTATAAATATCATAGGATTCAAAGAGATATAGATTATGTACAAAGAAGATTTTTTTGATTTTTTTGATATATATATATATATATATATATAAACCCCAAGAAACTAACTTACCTCCCCTCTTGTGGTACAGGGCCCAATGCAAAGTTTGCAACCATATATGCTCTCCAGGGACTGCATAACCACTAACCCAAATTAGCCAATTATCCCAAAAAGAAAACAAAACAACCAAAGAAATAAAATGTAGAAAAAAAATCTCAATTTACCTGACCAAGAATGTGAGCGCTAGAATGCCAAAAAGTATCACGACCTTCGTCGCTATCAAAACTGAAAATCTTAAGCTCACAGTCACCTTCCAAAGGCCTATTCATATCCCACAGAACCCCATTGACCGAAGAAATCAATGCGTTGGCAGCCAAACTCTTAGAAATTCCTTGGGCGACATCCATAGGGGACGTAACCCATTTTTTCCCTTCCTTAACTGACCCATCAGGCAACGTGACCTTGACTGGGTCGTGGGGGAGAGACTGAAGATGAGATTGCTGTTGAGCCTGGAGGGATTGGAAGATCTTGATGCGCTTCTCAATAACTTGGTTGAGATAGGCTTCGTCTTTGGGATGAGAAGAAGCCATAGTCAAAGCGGAAAAGAGACGTAGAGGGAAGGAGGGCGGCTTACAGAGGAGAAAGAGAACAGGCTGAAAATGGAAAGGAGAAGAGTAACGGCGGACAGCAGAAGAGAGAGTGCATAGCATAGAATAACAATACAAGGGATTCCTTCAACCTTTTTCTTCACCCCTC
>JBBYHL010000005.1:4019112-4034855 GCA_038381835.1 Adansonia madagascariensis
GGCGGACAGCAGAAGAGAGAGTGCATAGCATAGAATAACAATACAAGGGATTCCTTCAACCTTTTTCTTCACCCCTCCCGTATGGAGGCGTTGGGTATTTACAATGTACTGAATTTTTTATTCTCTAATTCTCTATGGGTTACATTAGAAGTTTTTTTTAAACAAAATACATATATATATTTAAATTTAAATTTAAATAAAATATTTTTATTTAAATCAATTTAATTTAAAGAAAAAGTTATATCTAAAATTCAACCTTTAAATCC
Source organism: Adansonia madagascariensis (assembly GCA_038381835.1). NCBI lineage: Eukaryota > Viridiplantae > Streptophyta > Magnoliopsida > Malvales > Malvaceae > Adansonia > Adansonia madagascariensis. The sequence continues at coordinate 4,019,379 of JBBYHL010000005.1, forward strand.
ATATATTTATTCTAACTATTAATAAAAGTTAAATGATGATAAATCTAACATTTCATACTAAATCTGAAGAACCATATTATTGAGTTGTAAATGTGAGTATTTCAAATACTTTTCTTGAAAAAGAAAAAAAAAAACTTCCAACCGATTGTAAAAACTAAATTATAATTTTCTCTTTTGCAAATTGTAGTGAGTAATTTACAAGAAAAATATTGGTTTTAGTCACAGATGGATAGATTCTCTATTTTGTTAAATGTGATATTGGGAAATTTTCGATTGTTGTCAGCTATTTTCTTCCTTTTTTTTTTTTCTTTAAATAGCTATGACTGGTCTACACTTTGTATTTTGTGGTCAAAGTAATAAAATTTTAAAGAAAATGGTATTATTCTTGATTCCAATGGCGTGGGTAAGAAGCAACAGTGAACCAAGGTTTTTGACTTGAATGTATTACCCTTGGGCAGCAGGCTTTGTGTCTGCTGCGAAAGTGACCCACTCAAAACGAGCAAAAACCAGTGTTTACGGTCTAAGAATTGATTTTTACCGTGAAACGACTTTACAATTTCTGCGTATCCAAATTTCTATTTCGCCGGTGTGTGTCAAATTCCAGTAATACTAATAATAATAACTTCACGAGAATCAGTCTTTTTCTTACGGAGTTAAAACATAGCAAATCAAATCAAATTAGTGGTTTTTTTTTCTTTTTTTTTTTTCAATGTTGGGTAAGATATTTCTATTTATTATAGCAGTTCAACACTGCTCTAATTTGCTTTGGAAATGCACACTAAGCCATTAAATTAAATTAGTGATTTCATAAATTAAATCGGCGTTTAAATTGCAAGAATAATAATAAAGAATAATTTTCATTTTGTGCCTACCCTAAAATTCAACCCCTACAAATAAGAAGGGTTTATATATTAAATATACAACTTAAATAATAAAAATAAAGTCACCCAAGAGGAGAAAATTGTGATTGGACCCCATTTAATACCAACACAAACCTCATCCCACTACCAAAATCTCTTGCCATTTACAAGAATTTGAAACAAAACATTTGCACTATCTCTACAAATTGTAAGAACAAATTTCTCAGATATTTTCTAAAAAAAAAGGGTGGGGGGGAGGATGGTTGCAGATGAATTATCTTCAACATCTCTATGGATCGATCAAGCTCACAAATCGCAAGGGAAATTGTTGATTTGTCCTTCTTCCAATACATCTTTGTCGTTCATCTTGTAAGCTATCCTTATGCGCATCACCAACGATTTCTGAATGTAAAAATAAATAGTAATATATATATATATATATATATTTATATAAGTCTCTGTTAAAATACCCTTGAAAGATGGTGCTAGATAAGAAGGATAGAAAGGGGTGAGGAGGAAAAATCTTTCAATCTAATGGTTGGGGAAATAAATTGTGATATCGTCTCAGGAACCTAAACCACCCTTGTCTTCTCAATAAAAAAAATGGACACGCATTTTAACTCTTGGCTATAATGGAACTACATCCAAGCATCGTTTAAACTGACACAAATATTTATCAAAGTTAAACAATAACAAAGAAATGAAATAAAGAAGCCCAAAGCATTGATAAAGAGTAGCGCAAAAACATGACTAGTCATTAAAACACTTGATTCTACCCAGTGCTTAAACCCCCTACGATCAAAAGTAAAAAAAAAAAAAAAAAAAAAAACCTTTTAAATGTTGAAAAAATAAAATAGAATCACAAAGAAGCTGTAAATGGAGGATGGCTGTCATACTATGCACCACAATCAGTTTCATAGAGTAATTTTAACCAACTAAAATAACTAGATATATGAAATAGCTTTCACCTGCTAAGCCACGAGATTCAGAAAGAGTAACCAAGATAAATAAAACTCAGTATACATACCTTCCCATGTTGGTTATTAGTGACTTTCAAACTTTGTGTGATGGACCCATTACCGCTTGCGGGCAAAGTATTACTGCTAGCAGGATCCAAGTGCAGCTGAAGAAACTGCAGAGTTTAAATGCAACAACTGTATCAGTATCACAAGCATTAAAAGGAGACGAATGAAAAATTTTACAGGACATAAGATTTACAATCTTCGGTGGTTACTTTTAAGGAACATAACAATATTATATATTTTGTGGAATTAATGAAGCCTAGATTTTAGGATCCCAACAAAAAAGGCTAAATAAAAGAAAAGTCTTCTTGAGGCATATAGAGAACTATAGTAAGGACAGGTTTTAAGTTGCAAATGGCAAAATTCTTTAATTTTCACAGAATTCCATGATAAATAAAGCAACGGCGAGAAAACTGAAATTCAATTATGAATTTCTATACTACAAGTACAGCAGGCTCAGTAAATGACCGTCTTGAGTTACCTTTGGAACAGCCGCCTGGAAAAGAAAATCATTATAAACATTAGGTGACAAATTTGTAAAAGTAGCCTGGATCAATGTTGTTTGTGGGTTTCCTGGTTGCTTTGAGAAGTTGAATGTCATCCTTAAGGAGCTGCTCTCATATGCAACTAAAGATGGATAAGCTGAACCGTTTTCCTCTGCCCACAGAAAAGATAACTATAACTACTTCGGCAAAAGGCTACAAAATCTGCCAAACAGAGTTCCAAACTTCAAATTTACCATGCTTTTCAGGAATGGTGCCAAACCCGTCCAATAAATCCATCATTCCAGCAGGACTTGCAGGAGAAGTGGCATTTGCAGAAAGTGAGGAAAGTGGTGTGAGGCCATTTAAATTGGCAACTGGTGCTTTGTTGTCTTGACTGGAGGATAATATGTCAAATGCAGATGAGCTGCTTTGTGCAGGAGGTGATGTTCCAATTGACAAAAGATCCAGCAGAACATCTGCACCAGCCTTTGGAGGCTGACTTGTGCCTAAAAGTCGGAATAAAATCAGATTTTTTTTAATCAAAAGGAAAGAAGTGATCAGCCGCTAAAATAATTCATTTTTAACTTTGAAAGAAACATTTAAGATTTTTATGACCATGCAAGACAAAGTTCTCTTTTGCACAAAAATGGCCACTAAAACAATGACGAGGAGATAACTTACTTTCTTTTAACATTGTTACACTCAAAATTTTCAACTTAAGTAATTATGTAACGCAATAATCATTACACCCACTATACATCCAAAACCAATTTGGAATTACTAATTATAGTTATAGGATATCAAATTATATGAAAATATTATTTTTAAATAATTTTAATATATTATTAAATATAAATATTAAAAATATTGTTTTAAATATATTTTAAATTTTAAATTTTAAATAAATTCTTAAATACAATATCTTAAAATATTGTTTTTAAATATTATTTTTAAATATGATATTGTTACATATTTTTTAAATATATTTCATAATATTTTATAAGAGGCTAAAAATAAGTATTATTTTTTAATAACTGCAGGGTAAAATAGTACTTTTAGACTTATTCCTTATATCTTCCTTATACAATTTTAAGCAACAAAACATCTTAATTGTCCTTTCTTATTCCATTCTCCAAATCAGACTATATAATACCTATTCTCTCTTCATTATATTCCCACCGAATTACCATTCAATTCACCCTACTAATAAACTCAACTTATAAACAAAATCATAGGATAAAGAAAACTACACTAAGATACTAAACCCTAATGTAAATGTAAAATACCAAATACAACCCCCCGACTTTATCAAGGAATACTTTGATTGGTATGACATGTCAGATGATCGAAGAATTCAATTTGCAATGATGAAGCTTATTGGGTTGGTAAAGATACGGTGGCATGGTGTTGGGAAAAAAAAAAAAAAAACATAACCAGGTTGGGACAGTCACAGATCAATACATAGAATGAGATGAAAGCAAATATAACCCTAGATCTACAAGATATTATAATTAGCCCCATAAATACAATGACTAACAAAATAAAATCTTCAGTAAACTAATCCCACAATTAGATTAGTTATGTTCTGCATCATCAAAACATAAGCACATGCTTGAAAAAAAAAAATTCACTCAAATGTCTCATAAAGATGCACCATTATGCATCCCAACTAACCTGATGGTGCAGAAGCTGGGGATAGATCAACACCAAGGAGATCCTGAAGAAAATCACCACCAGAAGAGCTAGGTGCAGGTGCATCTTCTGAACTTAGGTCAAGCAAGTCAGCAATAGGAGCTGCAGCTGGTCTAGCAATTCCATTTGGAAGATTACATGGTGAGCTGGTAGAAGTTGAAACAGCTGTTGGCAAGGAGCCAGCCCTCCTTCCACTGAAAGTTGCCTCATCCAAAACTGGCATCCTTTCAACCAGTGCATATCTGTACAAATTCATCCATCAGCTCTGTACTTGACAACTATGCTACAAAGCTGGAAACCTTGCAAAAGGTAATGATGTAAACCATAATACACAACAAATTTTTAATCATACCTAATGTCCTGATGCTTCTGAAGAATAGAATTAAATTCAATAGATCGTTGCTGCAACTCAAGCACAAGGCTTCGTTTACTCTGGACAATTATATCCTTGATCCTCCTGGAGAAGCCAATAAATGAAAATTGATCTTTTTCATGCCACATAAACAAATCGGAGAATTTCTTCAATTACTACATGCAGAAAATTCACAATAATTAGGATGGCTAACTCACTTTGCCAAGAAATAAATTCAACTTAGGTCATGCTTAAATAGACTGAGAGAGTTTGTAACTATATCAAGTGTATGCTTATAAAGGATACCTTTTAACCCATAGACCAAGCAAAGCCAGTAGAAATGTGTAACCATGGGGAATGAATGTCATTAATGATAAAACATTAACATACCCTGAACAAGAAGGAAAACGAGAAGATAGCTTTAACAGAGCAATCAAAGCCATCGCTTTAGTAGTGAGATCCGAAGTATGACGCTTAATAGCAGCCTCTATGGCATCCACAGCATCAGACTCCGTTACCTGCTTAGGAAATAAAAATCTGACTCGAAATTTTCCAAACAGTATTGGAAGATGTAGAGTGGTTCTAAGGCTCTAAGCATTCAATTTATGTAAGTAGTCACTGGACAAAAGAACAGGATCCTGACATTAAGGACTTTCAGCTCAGCATGTAGCAGGTCAAGAATCTCATTAGTTTAAAAATCATACTGGATTTATGTGATTCGACCAAAAAACCAAGAGTAACAAAGATCTATACCGGATGGCACCCCATTATTACATCCGAATGCAAGTAAAATCAGATCATTTCAACCAGAAAAAACATAAATAAACTAAAACAAGATGTTTTGAATATCAGAAAGTACTTTGTAAGGCCTTGTCAAAAGGGTAATTGATTGGCTCCTTGCCTATTTCTACATCTCCAACCCATAAGCCCAAAATCAACACCATACTTGCTCTAGATTATTTTGATTAATTTTATCTTTAACATAGACTAATCCCTAGGTAGCCAAAATGATTTTGATTGCTATAAAGCAAACTTCAACAAGGAAGTAATTCAGCTATAAACACTCTAAAATAAAAATTCCACAAGATGACAAGAAAAATCTAGAAAATTCATAGTTTGATGAAGCAAAAAAATTGGTTTCCATGTTCTGTACTACCGGTTAAACAAACAATACAATTACTGGTTCTCTTCACAACTTATAAATTATTTAAATTCAATTTAACAGCAGCTATGTCATAAGTCTTGAAGTCATAAGCTTATGATCTTTGCAGAAAGGGATCCTAATCAACTTTTATAAATTAGAAGCTTCCCCTATACAACCTCAAGTTCATAGAGCACAAGCCCCTACGCAGCTGTTTTCCCTCTTTTTCTGAAGATAAAGAAGTGCAACACGACTATGGTAAGTGCACGCAAATAAATCTATGGACAAGGATGCACTTACAGTTATTGGTTCTTCAAAATCAAGCATCCCAACATTATTCACCAACAGGTCACAATATTCACCGATACACCAAACTGCCACTCGAACAAGGGATTCCTGATGAAAAAATCAATTTGTATTTGAATAATTAAGCAGATAAGAATATTCAATTCTGACATAAAATCCAAAATAAACCAAAAAATACCTGTTCTATGGATGTTTGGAATGCTCTGTACAATGCCCTAACTGCATATCCATGGAGGTCAGAAGCATTACTTATGACAACAATAAGGGCATGCCCGACTTCATCTTTTACAAAATTTCCAGCCTACTAAGCGAAGGATAAATATCAGTACTCTTGGAACAAAATAATTAATAGAAACACTGAAAGAGGTAAGAAGATAAAAAAAAATGTGGCAGTTCCCAAAAAATTACAAGGGTTCATGCTCTCTCTCTTTTTTTCTCCCAACCAGAATTTTTTTCGAGTCAAAATGAGAATAAACATCCACCAGATGAAGATTCTCACACCAAGCAAACTATAAAAGAGCAAGCATTCTGTTACTTGAAAGTTTGTGGCCAATGACCAAATCTTTTTTTATAGACACTTCAGTTTCATCAATAAAATGCAAAAAACACTGACATATAGCAAAATGAATATATAGTACCGGGCAAGATGAATCAATACTGGCTATACACCTTAGTTCCCACACTTTCTGGAAAATTATAAAGCCTACCCTTCCCAATTGCTACTTTAACATGCATATTGAGTAAAGGTTTGACCAGAAACCAATTCCAGGTACAAAAAGGATTGACCCAGCTACTTTTCAGGATCCAAACTGCTATTCCTTAACAAGTTGCTAGTAGTAGAAGCTTGAAGTCTTATATGGATTTCATCAATCACACTCCTAAATCCAAATTGACTTAGAAATGGCATCACAATCCTCAATATACTCATTGGGGTTAAACTGCACAATCATAAACAAAACCAAAAGGACTAGATCATACCAGAACCATATAAGATGAGCTGATACAGATTGCAATGGCCCAGCAATATTTGAGGCCTGAACCACCAATTCTCAATAGTCAATCTAAAGTGAGGCCTTATACAGTTTTGGAATATCGCATTTTCAGCCTTTGAGAGTTCATTCACTCGAAGGAAACAAGAAGCAAAAGTCATAGTTGAGACAGGTTCAACCACTAGATTTTACTTGAAAAATCACTTGGCCAAAATTACACTAAAAAGAGGTATTAATATTGCCAAATATTTATATAAACCACCACCTAAGCAGTCAGGAATGTTTTTGTATTTCGTTGGCAAGAGTTCATATGGAACAAGATCATATGTTCAACAAAGAAACTTTGTTAAAAAAAAAATATAATAAAGATTAAAACACGTTCTACACCATTAACATTATATCAAATCAAATATTGAAATAAGCACATCAGTGATGTGAAACAAAAACATAATGTTCTAAGGAACAAAGACTGCGATGGATGCAACTCAAACAAGAGAAAATACAGTAGCAAAACAGAAACATGGACAGGGATGAATTCAGTAGAATATGACAAACAAAGCATCTTTACTTAAATCAAACAACTATGATATGTATGACAGCATATACCTCGGAAAGAACCTTGAGCATCTGATCAATGTACCAAATTTTCTCAGGGGCAAACCTGAGGCAATGGAAATGATTGTTAATTGACTAGCAATGGTCAAAGCAATTCAAAATGAATCTTTCAGCATCCCTTCCCCAGCCAACATACAAAATTGTCCAATAAACCAGAAGATAATATCATTCAACGTAAAGAGAATGAGAAAAGGAACTTCATTAAATTTAATAAAGGTAGCAATCCATTAAAATCGATTATATCAAATCAATTGTATGAAATAACTGCCTTCTCCAGGAGTGATAAGCAATCCTATTAACTTTCCTAAAAAACTGGAGTTGTAGGAAGGATTTTACACGGAACATACAACTAAAGACATCCATGTTTCCATCTACATCCAAAGCACAAACATGACATATGAAAATATTGAGCCAAGAAGACAAAGCATATACAAGACAATTATAAATAATATAAAATACATAAGAGCTGAAGTAGCACTTTTCATTTAACTAACAAATAGCACAACTTACTTTTCAACAAGGGAGCATATCTTGGCAGTAAGATCTCCCTTAAATTCTTGATCACTTACTTCCAAATATTCAATTAGCTCTTTTGTCAAAGACTTCACATTGCTTTCATTCACTAGCAAGTATACAAGTTCAAGTGCCCTTTTCCGAATTGAAGCATCTGAATCCTGGAAAAAGAAAATGTCAAACCAAAAACTTAAAACTCACTTTTTGGCAAATAATGGCACTTCAGAATCAAAACGGACTCCACGTCTAAAAGCAACTAAGAAAAGTTGGAAACTCATTTTTTACTGGTAGAGTACCGAGGCTCAAATTTAGATCTCTACCCAATTCCTACACCACCCTACCCTTTCCAAGCCCAGGGTATATCTTCAAAACTGAATCCCTACATATCTGTACAAATGTCCATCAAAACACAAGAAGAGTAACCAACCAAAAAAAAATCATAAGAGTGACGTATAAGACAAATAGAGGGTTCCCTAAAAGAGAGAGAGAGAGAGAGAGAGAGAGAGAACTACAGGATCTTTATCCTTAAGGGCAAACTAAAAGATCAACCAGAGAGAGAGAGAGAGAGAGAGAGAGAACTACAGGATCTTTATCCTTAAGGGTAAAATAAAAGATCAGCTGATATCTAAAGAGGGAATAATCCTCTCTGCAGAAAGAAGTAAGACTCTTATTCCCACACATATGGGCCAAAAGTAAAAAAACAAACAACAAAACCAAAAAAAATAGGGTAGCCAAAGGGAAAACACAAGCAAACTCCTTGAGCAAGAACTAAATCACAAACCTATTGAAATCCTCAAACACAAAATTAAATATCCTCAGGCAGTACCTTTACACATTCCAAAATTGTTGCCCTATGCCTCTGCACTGCTTGAGCATCCACCATAATAGCCTTCATAAGCATGTTTAATGCAACATATCTGAAAAACATGCAAGGTTCAGTCTCATAATAGAGGACCAAAGAAATAGTGTAGAAAGGGATATGGAAAATCAAGATAAGATCTGAAAGAAAATACCTGATATTGTTGTCACGATTTGACAAGAATCTTCCCAAGATATTAATAGCAAGCACACGTAAGCCACCACTATCTTCAATGCCCATGATGGTTTCAGCACATTCATAAAGAATAGCATTTCCGACATTTTTGTTTGACTCGGTTTTGCTCGCCACCTAAAACGAAAAATTGTGAACATATAGAAACAAAAGTAAAAAAGAAAACCTTAACCTCCTTAAGAGATGAAATATTGTTGAAAACCACTGGAAATGAGCTTTAGAAGCAATATCCAATATACCCCAAATAGTATATCATCATTCAATTAACATGCTCCAAGCAATTTCATTAAGGCTTTTCTCATGTGCAGGAGCAACGTTTGAGTGGAACGCCTGGTTTATTTTCTACCAAGGCCAGAACTAGTATTTTTTTTTTTTCATCATTATACCATTTTAAATCATGAAATGGAAGAAGAAATCTCCTTCCACAATAAAGCATTATTTTTTTCTTTTATAAAAGTTTTTTAGGAACCTCTGGGAAGAAAATCTGGTGTTCACAGCAAAAGAAAGAGATTAAAAACAAAAACCTAAATGTAGTTGCTAGCTGGTGACATAAACAATATGTACTAAGCATAATATTAAACTTTTTTCAGGACTTGAACGAATTACAAATGAAAGAGATAGGTCACTGAAAAAACTTTACAAGTTCACAACTGACCTGGGCAAGTATGTCATTCATATAGTCACTAGTATCAGCATCTCTCTGGCCCAATATCCGCAGAAGTTTAAGCAATCTTATATGAAGGAAAGGATCTGTAATGCCAGCAATGTCATACTCAGGTGAATAGGGACTGTTTACAATATCCCTTAGAGTTTTGACCAAACCCTCAATACACTTCTGCAGTTATGATAAAAGAAGTTATTATCATTAGATAGGCAATGAAAATAATTCTATAACATAAGCAGGAACTAAATATTTAAAAGAAATTCTATTCACATAGCTTCTTGTTAGAGATATAGAAAATAATTCAAATCCTCTATAGTATAGAGTGTTCGTCTTACAGATAATTTAGCTGTATGCTTATAAAGCCATAACCAATTACCTTTCTAAAATATTCAAGGGCTTCTGAACTGACTTTACATAGATCTGTACAAAGCTGAATTCCTGTTATTAGGACTCCATGATGCTTTTCTTTAAGTAGCGAAGAAGCAGGATTTATAAAGTTTTCAGCTAGTTCAGGAACTTTCTTTATGATCCGTATGGAGCACAATGCTGCCTACAAACAACAGAGAAAGTCAAGAGGAGTCAAAGATTGCATCAGAACGCTAAGAAATGACAGATAACCTAAAACTTATCAAATGATGTGCATGATGGGAATTCATAAACAAAAGCCAACTGGCAGAGGGGGACAGAAAAGAAAAGCAGGAAGCCTGTTTAATCAAATCAATCTGCCAATAGGAAAATGAGTAATTTTAAATGAACCAATTTACAATATTGAAAAAATGCCTTCACAGAATGACTGGCAACAGTCCATAGATGTCTTTCCCTCAAACATCAAACAAGAAGACTTTCTAGGAGTCACTAACGCATTAGATTCTAGGGCTATCATATGTTGGCATTTTTCCCTTGAATTATTATATGCTGCAAATTCTTCTGGATAAGATAAATGGTCAAAAAAATCCAAATTTCACAAAAGTAGGAGTTGTATGAAGTTTGAGTAACATCATTAAACAATTGTCACACTTCCATTAAGTAGGAACATAATTATACTATACAGTTGAGGACTCAGTCATGGGGCATGTAGTACTTATATCATGGATTCACATGGATGCTTTTAACCTTTGTATTGACAAAATTACAAAGACCTTACTGGAAACAAATAAAGAACACAAACCATGATACTTGAAGTGCCCAACCAAAAAAAAACCCAAAACTTTCCAACTCCTGTAGAAGAAAGGAGGATAGGGAAGTTGATATCTTTTAAGATGGATAATCAGCATTGTTTAAGCATAACAAATTCACAAACCCAGAAATTACATATCATTGAAATCAGAATCTGTGGCCAACAGGCCCCTGAATAAAGATAGGACAGACTTACTTTCTTCCGAATATTTGGATCTCGAAACTGCAGCAACCTTTCTACTTCTGGTGCAAGATCACGGGCCATTTCTGCAGAACAAATATTTCCCAGAGCACAAAGAGCAAGCCCTACAATATACTGGTTTGAATGATTGAGATCTCTGCATATAAGTTAAGGTTCCTGCAGAGTAAAGTAAATCTCTCTTTTCTTATTTTACCCTTTGTAATAACAGCCTATCAGGGACAAATTTATTCATCCAGAACACATATGGTAAAGGGAAAAGGAAATAGGAACAAATTAAGCTTGAGAAAAGTCTACATGAAGGATACTGCTTTAATGAGTTAGTGACCAACATCAGCACTTCTTGTCTTTCATCAAGAAGCAACATGAGACCAAGATATCCAATCCTCTTCTCAGGAAATCCAGCTGATGCAATCAACTTCAGGCACTCCATTTGGCCAAAATGAGTGGGATACCCAAGCATATGAATGAACATGAGCTTTGCCAGGTTACGGTGCCTGTAATCTTGATCATTTTCATTAATTGCAGCGCGAATAGCAGCACACTCTTTCCTAACAACAGCACGTTCTTCTGCTGCAGTTTTGCATGCACGTATAGACCGTATCATGTCCCTGCATTGAAGCAGTCAGTTTGACCATTTTCAATTAATATCCATATAAACTACAGCCAAGTCAATCATTTTGATTCATTACATAATATGTGCTACTCATCAATTTGATTCATTTCACAAAAAATGAAAACCTTTTGCATTGATAAATCAGTTAAGAAAGGGCAAAAGTATTATTAGAAACCAGCAGTAGGTCCTGAGCTGACTGAGAAGAAACTTTTCAAACTATAGGATATGTGATCCTTGGTCCCTTCTTCTTTTTGCCTAAAAATTCACATAAAACTAAGAGATTCCTTTTTCCGATGTATACGAACACTCCTTGTCAACAATTTACTGAACAAAAAATATTCACAGATTCTTAAGAGAGAGGAGACCATATATTCCTACTTACCAGTTCGCTCCTTAAAAGCAGCACAAGCTACTGATCACTCCATATTGGAAGCACCCCAAGACATAAAGTTATCTAACGACTAAAGACAAGGAGATTGAGATCTTCACAACCATAAAATATGACAGAAACCCAGTAATCTAATTCTCTTGACTCAGAATTCCCATGACTGGGTCTGGAGGTTATCATTCAGTACCAGATTCTTTTGCCAGTTCAATTTTTTTTTTTAATCATCCTGAATCTATATAGGGACAAATACAACTATTCAGTTCCACTGCAATAGACACAGGCAACTTCTACAATCATCAAGCAGTCTTCTCTACGAAGAGTAAAAAACAAAAGGAATTCAATTTTACAATTGTCTCCTAAAAGTGTGATAAGTTCAACAAATCAGTTTGAACATATAACCACGGGAATTATAAGTACAACCGTGTAGCCAGGCTATTGAGATTGTACTTTGGTACATCAATATTCATGGAAAAAGTAGATCAAGCTACTTTCAAACCAACTACTAAATGGGTAATGTATGCTGTAACTTCAGACATTTCAACAATTTCATCCATAGTTGAAAGCAACTAATTCAAAGCATATCAAAAAGAAAAGGCAAAAGTAACTAGAAGGACCAAATTATGAAACCAAAAAAAAAAAAAAGGAAAAACTAACAGACTCCACTTGGATCTAAATTCAGACGCAATCATCTTTTAAGTAGCACAGACTACAATCGAACTTCCCAAATTTCAATCATGGCAATCAAAACAACCGCAAACAGCTGTTTCAATCAGAAACCAATCCATTCTAACTAAAAAAAAAAAAAGAGCTCTTGATCTGATTTTCAAATTACAAGTAAAAGGCGGAACGAAAAGAAGAAATGGATAACAGTAGGAAATGATGCTCACCGTAGACGAGTACCGGACGAGAAAGGATTCATTATTGGGTCCACCGTTGAAACTTTCGTAGAAAGCTCAAATCAGATCCAATCAAATCAAACTAAATCAATCACCGAATTAGCGCTATTCAGAATGAAATCTAATTCTTTTTTTTTTTTTTTTTACAAATATATGAATCTGAAATTTAAGAACCAAATGTTGGAATACAGAGACCTAAGAAAGACAACCAAACAGATGGATCTGATCGACAGGGAAAACGAAAAGGAAAACGAAAAAAAAAAAAAAAAAACCAAAAACGGGAGCACTCAAATTTTGATTCGCAAGTGCTGAGTGGATCACCCGCGGGAAACATGAATAAATGACTACCGATCTGCTATTGGGTTAAATTTGCCGATTGGATCTATGGCTTCTAGCTGTCACGTGTCAAGGCGCGATTTTACTGGCCCGTGAAAGATTTGTAAATAACGGCGAGGAAAGGAAGTCTTCGTGCATTAAGAGTATTCACAGCTGAGTTGTTTAAAAATTTTTTAAAATTTTTAATTTAAGTTTGTTTTTAGTTTGATTCTCTTTATAAATTCAAATTATTATTTATTATTATAAAAATATAAATTTTATTTTTATACTAATTTATATATTTTATATTAATATTTATATATTTTATAATTAAATTTAAATAAAAATATATTATTTTTAAATCAATCTAAAATAATAACATACAAGCTCAAACCCTATCGGACCTAGTAAATTATCCGATCTTAGACAAATTTATTGTCTACTTATTAGACTTTTTACTTTTTATTTTTTTATTTGTATTTGTTCTCACAAAGCTCACTCGCTATTAAATTTTCATGATTTTATAAATTTTTGAATACATATAAATAAATAAATAAATTTATAAAAGTATTTATTAGCCAAGTTTGCATCGTTAACATAAGCAGTCTATTTCATGATATGTCAAATTAATGTAAGAATTTTTTATTTTTAATATTAATGTAAGGCTAAAAATACAAAAATTAATATGAATTTAAAATTTTTTTCTTCGTACAATAAGTTTATTTATTTTTCTAGATTAATAAAAAATTAAAATTTTGAAAATAAATAATTTAATATAAATCTTAACTCTTTTTATTTAGTATCAAATAAATTTATTTAACAAAAATTTTTAATGAAATATTAAAATTTTAAAGTTTTTTAATGAAATTGAAGTTCTCACTTAAAAAATTAGATATAAATCTTATTAATGGTAAAAAATTTTACAACAATAATTAAAAATTTTAATGAAAAACAATTATTATTTTTATAAATTCAAAACTCACATTCATAATTATATATAGTAGAGTTTAACACCCTGTTTACTCGACTGAACAGACCAACTAACTCTTTTAAATGCATTATTTAAAACTAAAATAAAAAAAAATTCTAAAGGAATCAAGTATACATTCAAAATCACTTTAAATACATTATTCTGAAAATAAAAAACTTATTTTTTCTCTAGCGAATCAAGTATGACTTCTAAATTGACTTATGTGGGTACATATAGGCGAATTATTTTAACTATATCATTTAAAAATTAAAAATAAATAAAAAAATTTTCTTTGAGCAAATTGACTACTAGTCTTAAATTGACGTACAATTGAATGTACGGGGTCAACATGCAATCAATCACTTTAAATATATTATTAAAAATTTTTCTTAAAAAATGCATCCTTAAAAATAAATGAAAAAATAATTAATAAAAATGCATCCTTAAAAATAAATTGAAAAATAATTAATAAAAATATTTTTTTCTTTAATTAAATAACTATGACATGTTATTTAAATATTTTTTGTATTCTAATATCCTAAATAATTGAATTCAAAGTAAAAATCAAATCATTATGATAAACTCTGTCAATGTAAAATAAATTAAGATATGATAAAAAAATTTAAAAATAATTAAAATATAATATAACATGAAAAATAATATAAATAAAATTTTTATCCATCCGAAAATAAATAAATAAATAAATTCTTAATATTTTAAATGCAAAAATAAAAACAAAAACAACAACATAATTTTTTTCTATTTCCTCTCTCCACTCGCTCTTTCCTTTCCCTTCCCCTTTTTTTTTTTTTTCTTCCTTTGCCTTTATCTTCCCTCTCCACCGATTGAAAAAAAGGAAAAATACACATACAAGTATAACCTTTAGAAGGGGCAGGAGGAACAGTACATTGTAAAATGCCTCTCACTTTTTCTTTGAATATATTTTAAGTATAGATGTTAAGGTGTTCATCAAAGTCATGTCCAGATCAAGTCGAGTTTAAAATATGATAATGTTATTTATATTTATTTAAGTTTAATTTAAAATATAAATTTTAAATTTTATTTAAGTTTATTTAAATTCATTCATATTATATTTTTAAAAAATATTTTTTTAAATTTAATCTTTAATGATTTAATATTTTTCTTTTATTAAATTTTAAAATATAAATAATTTAACATATTATTTTAATATTTACATTATAACATTATATATATTTTATTTTTTAT
>JBBYHL010000005.1:4060679-4077387 GCA_038381835.1 Adansonia madagascariensis
AAAAAGATTTATCTAAATAATATCATCTTAATTACAATTAAATAATTATTTTAATTCACTTAATTATCATGTGGGTCACACAAAGTCCAACATATCATAGTCATTCGAAGCATAAAAAAATATCATTTACCTTGGATGAATTGGTTCAATACATTCAAATTGAAAGTGTAGTTGCAACCTTGAATGATGTAAAGGACAACAATGTGTAAAATTTTGTAGGTTTGAAGCATAAGAAAATATCATTTACCTTGGATGAATTGGTTCAATACATTCAAATTGAAAGTGTAATTTCAACCTTGAATGATGTAAAGGACAACAATGCGTATAATGTTTAACGTCCCATCTCAGCATGTTCATTCTAGGCGGAGAACAAAACTTAAAGGAAAGGGAAAATACTTTTCATTGAAGAAGTGGAAGTTTAACAAGAATGGAAAAAGACTTCGAAAAGAAAAAAGAACCTTGGTGCATACGTGGAAAGACTATCCACTTTGCAAAGGTGTGTCATGGTTCTCAAAAATGACATTCTAGCAGCGCTTACTGAAACTTTACCTTGGTAACTAAGAAAATTGATAAATTGACTTCATGTAACTCGTCGTATCACTTCCTTCAAAAGTATTTTTCAATTAGGGAGCAAATGAAATCTTTTCTTATTTTCCCATTTGTTTTGCCCCAAATTAAAAGTTGATTGCCAGATATCAAATTCCACATATCTCTTTCACAATATCATTTTAAAAATTTTTTTCATCTTAGGTTTTTTTTTTTTTTTTTTTTAAAATTAACAAGAATGAAATATTTTATCAATTTGTATAAAATATTTCATTTGTATAGAATTCAAAAAATTAAAAAAAATGTTGTGACAAGAAACAAAATACAAACTATTTTATTTGATACTATATTCGTATAAAATTTAAAATAAAAAATAAAACTAATATGACAAAGAAAAATACCAACATGAAAAAAAAAAATTAGAAAACTGACATAGGTATATCGAATTTAGCATCCAATAATCAAATTTTACCTTTGAATGCCACTACTACCATCATTAGTCACTAAAGGCCTAAATAATTAAAGAAAAAAAATCTTAAAGTAATAGTTTTTTTTTTTTTATAAAATAAAATGTTTATGTTAAATTTTTAATTTTTAATATTTTTATAAATTAATATATTTATTGATATTTGAAGAGATTTTTTTTTATTAAACTTTATTTTAAAATTATTCAAAATAGCAAATTCAGTAAAAACCAATCGGGAATGAAATAAAGGTAACAAATTGGTATTGTCGGAATTGTTATTGTATTGTAGGAATTCTTAACAAAATAATAAAATATTTTATATAAAATCACATAAAAATAAGATTGGGTATAAAATAGAAATATTGTCCAAAAGAATAAACTCCATTTGCTTAATACTTTTACATTTTGTTTTTTTGGTTTTTTTTTCCAAAAAACTAAATAAAAAATTAAAAAACTATTTACCAATCATATTATTTTAAAACATAAATAATTAAATATAATTTATAAATTGAAATATATCTAAAAATAAAAGAGACAGATGCAAATGAAAGTCTTTGGGATTTTGTAATTTTTTTATAAAAAAATTAAAATTAAAATTGCCCTCCCCTCTTTCGGCAAGTTCCAAACCATAGTTAGGAAAATGAATCACTCTGAATCAGAAGAAGAGGAAGAGAAAGGAAGTTTGAAGAGTTTCCTAAAATGGGCGGCAGGGCTTGGGTTATCGGAGTCATGTTCCAGTCTGGGCCATTCCCTTGCCGTCTCTTACTTCCCTGCTGCTGGCGGAAGAGGTGTGGCTGCTCTGCGTCCTATTTCCAGGGGAGATTTGCTTCTTAAAGTTCCAAAATCTGCCTTAATCACTGCTCACTCTCTTCTTTCCAACGACGAAACTTTGTCTCGTGCCCTCAAATCCCATCCTTCTCACTCTCCAACCCAGGTTTGATTTTGATTTTATTTTGATTTTGATTTTGATTTTTAGTTTGAGTTTGGGTTTGAACCTTTCGTTTCATACATATTCCTTAATTTTCAATCCCAAACAATAGACATAAGCCGTTGCTTGTTTTCATTGCAACGCAGGTATTCACTGTCTGTTTGTTATATGAAATCAATAAAGGAAAGGCTTCACCATGGCACCCTTATTTTCTGCAATTGCCTCGTAGTTATTCCATACTTGCCGCTTTCGGTGAACCTGAGACGCAAGCCTTGCAAGTTCTGTCTCCGATTTCCACCTGCTTTTGCTTTTGCTTTCTTACATCACGTCACTTGTATCCAATGGTTTTTTCTTTCTAACCTTGCAAACCATCTTATTCTTTAGGTGGATTATGCCATCTGGGCTGCTCAGAAAGCTGTCACAAAAGCTGAATATGAATGGAAACAAGCCTCCACTCTCATGAAGGAACTTAAGATTAAGTCTCCACTTCTCACTTTCAGGGCTTGGATTTGGGCTACTGGAACTGTAAGTTGACAGTGTTTGTGCTTTTCCCTTTTTTTTTTATTGACGTTGGAGAACTTGGGCTTAAACTGTTTTGCGCATTCACACTCATGCATACGCTCAAATGCTTGAATGTACAAGCATCCATAGGTTCCTATGTTATCTTCTCATGTATTTACATAACATTTTCCTACAAATGATGCATACATTTGTGTTGTCTCATGCTAACCGCTTTTATAGTCTTACAATCTCTCGGCTTTGTTTCTCTTTGGCCTTTTTCTCTCTCATATCTTTATATGCTTGAATCATAAAAACTTTTACGTTTTGTTCATGTTGAAGATCTCCTCTAGGACATTACATATACCTTGGGATGAAGCTGGCTGCTTATGTCCTTTTGGAGACTTATTTAATTATGCTGCACCTACTGAAGATCCGAACTGCTTTGAAAAAGTAGATAATTGGCACAATGAATATGCAAAAGATGACTTAGATAATCATCATTCGCAGAGATTAACTGATGGTGGATATGAGGAAGATGCAGGTGCATATTGCTTCTATGCTAGAAAAAACTACAGTATGGGGGAGCAGGTACATGAAATTCTTTCATGTTACACACGAACAATTAAGATATAATTTCTTCAATAAATTGTTTTGTTGTTCATCTTTAGTTTCATTTTTCATTTTTCTGCTGTAGTCAGTATCTTGCATGAATTCTGAGTCATCTTTTTATAGTTTATTCTCAGTAAATCATTGCTCCCATGCGTAACAAAATGCGATTGGTGTGAATGAGCTTAAATTGATACGAGAAATTTAGTTTGTTTCACTTGTAAATCATATGCTGCTTCCTAAATTGTTACTAGCATGTCCCAAATGCCAAAAATGCTTTTATCTATAGTCCTCGATCTTTAGCTTACCTAGTAGGTTGCAGCTCACACTAACATTGATATGCTTTAAATCAACTTTCGTATCTGTTTGAACCTGATGGACAACTGTAATATTAGGGTGTTTCTATACTCTGATGCCTTGAGGCTTAAACTAGTCCTCTAACCATACTATCACAGAGGAGTTTTACGTGGTTTTGATGTTTGGAATTGTGGGTTTCCCTTAAATTGTCTTTTAGATGGTTTTGCTATAGTAACGGTGGTAGATACATGATTGTATGTGTTGATGATACTGTTTTATATTAAGATGAATAAGCTCTAGTAGCAAAACTAGAGTTGAATGATATTGAATTTCAATTTCAACATCAGAATCTGCAAAAGATAAGATTATGCTTTAATGACTTCCATGGTAATGAAACTTCACATACTTGTTATAGCGTTCATTTGGGAAAATGTTGATTTTATGCTATATGTTTTAACCTTGCATGAAAAGAAAATTCTACTTATTTTGTTGTTTATATGGTTTTGTTTGGATGTTTGGTCTTTTCATTTCATTTTTGGGTTGAAAGCAAAAATCTTTTTGTATAAAAGAAAATTTTGGAGGAATAATACTTGAGAAATTTAATTTAATGAACAATGAAATGTATGATTTTACCTTCATACAGAAGACCTACATTTGATTTGGTTTTTCATTTTAAAATTTACTAAATTTAAGCAAATAAAATTTTGTTTCTTAATATATGCTTTTTCTAATAGCAACTTTTGCAATTTGGTAAAGCTGAACAGATTAAGGTTTTGCAAGTATGCTAGTATTTAAAAGTCTTACTGAATAATGATTTAACAATGAGTATATAACAATATATTTTCAATGCCCTGTTTTGGGAAAATAAAACTGCCTCTGTATGTGTGTGTACAATTGCCGGACTTCCATTCTTTTCTCAATTATGTGGACCCTTTAATAGGGCTTGCAGGTTTTTTTTTATTGGTTGGCTAAGTAGTTGAAATGCTAATTATTGGATGTAGGTTCTCTTGAGTTATGGAACGTACACAAATTTGGAGCTTCTTGAATATTATGGGTTTCTTTTAGAGGATAATCCAAATGAGAAAGTTTTTATTCCATTGGAGCCTGACATACATTGCTTAGGTTCTTGGCCGAAAGAATCGCTATACATTCATCGAAATGGGAGGCCGTCCTTCGCTTTGATGTCCGCTTTGCGTCTGTGGGCAACTCCACCATTTCAGCGGAAATCTATTGGACACCTAGCTTATTCCGGATCTCAGCTCTCAAAGGGCAATGAAATATCTGTCATGAAATGGATAGCTAAGAAATGCAATGATATATTGAAGGATATGCCAACATCAATTGAAGAAGACAAGTCATTGCTTTCTTTCATCGACAAAATCCAGGAGTTTGACAACCTGCGGGAGTGGGTGAAGGCGGCGCCTGCTTGTGGAAGTGATTTTGCTAATATTTTGAAAGCCTGTGTTCTGAAAAGAGATGATGAGTTAAGTTGTTCGTCAGTGGGGACTAAAATGTTGATAGAAAGGTGGAAATTAGCAGTCCAATGGAGGCTTATATATAAAACAGTTGTTGCTGACTGCGTGTCACATTGTACTGCCATAACCAATTATCTATTTAGTTAGAACTTAGAATGGATCCAAGTTGTTACCCAAATCCCTTTCCCATTCCTAGCCACTGCCAGAATGTTGTTTCTTATCAACATGAATGTTTTAACTGCCAAATCCTCATTCATTGAAGGGGACTTACAGACTGGCCAAAGATCCAATCGATATTCATGTTGATTTTTGGGGCAGATCCAGTCGATAAAGCTATCAAACACAACCAACGACAATGAAAGAAAATTTATTTTCCTTGTAACTATTCTCTTTTTTTTCTCTTCTCTTCTCATCTTTATCCTATCCATCCATTTTTCTTCGTTCTTATCAAACATAACAGTGTGAAGTGTTGATGCGTGCCACTTAACATCAACCATCAATTCATGGACCGATAAATCGAGATATGTATGGTGAATGCAAAACTCATTTTTAAGAATTCAATATCGAGATAAATAATTTTAAATTAACTGAAAAAATGACATCTGTATATTTGTATATGTGAAATGAACAAAAATAAAAATATCTCATATTAATAAAATTAAATCATTATTTGGCATAAATAAAAAATTTCATTCTTTTGCAAATTCTCAACGTGTTCATTTTTAATATATACTTTTTTTTTGTATTTTTTATTTTAATTTGTGTTGAACATTTTCGAACTTCATGAGATGGAATCTGACATAGGAAAACTTAGGTTCTTTATATATAGAAAAGTACATATCCTAAGTAATTAGACACGTGGTTACTGGTGCAAATTAGACCAAATGTCCTTAGTAATTAGCAAAGTGGTTACTAATGCAAATTAGACCAACGCTAAGCTTTTCAAAGCTTTGGATGGTCTAATTATATATTAATATAATAATAAATAATGATATTTGGCACTCAACACGTGACACATATAGGTGCAATTGTAATAACTTTTTAATTTTTTTTTTATTTAGAGAGAGATAAAAGGTTTTTTTTTTTTTTTTAATTTACAAACAAGTAGATTTGTTTAGACGAACAAATAAGTTTATAGGAAAACTAACTGTCTATTTAAAATAGAGGGATTAGTTTAGATAAACTATGTCTATATAAACACACCTTTTAGACAAGATATGTCTGTTCCAAAATGCTCGTAATAATCTCTATATACATCTTTGGTTCAAAAGAAAAGGTTACTTAAATCTTTTCGCTTTTTATTCTCCTTGATCTTTAAACTTTCCTAGATTCTTCTATAATGTCTTGCTGCAGAAATTCTTTATAGATATTTGATAATTTTGTTTTACACTACTCAGAGGATTGATTTCATCAGTTGAATACACAGTCAATCACTGAGATTATATGTCGGTAACTCCATTGCACACTTATGTGGGGGTAAATAAAACCTTAAAGAATCTAGCATTGATGCATGCCTTGAAGCTTATTTGTGTTGTTTGATCTTTCAAACATTATGTGCCAACCATTTTAAGGTTTTATTTAGAATAAACAAAGCTAATACTAAAATGGGAACCCAAAGAGAATTAACTTTTAATTTCATGACATTAGACCAATTTGATGGTGGAATTTTTCCAAAAATGGCAGAAGATGCATTTTTTACTTTCAACACTGAAGATTGTTTATGTTCTAAATACTTTGAGACTAGAAGAAAATGAAAAAATAATATGTTTTCTCAACCAGAAAGATGGGACAATGCAAAGTACATGTACATAGGCCATATTTTGAATGGTCTATCAGATAGCTTGATTAATACATATCAAAACAAGGCTGCTGTGAACAAGTTGTGGGACTTAAGGCACATGATAGAAGATACAACAAGTGAGAAATTTCTAATAAGTCATTTCAATTATTATTAGATGGCTGATGGTCAATTTGTTATTGAACAATTGCATGAAATTGAAAGAATGCTTAATCAGTTTAAACAATTAACATGGAAATGGATGAAACAATTGTTGTGTGCTCCATTATAGAAAAGCTTCCTCCATCTTGGAAATGTAAGAATTAACTTTAAGGATTGTACCTCTAGCCATTGTTTATCAAGGACGCGACCTTACTCCACGCACACAAAAATGAACATCCCATGTAAGTCTTCTAGTCTATTTCTTTTTTTTATTTTTGAAAAATTACCTTATGATGGTGAACATGCAATTTTATAGACTAAACAATGGACTTATACTAAACGATTAATTAGAGTTGTATCTTACCATCAGGGAATTTGTATTATAATTAGTAATTAAAGTAGAGTTTAATTAACTTTAAATCTTTTCGCTAGAGTTTTATCTTGAATACTATTTATATAAATAATATCACCTTAATTATAGTTATCTTAGTCCACCTAATTATCATGTAAGCCCACAAAATGTCCAATATTCTCCTACTTGGCCTATAGATAAACTAAGAACTTGAATAGCCGATATTTAAATCCAAAACTTTAATATGGCCATAAGTTACTCCAGCCTAACTCCTACTCAATTAAAAATTCACATAACACAAATCACGGTGATAGTATTCTAATCCGAAGATTTTTTTCCATGTATCATAATGCATGATCATCTCTAAAAGTGCATTTTATGAGATATTACTTTATGAATGAGTTTTTTGTAATCATTTAAGATCCAATCGACATGTAACTTTATGTGCACAAACTCAAACATGTCCATAAACTCTAAAAATATGAAACAATCAAAATAAAAGAAGCCAAAACACATCCTAGTAGAATTTAACTAGCCCATTCTGATCCATACAAAATTTAAATTGTTTTATCAATAATGCTTAAGTTATGGGATCTGCTATCATTAAATTGTACTGATGTATTGAATATCCACTTCTTGCTTCTTTACAGAGTCTCTAATAGCAAGATATTTTATATCTATTAACTTGCTGTGACTTTCACTTTTATCATTCTTAGAAAAGCATACTACATAAGAATTGTCATAATGGATCTTTAATGGCCTTGTTGACAGCTCTCAAACTAGAGATATAATATATCAACTTTAATGCTTATGTATTATTTATAACATAATGCCTTTGGCAGCTTTTATGTAACCAAGGCGAAGATTAATTTTAATATCTATCATTATAAACCTTATGTCAAGTTTTGTAGACCCTACATAAGGCTAGCAATACTAGATGCGTATGGAATACCATTCATACGCTCATTTTCCAAAGTATTTAGAGATATTTGCTTAAATCGAATTTATCCCCTTTAACAAACTGTAAGTGAATAGCTTTGCATCTTAAACCTTGCCAGAACTATCTTTTAATATAGGCTTCTTAAAATGGACTTAATGTCTTTTTCAACCTATCTCTTGAATCTTTTTACCTATGATGTATGAGGTCTCACCAAAATTATATCAAAGTTTTGAGAAAAATAAACTTTTGCGTCATGTAACAAAGCCAAATCACTACTTGCAAGGAGAATACCATATTATAGGACTAAAACTATGAACTCACTCCTACTGACTTTAGGGGATGTACCTTGATCAATGACATCTTTAGTAATCCAACTGATGTCACAACATTGTGAAACTTTATATACCATTAGTGGGATGCTTGTTTTAGTCTGTATATTGATCTTTCAACCTTCTGGTTGAATGGTGTATACCTTTTCTTAAGATTCCCATTTAAGAAACTTATTTTCACATCTATGTAACTCTCAATTAGAATGAGCTACAAAAATTATGACAATTATATATAAAACTTTCTTAAAACTGAAAAGAAAATTTCATGGTAATTAATATCCCTTCTGAGTGAAACATTTGGCCACAGTGAGCGAGCTAAAGCTAAGCAGAATAGTTGGCTTAGATTAAAAGGGCTCGGTCGAACCAGTTTTCATTCACTTCCTCTTTAATCAAAGGGAGGGGTGTCACTTTAAAATAAGCTTTTTTCTCTATTGCATGTTGTTTTTCTTTAACACTCTTATCGGTCCCTCTTCTTCGATTAGTTAGGTTCACTCTTTCTCTCTAGGATGGGTTCTTTCTTATTTTATGGTTTCTTTTCTCTGGCATGGTACAGTACCTCTTCTTCTTTTCACAGTCTCTCTCTAACCTTATATCTTTCAATATTACCAAATGGTAGTTCAACAGTTACTAGACTAGATCATTAGCCATCAATTCTATCTCTTTTATCATAGTTTTATGCCAAATTGTGAAATTTTCACTATTCATTAGTTTGTGAAAATGAGATCATTTTTAGGTCTAATATTAAAATTAGAGTTCCATAGGTACACAACCAAGTTATAAAAATAGTTGGTTTTTTGCCCATTGGATCTCTTAATTCTACCGTTCGTTGTACATTTTGTATCCTTTTAGTAGTATTTTCAACAAGATTAATGATCTCTCATAAACATTGCTCATATTTTGATTATTCTCTAGTTAATTTTGTTTTTTTAGAAACAATCAAGTCCTATACAACAAATCTACTGAATTTAATTTATTCGTCAATATCAATCTTACGAGAAAAGTCACACCCACTGGACTTATGATCCATTAAAAACCTAGTATTTTTAGCTTTAACAATTATAGATGAATTTGAAAAACAATAAAACCTATAGCCTTTCAAGTCAACCGCTAATTGTTTTTATGTCCAGTTACCTTATGTTTAAGTTATAAATCTTCACTTAACTGGACAATTAAAGCTCTTAAATGTCTTAAGCTAGATTCCAACTATTCTGTAATTCTAAGAAAGTTCTAGAAACCAATTTAGTTGGAACTTTATCTAAGACATAGGTAGCAATTTTAATACATTAGTCCATAACTTACGAGAATATGTATGATCTCTAAAGTATTACATTGTTGTCTTAGCTTATTTTGTGGAACTTTTAGTTTGTCTTTTTTCAATGCAATCAATGTAAGTGTCAAACTAAAAAGTTTCAAAAACTCTATCATTGATTAATTATCTTAAATTTTTGTATGGAGATATGAAACAACTTTATACCATAACTTAAATGAGTTTACATATATAAACAGCACATGTTTTATGACCAGAAAGTAAATGAATATTTAATAAACTATTCTCATAATTAAGATCCAAGTTGATGATGATAAAAACCAATAAATTTTTTTTTTTTGAAATTTCAACAATAAATTTAAAAAATTAAATTCAAAACTCATTTTTCCTAATTTAGGAATGAAAGAAATTTTTTCAAAAAAAAAATTTAAGTTTAAAACAAATCTTAATTTGAAAAAATGATCATGAAAATCTTTTTCAATTTCTTGATGGATGTTTCTCGTACTTTCTTTTGGTTTCTTTGGCTTTATGAAATCTTACATGGTTATAGAAATATAATTCATGAGACTTAAGTCTAGCCCCATGTATTATGAGGATCATCACTAAAAAGAGATTAATACAAAATTGAGTTTACCTTTATCTTTTAGCCACCTTTTACACTTTAGGCAATCTTTCCTTATGTGTCTAAATTAATACAAAAAATGAAGGATTTGATGCCATTTTTCTTTATTGGCATTTTTTTCTTCCTCAATTTTATAGCATATTAGCCCTACTTATCATATTTTATCTTAAGTCAGTAGAAAAACGAAACATAGTTTCTCATTTTTTATCTTTCTTCCACTGGAACACATATAGTTGAAAGTTCATTGATAGACCATTTTTTTATATGTTTATTGCATGGTCATACTCATTGGAAGATAGTAGTATTAAATTGATAAGCAATTGTAAACACTCCATTTTGTCTAGGCCAACATCTAAGGCATTAAGGATTATCATTCGAGGCATCAATGAACTCAAAGAGGTAAGCATGGATCATCTATTGTAGACATCCTATTTGTCCGAGCCAACATCTAAGGCATCAAAGGTCATCATTCGAGGCATCAACAAACTCAAACAGACAAGCATGGATTCATCTACCATCATTCTTGGTTAAGGTAAGGTGTTTGGGATGCCAAAGGTGCATAAAATTCACATATTTTCATGTATGTATTAGTACATTGCCTTAATGTATCGATACAAGGCCTTTACGTCATCAAAATTCAAAAATTAATTGGTTTTATTGACAGAAAAGCAATGTATCCATATATTTGTTCATTGTATCCTTACATTTACGAATTGTATTCATACTAGTTTATGTCGTAACAAAAATCATGATTTTTTGCCAAATGTATCGATACATAAGTGAATGTATTGATACAATCATGTATATCAATACATTCACTAATGTATTGATACATTCTAGGCAAAATTACTAATTGTATCAATACATCCTATGTATTTTACCTAGTTCGTGCTATTTTTTTCATCGACTACAACATTGCCTTAAAACACAAATTTGGCTACAATCTTGGCTCTAAAAATTTATCCAATTTCAGACTTAACTTCATGAAAATCATGTGGATCCTATTTGGGCCTTAAGGGTTAGATTGTCATATTTTTAAAAGGTCCATTAAGTTTGGGATAAGGACATTTCATGTTATAATTTGATTTAATAATGAATAAGCTTGGCATTACTTATTGTGCCAAACCATGTAGGGCTTTCTTTGGCTACAAGTACACTAGCCAATCAAATATTGAGAGCTAAACTTATGGTACAATGACTCATCAAATTGTACATGAAAAATATCTAGAATGTCTTCCTTGCTAGGTTATTTTAAAGGCTGAATGTATGCTATATAATAAACATCTTAAGCTCAGCAAAAAAATATAAACACATTCTAACATGCCCTCTTTAGCCAAAAATCATTTATTCCTGTAACTACCCAAAGTGACCATCATAAACTCCCTAAAGAACTTTTTTCCCTCATTTCTTCTTTCCCACATCCCTTTCATTGATAGAATAACCCTTAAGCTCATTCTTGGCCACTCTTTCTTGCTAATCTATAGTAAAAGAAAAGAAAAAAGTGAGTAAGAAATTCATTGCAAGATTGGAGTTTTTTCTGGTTAACAACAAGGGCAAAGTTTTGAAGCTTCCGGGCATACCTCTTATCATTTCTTTATTTATTTTCTTTTTTTTTTTGCTTCATCATCTCATCCTAATAAGTCATTTTTATGAAAATCATGACCTTATCCTAGGATGTTCATGCATTTTATGGCCTTGGTTATGATAAAATTAAGGTTCTTGATGCTTTGTTGATACCTTGATATGTTTTTTTTTTTTTTGTGATAACCATGTTTTTGTGCTTCGTTTGCCTTGAAATCATGTCTTGATGTTGTCCTAAAAATTCTAGCATTCTTGCTTGAATATGTTAATATCATCTTTATGTCATCATTTTTTTTGTCATTCATGAAACCAATGTTCATGTATCTTCCTGTTCATCAATTTGCATTTTATTATCTTTTTCATGTCTAAATGCCATATTTGATTGATTAAACATTTCTATATGTTTATTGTCAACAATGTCATATTTTAGTTTACTACATTTCTATTAAAATATTTTTTTAATGCATTTCCAAAATTTAATTTTGGTTAAGTCCATATTAACTTCAATAAATAGGGATTGATGTAGATTTAATATTTTCTATCAATTGGTCTTCCAAATATTAAGGAAAAATCAAGGTTTTCATGTTTGAATTCAAGTCAAATGAGGCCAAATATTCTAATTTTCAAAAACAAAATGTATCTTTTAAGTTTCCTCAAGTTGTTTGCGCCTTGATCTTATATTTAATATCTTTTGCTTGTGACATGGTTAACGAGTTATTTCATTATCCCAAACTACTCTAAGATTGTGCAAATGAGCTTGTAAGCTATTGTCACTAACTCTTCTTTTGCCATGGATATTCGAATGTACATAACCCGAGTCAGGCTTTAAGAAACCTAAAAAATTAAAAATTCCCATGTTTTAGCACTGACAGCATTGTGATCCTGGCTTGAAAAATCCTTTTCAAACCATAAAAGATTTTTCTATTTTTTGTTATTTTTCCTATAAAAGGAATTGAATTACCTTTCCAATGGTATCTTGTTTGCCCTTGGATCATTTTAGATAAGGGAGTTACGATATTTTAAACCTTCGCTATCTAGAACCCTTGGAATAGCTATTAACTTTCTGTTTAGGTTATTTTGACCCCACATATGAATTTTCTAGAATTTTTTAAGATCTTTCCTAAAAACTACATAAAATTCATTTTTTGAAAAGGTATTGTTTGTGATCTAACGATTCCAAACGAGTCATGAAAGATTATTCAAAATTCATCGTACTTTCTCCCCTACACGTGTCGCCAATGTTGAATCAAACCGAAATTCAAATATTATTTCCTACTAGAAAAATATTTTCTATGAATTTTTGAATATTTTTATATTCATCCTCATCAAGTTACCTTTCTAACAATACCTCACCAGGCTTTAAAACCTTCAAATCATTCAACAAAGCAAATAGCACGACCTTGTCCCTTATTTTCAACATTAATCAAAATTAATTGATTTCCCCGAATTCCTTCTGCAAGGCATTCAAATGCCTCTAGGTGAGTCAGATCAGCCCCCCAAAAAGTCTAAAAACATGTTTTAACCCATTTTGGCTCGGATCAAGGCACGAGCATTTTTTTTTAAATTTTATGAACCCTATTTTTATCAATTCTCACCTTTTAAATAAAAAATCATCAATTTTCTCAAGAAACATAAAAAATGTCATTTTGTCAAGAAATTATCAAATTTTTGTCATTTTAAGTCTTTTAATCTCATTTTTTCCAAAATCATGGAAAATCAAAATTTTCTCCCCCAGATTTCTCCAAATTTTTCATAATCCAAACCCAGCTTCACAACTCAATCAAACAATGAATCCAAACACGTCTAAAAAATTTTTAACTTGGATGTTTCTAGATAACCAATGATAATTACAAGATACATTTCAATTGATCCTCCTTTTTTTTGTGTGTGATTTATTTTACGTAATATTATCTTATTTTTCCTATGTCTTACTACCGTGTTTTTCTTCATGGTGTTTTTTTTCCATTTATATTTCCAAATCATTTTTGAAAACCACAAAAGGTAATGTTTTATATCAATATCCCTTCCATGCTTGACACAAAATATCTAGTTTTCAAAATTAAATTTGGAGACCAATTTTATTGAAAATCTCTATATTTTCCACTTTTACGGGATGTATACGACATTAAAATTTTCATCAAAACCTGATTTATTACTTTAAATGAATTTATGCATAAAACGGATAATATCAAAAATAATGACAATTCAAAACTGAGGAAACTGAAATCAGTATAAGATATGGCTAGATGGTACTGATTTAGGGCATCATAGGGGTGCTAATCATTCCCCATGCATAGCTGACTCTCGAGCCCAACCATCAAATCTCTGGACCATTGAGATCTTGGAATCGATTTTTTGAGTTTCATAACTCAGAATACTGATTTCAATAGGCATCCAATCATGTCTAGCCCAAATGATTGGTGGTGACTTCAAAGCTTGGCCACTTCGAGGTGGCCACTTAAGACCAGTTAGATGAGTGGTTAGTCTTACGTCTCCCCTCCATCAAGAGTCAAGAATCCATACTTTCTCACTCCCATCATATTAAAAGGAAAGAGTCCAAGTGAAGAGGACATTTTCTTGTCAAGAATTTTATCATTTCTCTCATATATTAAGTTGTATGCACTTCCCACTTCATAAGATTTCAAGGGGCACATTGTGATAGCTTGGTGACTCTACTAGGGACTAATTTAGAGTTCTCAAGGTGTTTTACTTGGTTCTCAATTCACTCAATTTTTAGTCATTATTTAACTATAGTACTTCCATTTTTGTCTAATAATCTTTTACTTGTCATGATTTTTGCCTTGTGGCTGCCAAGGACTGTCTAGTTTTCAAATAAAATATCAATTTGATAAGTGGTAATAAGGGGTAAACAAAAAGTTTAATTTGTTTTCCCAACACAAACTGTGCACTTGAATTTTCATTAGGCTTTCATTGAACTTAATATGGAAGATTAAGGCCCTAAATGTTAAGAGAAAGTGAGTTATCTGCCTTGGTGAATAACCCTCCACATAGGCATAGTAAGAACTTTTGGGATGTATATTACCTATGATTCTCGTATGTAACCCTCCACATTTACATAGCTTAGGTGAGGTGTTTGGAGAGCTAAAGATATGTAAAATTCATATTTTTGAAGGTATATATTAATACATAGCCTTTATGTATGGATACAAGTCCTCCACATCATCAAAATTAAAAAATTCACTAGTTGTATCGAGACAATTGGAAAATACATCCACCAAATCAAACTTGTTCTGCTAAGCTTGCGATAAGTCTAAGATCAAGGTGCTTCAGCTGTCTTTACTGGATGAAAGAGCAATTTGAATATTGATTTATATAAAAACTAAAACCATATATAGTGAGCCCTCTGAGTCAAACCATGTCACATTATACCGAAATGCTGCTAAGATGACTTAGATTAAGAACACTTAAGGAACCACTTCTTATTTTTACTCTTATGTACTGTAGTTACATAGGCAATACTGAATGAACATTATCACCCATATTTGTCATTTCATGCCCTAAGAGACATCTTATGTGTCATTTCTTTATTAGGGCATGTTGTTATGCTATCCAATTAACGGCTATCCTTCAGCCATGAGTAAGTGGTGGTAAACGAATGTCGTTGCTCACAATCCCATTTAAGGCTCTATATCACCTTGAAAAGTGTCATATCCAACCCCAAATGAACCGCTATGTTGTTTGAATAATGGCTTAACGCATACCACCATTAGATGGTGATGAATAAACATCATCGCCTAGCCAGTTAGTATTATCCCCAAAAGTTATTGTATCATCTCGATAAAGGCAAAGCTTCACCTAGACATGCTGTTATGATGTCTATGTGTACTTAGCTTGTCATGATGCTTGTAATTTCGATGCTTGCCCTTAGGCATCGTAACACCTATTGTTGGGGCAATATCTTTGATTTATTGTCATTTCCATTTTATTTTTTATTCTTTATAAATTATTTTGTATCATCATTAACCTTTTGCTTCTCTTGATTATTGCATGTATCATATATATAATCATTTTTAGGGTATGTACTTAAGCCTAAATACATCTCGACAACACATGAAAGGGTCAACATAGGGTATCGTCAAAATGAATGGCAAGATCTGAAGCATATCTAGGCTAGTTGAAGTAACATCGAGAGAGCTATTCATGAAAAGATATAGGGACATAGCTCTCTTACTCCAACTTCTAGTAGATTTTGGCTTGTTACAAGCACCTTGCGTGGTTCTGGAATCCAACATATCATGCTTCACTTTTAATCAAGAAGACTTGGTCCTCACTGTTGATGAATGCAATGTATTACTCAACACCGAAAGGGCTAAATCTGATAAAATCTATTACAAAGCACTGAAACCTCCTTCAGTCAAGAAGAAGTTCACATAGATCTTTGAAAACCTAGAGTCTTATGCACTATAAAAGATGTTATTGATGAAGCAGTCCTATAAGCCAATTGTCTCTTATACATTTGCACAACTAACTTAATTATTTTACTGCTTTATTCATTTATCCATATCAATAATCATATTTTTGCCGTGACTCATCATCAACCATAAATAAATAAATTATAAAGTCTAATGCGGGAATAGTTATAAAAGTGCAAGGGATTCTAAATTTGATAGAGAACATAGAACTGATCATTTCACACAATACAATACTTGTCATCACTAAAAGGCCATAAAGAATGATTATTAGCTATGTATCAAAACTTAAGCAATGTATATAGAGTCCTAAGATCAAATGGTCCATTAATAAGATGAGATGTAAGCTCAGATCATGTAACTCATAGAGATGATGATTGCTTTAATGATAAATAAGAGATAGGCGAGTATCTTGGATATGGGAAAAGA
>JBBYHL010000005.1:4077487-4090632 GCA_038381835.1 Adansonia madagascariensis
AAAACATGTAAAACTTATCTAAAAAATGTTTTATATAAAAATATGTATTAAGAACATATTTTTGAGTGCTTGAAGAAATTAAAAACATTCTAGTATTTTTCAAAGTGTTTATGAAATATTTCGTGAAAAAATACTAATCTTGTAAATATTTAAATATAAGCTAATTAAGCTTAAGTTTTAGTTATATCAAAACTAAGATAAATTCAAAGCTAATACAGCTAACATTTTCTATGGACCTCCTCAATTGAAGATAAGTGTCACTATGTGCCTTTCACTATCGTTCATAAATGGCTACCTTGCCTTTTCCTTTTAAGGACTTACCTTTCCAAACTTTTGGTTCCTAACGAAGCTTATGCATTTCTTTTCATCATTCCTTTGGAAGTCCTACTGGAGCCCCCGAATATCCCAGCAAGCTTAAGTCTTTTGTTTTGCTCAATCCAATCATTCTTCATTAAATAACACTACTCTTTTATTCTTTCTACTTCTTTCCTTTTTGGTTCCATCTTCATTCTCAGATAGGCAACTTCTTCTTGAAGTATTATATTTTCCTCAATCATTCGCTTCTATTCTCTAGAGGCTTCTTCCTTAACCAAATCAATCTCAGAAGGCATGATAGGTTGTGGTCAGATATATACTCTAAAAATGGACTTATTTATGCCAGGAATAATCAAGTCACATCCATGAACTTTTCTCCAAAAACCTTATAGGCTGGCATGGTTTGATCTATATACACACGCAACCCAAACTCAAGTCTCTCGTTCCATTACACAGCAACTGCTTAAAGTGTTTTTCTGTAATTCTCACCTTGATATACCTGATCCATGTCAGCTATGTTCAAAGTCATAGGAATGAACTACCATGAACTATAATATCTCCAAACCAGCAAATATGCATACCCTACAGTGCTCCATATACCCAGTAAAGGCATGAAGAATAGCTCACCGCATTGATAAATAAAAGGTTTCGGCTAAAACCAAGGTGCTCTCCAGGTTATGTC
This sequence comes from Adansonia madagascariensis, assembly GCA_038381835.1. Taxonomy (NCBI): domain Eukaryota; kingdom Viridiplantae; phylum Streptophyta; class Magnoliopsida; order Malvales; family Malvaceae; genus Adansonia; species Adansonia madagascariensis. The sequence goes on from JBBYHL010000005.1 coordinate 4,078,485, forward strand.
ATCAGGAGAAATTCTTGAGTGTTTGAACCCATTGATTTTTGGTTCTTGATTTAGGCCACTGCTTCTTAATAAACTCTTAAAAAGGGATACAATAAGGAAAATAGAGTTTGACTTTTCCAGTGCCATCACCCTAAAAATGACTTCAACCCCAAATATACAACGGTAAAGCAATCCCAAAAAATCTACCTTGACCTCCTTGTTTGGCATGTGTTTAGTGCTTGGATTATTTCTGCTAGAATGGCTGGGGCCGAGTGCATATTTCTTTCCAATCGACTAAATAAGTCCATAACCACTACCTCTACATGCCCCAATATTCTCGAAAAAACTATATATTGCCAAGGTGAAAGCATCAAGAGCTTTTTCAGTGTCAAAGCATTTTCGGATGTATCCCTTAAGAAATTGTTGTGAAATAACACTAGCGTTCCCTTTTCATTCGATAAAATAGTGAACTGTCTCCAAATCTAAATCAAGAACTTCGTTTAGTTTCTTAGGAAAGCTAGTTGGGTTACATTCTTTGCAATAAATGGGGTTGGTCTCCAAAGGTCCAAGTCCAAGCAAGGCTAAGATCTCTTCTATAATTAGGGTCATATCATGTTGAATAAACAAAAAACACTGAAATGATGGATCCTAAAACTCAATCATGGCTCAACCTAGCTGTTCATCAAATTGTACTTTAGCAAGAAGTGCGATCTGCCCATATTTCTCAATAAATTGGGTCCGCTTAATGATTCTCTGTTGATCCCATATCTCTACCAATTCTTTTAAATTATTCTAACGGAGATCCAAATGTGCAATTTTTGAAAACTCTGACACATAACTCTTTGATATGCAATCCCCATACTTTTTCTGATTGAGCTCAGATTTGTCACGAATCTCCTCAAATGTTTTGGAAATAACCACTTGTTCAACCATGAAATCTAATGAAAACTCAACTGAGCTGAAATTCAAGTCTAAAGCAAGCGTCCCTATATGTGGATGAAAAATGCATTAAGGAAAGAAAAAATAAATAAATAAATAATTTAGTATCTACAAGAAATAATAAATCCAAATAATAATAAAATTTAACATGAAGAAATAATACAACAACAAATCATCTAAATAAACATAAATAATCAAATAAAAAGAGACAAGAAAGAGAAAGGTATATTTATCCCTTCATGTGTCGCTAATTTTCGGTGATGTTTTAAATCGTGCATGGCTTCAATTAAGAGGTCACTAAGGTTCACTATATGAGGTTTAGGTTAGACCTCTAAATCAGTTCTCGAGTAGCTCCCCGAGCCTGGAATGGACTAACAAGGTACCCTATCCTTACAGATCACGGGTTTATATCGAAAAAGGTTGAATTTGAGTGGGAGTATCTTCTATACTTGTAATGAGGTTAACACCTCAGGCAGACATAGGAATTTACACCCAATAGGCTTTTCACTGGCCCAAACAGAGGCTAACACCTCGTAAGGCAGAGCTACTTCACCTCTACTTAAAATATTAGGTAACTATGCCCCTTTTTGAGATCCAAAAGAGAAAATACTATATACGTGCTCAGTGGGCGCAAAGGTATACAAACCATTCTTGTGAGATATCATTAAAATAAAACCCCTATCCTAAATTCCTAAAAGAAACACAAAAAAAGACTAGGGCAAAAATAAAAGAAAATTTTTTAGAAATGTCAGGAATTATTATTAAATATTTATTGAAACCAACTCAATCAAAATTTATTTAAAATGTAATTAATTTTTAGGTCTGATTCTCTAACCTATCACCAATGGAGTTGCCAAGCTATCGCAATATGACATGAATACGAATCCTGACCAACCCGACTTAAAACAGCAAAGGTACCCATTATTCCTAGATAAATCCACATATCATTATTTTTTATTATAGAGGCCATATTATCATTATTTTGTTATTCTTTATTTTTTGTGTTTAGGGACCACGTTGTCGAGAAGAACCGCTCACTGGACTTAACTCTAAATAGTCGTTACAAAATGACCATTTATTTTGAAGTCACCATCGATCTATTTATTAGGTAAAATCGATCACTTATCAGAGTTTATGTTTTGAGGGTTACAAAACCCCCAAAAAAAACTCGAGGTCCACATTGATACCAGAGATCACGTGAAAGGGTCTGAGAGTCAGTTACAATAATGAGTAATGATTAACCCTCTCGTGACGCTCGAAAATCGATACCTTATTAATCATATGTTAATTTAAATTATGTTTTTTATTTGGTTTCAATATTTAATATTTTCTTATAATTCCATAATATTTTGTTAAACCAATTTATTCTTCTAAGAAAGTTGGGTTTTAATTTTTTGGAAATCACAATATCTTTCGTACCTTCTCGGAGAACCAAGAGAACAAAAAAGTTTTTATCATTCTCTTTTCGTACCCTACTAGAGAACCTGTGGAGTACGAAAGGTTTTTAAAAATCAAAATATCTTTTGTACCTTACAGAAGACTGATGGAATACAAAAAGTTTTATTTTTACGAAAATTAAAAAAATTTGACTTTTTATTTGAAAAGGATATCTCGTTGTTAAAATAATCCATAAAATCCCTCTCATATATTAGGAGAAATTTTACGTACTATTTTAACTTGGGACATTCCCTTAATTTAAAAAAAATATCTGTTTTTATTAAAAATATTAACCCTAAGACCTAAAAATTGTCTAACATGACTAACCCTTTCTAATATGTAGTTTTGATATGAAAACATCCTAGTAATCATATAGGACTTGGTTCTAACATGAAATTACTAAAATACCTTCAATGTATACTTTCGTCATGAAAGTATCTTAGTAACCTTAAAGGATCAGAAATAATTGTAAAAGGGTGAACATATCCTAAATATGTACCTTTGTCATAAAAGCATCCCGATGACTACATCAGACTCAATTCTAAAAAATTACCAAAATGCCTTTGAAATATACATTCGACGTAAAAGTATCCCCGTACCCTAATGGACACTAAAATGATCATGAAATGATGAACCTATCCTAAATATACACTTTGTCCACAAAAGCATCCTGACAACTACCTAGAACTCAGTTTTAGAAAAAATTATCAAAATACCCTTAGTGTATACCTTCGACATAAAAGTATCTCGGTATCCTAATCGACACTAATATGATGAGAAATGATGACTCTATCCTTAATAGGGAAATTCAAATACTAAAATTGGCTTAAAATGCAAAAAATGTAATTAAGCCCCTAAACTTTTCAAAATTTAATTTCGTACCCTAAAGGAAAACGGAGAGAATACAAAAGTTCTAAAAATTTTTATACCACTACGAAAGACCATAGGAATAATAAAATATTTAAAAGTGACAAAAATGATCCTTTTATCCCTAAATACTAAAGTTTTCTATGTAGTCCCTAAACTTTTCTAATTTTGCATTTAGGTCCTTAAATAAAAAATTACAAAATATCACAAAAAATCACCAAACCATAGGAGAATAAACATGAAACACACAGAAAACATACTCATGAAGATTCAACCAAACACCTTGGCCTTGAAATAAAATTTTCAACTTTTTGCAAACTAGTCCCTAAACTTTTTTAAATTTACATTTAAGTCTACATGGAAAAACACCATAAAATATCACAAAAAACCATCAAAAGATATGAGAATCAACACAAAAATCATGGCAAAAATACACATGAAGATTCACCCAAGTACCTTTAGCCATAAAACACATTTTTTCATATTATGCAGTTTAATCCCTAAACTTTCTTAAATTGCAAAATGACCCCTAAAGTGTTAAAAATACTTAAAACATGTTTAAAAACACACAAATCCATCTCCACATGGCCCATGAGGCATTCGGCGAAACCAAGACTAACCTAAAAATTTTCTACATATTTTTCAATTCGGCACCTATGTTTTCTAATATTGTAAAAAACCTAGAAAATAAGGAAACATAAAATTATCACAAAAATAGGTACAAAATCATCATCAAAATAGCCTACTAGATTCGGCCAAACCAAGACATATAAAACGTAAACATGTTATAATAATCAAAATGAACATAAATAATTATTACCAGGCTTAAATAAAATTAAAAGAAAAAAGTAAATATATAGAAAATATTTAACAACATATTAACATACAAACTTTATGAAAAGAACAACATAAACATCAACACACATATACAACAAAATCAAAATTATCACAAAAATACTATTTTATAAGATAAAATTCAAAATATAAATAAAATAACAAAAAAATACCATATATATATATATTAACCATATTTAGTCTTTCAACATAGATAAAAATTTATCAGCTTTAACATGATGTTGAATCATAAATGAAATGAAAAATGAATAAGAATGAAGAAAAACAAAAAAGAAAAACGCTTGTACCTTAAAAAACTTAGGAAAACTAAGTAAAAAAAATTTTTTTTTTTTTTAGTACTTTTTCATGCCAATAACCAAAGCTTCAAAATGAATCAAAGCATCCCTATTTATAGGGATTAAGGTTGGCCAAGCAATTTTTCTACACCATTCCATTTTTGTATATATATTTATTACTTGTAATTTTGATTAGATTTAAATAAAAATTTATTTGATTAAAATTTGTTATTTTTTCCATTTTATGGCTTAGTTCATCAATGTCATAATCCATTTCTAGAGCATTTTAAGTGATATTTATATATAATATGTAAAATTATACCATAAAAATCAATTAGAATGACTAAATTATAAAGATTAAAAATTATATATTTGAAATAAAATTCATATAATCAATTTAATTTATTCTAATAACAAAATCAATTCTAATGTTCAAAAAAATCTATTAAAATTCAAAACTCGTAAAAATTTACGAGAAGAACCCCTATTAGGAAAAATTATATATGTAAAAAAAATATATAAAACTCATAAAATAAATTGAATTTTACAAAACTGATTCAATTTAAATTTAACAACAATATTTGAAGAATTTTAAAAATTATAAACTTAGAAAAGTCTTACTAAAAAAATTTATTGAATAGAAAACTCTGTATCTTGAAGATAAAAAACTTTTGAAAAAAAAAACTCATAAAACCAAATGAATGAAGAACTGATTTAATGGTGGTTCAATGGAAATATTCAAAGAATTTTGAAATTCAAAACTTGAGAAAATTCTACCAAAAATTTTATAGATAAAAGAAAACTCGTATTTTATAACAGAGAAAATTTCAAAAAATACATTAAAATTTATATAAAATGAATTAAATACAATATATTATTCAAAATATTAATTTACAAAATGGTAAATATAAAAATTAGAAATCCGAAACAAGTTTTTCCCAAAAAAATCACAAGCAAAATACTCACAATGTAATGAAAAGTTTAAAAAATAATTGGTAAAATTTCCAACTTGATACCTCATGATAAAAAAATGCTAATACGAATTTTTCCTTGAATATTCCTGATTTTTCGAAGTGAGTATTGGTGTAAATACTATATAGGTATCAATAGAAATATATAACGGTCAACTTCCCAAATTTTATGAAAAATTTAAAAAAAAATCCTAAAAATGGGAAACTTTGATCGCGATATCATCCACAGAAATAGATTTTCAAAATTTGACAAGAAAATATTAATAAATTATTTTTTCTTAAATATTCTTTCTGTATATCCGAATTAGAGGCTCAAAATAGCACTTTTTTATCATATGCACATACAGCTATTTAAATATGACTAAAAAGATGTTGAAAATGTAAAAAACATCTAGAAAAAATCGTTCCCAATGAAGATAGTTATTAAGTTTTTAATCTCAGATATTTAAGATTATCGAAAAAGCTACAAAATCCATTCCCAAAAATCAAAAGGAATACAAGAATGCTTGAATTAAAATATAATTGCAGTAAGGTCCAAAGGGGTACAATAATGTCCAAGGGGATATTTTCCTGTAAATACACTGTGACGTGCATTTAGATTGCACCTGCGGTGCATTTATCTCCCACTTTCACTGAAGTTAGGGACAAGGAGCAAGCTATTTCAATTGGCCTCAAAGTTCCCTTACCTTATCTTTTTTTTTTTTTTTTTCATTTAATCATTTTTTATTAAAATTTTATAAAATTATTTATTTTGTAATTTTATACTGTTATTTTTATTTAAGGTTTTTAATTGTTTATTCATTTAATATAATAAATAAATTCTATACTTATATTCTAATTAAGTAAAATATTTAAATGAATATATAAAACAATAACTCTTAGAATTTTAAATATAAATATTATTAAAATATACAAAAAAATAATTTATCAATATATTTTTATATTAATGTCTTAATAGTAATTTTTTATTTTCAATTCATCACCATCACTACATTATTATTCAAACATATAACTCATTATTAATTTTAATATTATCACTGCAATAACTAATCTCATCGTTATCTTTATAGTTAATTTCACCAAAACCAAGACTACCCATCTAAATGAAGCGTTTGTCTAATTGAGAGCCACTGATGCCTTTTAGCCCATCAGCACATAAAGTTGACACTAATTTGTTCCATCCATAGAACGTTAACCGTTTTTCACCCGAGACAATTAAGTTCGTTATATAAAAAGTAATTTAAGAAATATAATAATAGTTTTAATAATTTAATATTAATTATCTTACAATATTTTTATAATTTTTATTTTGTTGTTATAGAAGTACATTTTTTATAAATAATTTCTTTAAAAATATTTATTTTTTATATCTAATTTATATAAATAAATAATACTGTGAATATAATTATAACATGAAAGTAACCATAAATAAGATACAATAAAATGTCACAAAATTAAAAGTTATGTAGATAATATCAGTTAAGCTTAACAATTTCAAATACAATATATCACATGAAACGGCACAAAAAAAAATTGTCAAAATCTAAGCAAAACAAATTATTGTATCAAAATTAATATAAATATATAATATATTAAATCAATTACGACATAAAACGCAAAATAAACATGACAACTCATGACATATTGTGAGATATTAAATAATATCAATTAGATTTTGACAACTTCAAACACCAATAATTATGCCACATAAATACTATAAAGAATAATTAAAATACGATATAACACAAAAATTAAAAACAGCATGACATGTTAAAACTTTTGTGAAATGAATCATTAACCTATCAATTTATATAAATATATAATATCTTAAATTCAATATGACACTAGCACAAACATAACATAAAGACAAAATATTATATACAGATCTCACATAACTTTTTTAAAATGAAAAAAGAAAATTAAAGAAAAGGGGAAGCGATCTCCCAGGAGATTACTTTAATCTATAGATTATGGAAGACTTTGCCGCAAAAACGAATAATAAATAAATTAATAGAGAAAGCATCATCGCAGTCAGGTAGGCCCTCCATAAACAACCCAAACTCATTCACTCCAAAATTAAAAGCTATGAATCTGAAATTTCTTTCCAAATTGCTGGACAAGAAGTTCCAAACCACGTCTACATTCATTCATTACTAATATATATATATATATATATAATATAAGTTTTCATAAACAAAGGCAATAATTTCCACATCTTTTTACCTGTCTGTCTATCTAATCTAAAGAGGCTAAGACATTTCACGAAACCTAGCAAGTGCTTTCTTATGAATGACAGTTTTATAACTATCGCCAGCTTGCACCTCAAGGCTAGGGTCCAACTTCTTCTTCATCTGACTTCCAAGTCCTGCTCTACCATCCATGCCCTGCGCTTGAACTGGTTCTATCATTCCACTTCCATCCTTCCCCAGTCCCTATTTTCATCATCATTTCATATGCACAAAAACAAGAAGAAAAATACACACACACACAACAATCCCCCAGATTTAAAATTAGTTAAGAGTTATGCAAAATGGCAACTCATGTCATCATGTACCACTTAAATTCATCTCTCAAATTTACCCCTACAATTTAAGAAAAACGTTAAAGAAGAAAACATGCACAGTTACAATTTATACAGTTTATATGTGTAATTAGTACTAACACACTAAAACTAGGCATTTCATTGTCTTTTTGTATGCTTATCATCTTTTTACCCAACAATTGAATGCAAGGGTTTGAGTCCATGTTGCTAGAACTTGGAAGCAAGTATTATATAGGAGTATATGTCTAACAAAGACGAGTTCAATTTTTTTCCAATGTCTTGTGAGACAGTTTTCCATATATTTTGGAGGGTCAAAAAGAGATGGATATCCATCTAATATGTCTTGGAAGTGGGTATGCAGGAAAAAATTAAGTGTCAAAGGCAATAGATGTTTTAAGAACGGAAAGTTGGAAATATACAGTATTTGAGAAAAAGAAAGGACAGAAAAGCAGGAAAAGCAGCTACAAGGGGAAAAATCAAGCAACTCAATAGCACTTGAAAAACAAAAAATCAACAGCTATAAAGTACAGGAGAGAGTGGTACCAATCCTTCATGCCAACCCATACTACGGAGCATTTGGTTGCCCACATTTTTCTCATCAATTGCTTTCTCTGCTGTGATAACCTCAAAGCTTTCAACATCATCTGACACAGCCCCACGCCCACCACCAACACCAGGTGGGAAAGGCATTGGATCTGAGGAGAATTTTTTGAATGCCATATCTCGATCTTGAAACAGAATTTCTTACAAATTAATAGAAAATTTTAAAGATAAAACAATGGAGCCATCAAGTTACACAACCAAATCCCTTAAACAAGAAATATCTAAAAGCAATACGAGGGCTATTTTGGAGAAAATTGTCAGTATGAAACACAATGATTAGAAAAATATCAACGAATAACATTCAGTGCTGTTAAACAAGCTTACTTGAGTTCCGGAGCTCATGGTCAGCCAGATCATCTCCAATGGAAGATGATGAACCATACAAGTTCCTCCTCTCAGCCGCACGGTCTCTGTAAGCGGCTTGAGACTGCTCTTTGTTGGCAGCAGAAGGCACTGGAGTTTCAGAAAACCTTCTTCTACCACTCCCAGTTACGGTTGAAGGTGTATAAGAACCCAATGCAGATGCATCCGTCCTAAAGGGAGTCACAACCGCGGGCATATCTGAATTTGTTGATGAAAATGAACTTTCAGAACTTCCAACAGCCGAAGAGGTGGAAACTCCAGCAGATGATCCAGAATACGGAGTATCCGACTTCACCAGGCCCCTTGCAGAGCCTCTTATAACTCCCATTAAAGTTCCACCTGAACTGTTGCTTACAGGCCTTGCCTTGCCTGGAGACTCCAAACCCCCACTCACTGCACCATGGGCAGTTGTATTGACTCCTGAACTTGATGTGTTACTCTCCTTCAGGCCCATCACATCTAATTTAACCTTGCTCTTTGCATGTTGTCCAGATGACAGATGTCTATCCTCAGATGACGCAGAAAGGTGATTTTCATCAAGAGCTAAACGGGTTGCCTGCCCTTCATGACTCCTCTGTTTCCACATTGTCAACACATTATTCATTTTCTTCTTATTAGCCAGTATACTGCTTTTAGATGCAAGTTTTATCTCCTTTGCTTTCTCCTTCTCTTTCTTCTCTGCAGCTAGTGCTGCTGTTGCAGCAGCTTGAACCGCATCAGGTAAAGAGGCTGCCTTCTCAACTGATGTGACAGTAGCAGCTGGTGCCGATATTACTACCTTCCTATTACCAGAACCATCAGCTCCCTTGGAAGGCTCAGACTGCTTACCAGGTGTTTTGCTGTCATTCTGATCACTGCAAGGGATGTACTGCTGAGATTTGTTATCATACGAATACCAAATCCCACTGTTACCATCATAATAAAGACCTGCATATTGAAACAACCAATAAGAAACTAGGTCTAAACTTGTAACTCTAGAGCATTGCTATATATTGAACTCCAAAAATAAACTTAAGAAATTTATGTTTGCATTGACATAGAAACATTTCACTTTTTCCCCCCCTCCATACAAGAATAAAAGTGCATTCTGTTACCAGTAGTTAATATATATGGGGCACATCAATAGCTTGGTTAGAATATATGTTCTTTAAAAGTTGAATTAGTTCAAGTCGATGAAGTAACTATTAGGTCATTGTCCGATTATTTATTAGAAACTTCTGTTATTGTTCGCAGCACTTGGAACTGCCACAAAGTATCATCTTCTATTGTTTCATCAATCTATAGCAGACCGTTTTATAATCTCACAAACTACATATTTTCCAACTCCTCTCCCCTTTAAATCTCACCCAAAATGAATTCCAAACTCTTAGAAAAATGCTCACAGAAATATGCAACCTCCGCTATATCTTCCAGCCACTCTGTTGTGAACACATGCCAATTAAGACAAAAACCATAATTCACTCCAAAATCTTAAACCTACTTTCCGCAAAATATATTTGCCAATTAAACAATGAGCCACAAACCCGAATTCATCTGCTACAACATGCCTACAGCTCACTTTTGATCATAATTTGTTATACATAAGCGTATACATGCATGTGTCTGTCTCTGAGAGAAACAGATAACAGAAAAGTTACTTTGCCAACATTGAAGATATGGTTCCCAAGTTTTATTCAGAGTTTACCATCTATCTATTCTTGGTAAGGATTAAAGCTATGATCCAACCTAACCTCACCCACCAATGACAATTTGAGCTAGGGAACATGCATCATGAAAATTTTCTGATGTGCAACTCCTAACGAAATAATATTTTCATTCTACAACTAGGAAGTTTAAGTTGTTTAGAAATAATTACGCCAAAATCACAAGATAGTTCTTTTAAAAAATCTAAAAATCAGTATCCTAATATTTTGACTTCTAATCTGCAAAAAAATTGTCATGGAAAGCTTGAAGAAAATGCAAAAATAAACCTGTATTTCCATCATAGTAAAACCCAGAAGCAGCATCGAAGTAGTAACCAGAGGCTTCATCCCACACAAACCCAGAATGCAAAGCCGAACCATCTTGTTGAACTGGAACTGAACCGACAACTTGCTCCTGCCAGCTAGTAGACTGCTTGTCGTCTGGATTATATTCCTTTGGTGTCCATCCAACAGCATCATACTAAAAGGATAAATGACAATACTGAGACCAAGAAGCATTTGCAACTAAGATGGCAACGAGGATACAGGAAACAAGCAACAGCTTTGTATACCATGTAATTACATAAAATTTACAAAAGATTAAAAAAAAAAAAAAAGAATGACCACCCCGGCATGGAATCATCACTATGCACGTTAAATATTAGGGTTAATTACAAAATTAGTCCTTGTACTAAACCACATTTTCCCATTAGGTACCTCTAGAATTTTTTGCCATAAATAGGTACTTGAACTATGGTTTTTTTCAAACCAATAGGTACCTGAAAAGGGGATATTATTAAAAGAAAATGATAATTTGAGTACCTATTTGAGCCAAAATTTTCTCCAAGTACTTAATTGAGAAAAGTAGTATAGGGACTAACTTGGTAATTAACCCTAAATATCATATATAAACTGAAAAAAGAAGGAAACTAATATGCACATTATTTAACAAACTAATTAGGAAAATCTCGGGGTTGGCTTTCTGGCTTCTGTTCTAGCAATTCACCTTCATACAAAACCAATATTAAAAATGAAAACAAAACGCACTAAAATTAAAGTACAGAACTAATCAACCAGTCATGCTTCAATGGCCTTACGACATTTTAATTCTTTGCATTTAAAACAATAAGAAATAGATTTTTCACTGTCATGGCATGTTTCTTATATCTCTACCATATTTCTAAAAAAAGGGGGGAAAACTGTTCATGAAATAATGAAAAGATAATACAAAGTTTGCTCAGTTTTCCTACAGATAAAGAAGATGAAATACTACAAAAGCAATCATATTCTTAACACAATAGTTTATCTAAGGGTTCCTAATGCAAGGAACTCCATAATGTTTGCTTCTTTTAAGCTTCTAGACCACATCAAATGGTAGACATATGCCACAAATGAAAAGAACATCCAGCCTCGAGGCTAACCCATCAAGCCAAGTTCCAATAATAACCTTAAAATCTGAGTTTTGAAGATATCAGCACACAAAATACTTCTCGCTTTAAATAACAACATACAATGACATAAAATTCTACATTTTGCAGCTGACAGCTTCTTACATTTTCTCCTTATTTATTTTGTACTTCTCAGTTCTTTGATGGTTTTTATCAGATATAGAGCCTTCTTTCTCTATTTCAGTTC
>JBBYHL010000005.1:4090732-4101517 GCA_038381835.1 Adansonia madagascariensis
AAATATCTATTTAAATATAATATAATATAATATTTTAAAATAATATTCTAGATGTTAATAATGTTTAACTTAAGAGATTAAAATAATAAGTTTGATTTTATAAATAAATTATTATTGTAATAAGGTTAAAGTAGTCATTTTATATTACTCCTTGTCTATCCCTTGACATAATTTTAACCAACCAAACAATTTAATAATATTCCTTTATATTCCATTCCTAGTCTATTCTATTCTCTTATTCTGTTCTCACCGAATAGTCATTCCATTCCTCTATTTTATTCCTTGGAACCAAACCTACCATTAGCGTAATTAATGAATATGGTCTGCACAAGACAAGTCAGGTCTATTCAAGATAGCGCATATGGTCCTGTCTCAATGGTCAAAGTTTTATAGTTGAACAACAAGCATGAAAGCATGTGGAAACACATTAAGCACTTGGTTCTGTAATTCACAAATCTATGTCAGAGCAGCTCAGTACTATAAATTCTTGTGTAAATGAAGGACACACTCAAGTCCCAACTATAAATGCAAACAGATGATCAAATGTCACCAACTTGACAATCCAACCATCCCTCAAAAGTTCGTGCATAATATCTCATCGGTATAGATTTTAACATGACGCATGCCACCAAGTGATATTAGCAATGCAAGATAACCTACTAGCCTAGGACATTTGAGTAATCTATCTGCAAGCGAGTTAGCCTAGAACAAATTATGGTTTGCAGAGTAATTGTGGGGGGAAAAAAGATAAGTTGGGTAAATTTGAGAAGTAGAGATTCAATAATGTGACAGCAGCTGGCAGACAGATGCAGGATTTATCTAACATTAAGGACAAACCATTTGCAAAAGAAAATTACCATAAAATGAATAACCCGAGAATATTATAAGAGAAAGAAGTACAGAAGAGAAATAGTTTACCACCATGCATTCAAATTTTTTTTCCAGAATACATCATGGACAAGGTCTGCTAGTATAGGCAGACACGTTAATCCACTCCAGATTGAATAGGATTTTAAGATAGAGTTGGACTGAATTCCAATAAACAAAAACCACATCAATGGTTGACTATCAACAAGATAAGTCATGATAGACCACAACCAAAACCCATTTTAGAAACAATAGATTACTAATTACCAGTCTATATTAGAATTAAATCTCCTCTGTTTTTAAAGTTAACAATTTTTATTTGTTAGCTAGCAGTTAATACAACTCATTTTTTAATCATTTTAGCTTTTTTATCAAAAAGTTATAGAAAGGAGACCATGGTGGCTTGGAGGAAAGGCAAATGAGATTCCAAGTAAATAGAAAATAATAATTTGCTTGCTGCGCTCTTTCTCACTGCTTAAAAAATTAATGGTGTTTCATGCTTTTAGAATATTTTGCTGAGATAACCAATTTTCTCAAAAGGACTCTTTTATACAATACATTTCAAAAGGAAAAAATATATATATAAAGCATCATACTGAATATATAACTATATAACCAAACATTAAAACGCATTTTTTAAACAAATTATCTAAATTAGAGGTTTCACAGCAAATGCTAATACATTAACTTAAATTGTAGTGTCCAAAACATTAAAAAAAAAAAAAGCTTAAAATTTAGGGCAGCAAATATAATTTTCTCGAAATTAAACATCTTAGCTGACATCATCATTAAAACTAAAGATACCATCAAATACCTGTTGAGAAAATGCTGCTGCCTCTATTGCCGCAGCTGCAAGGCTGCTTGACTGTGAAGGTCCTGATGTCCCTGACCCTGGCCCCAGAATGCTCTTTGCATATGCTACTCTTAAGATTTGTCCATTCTTCTCAAGGGTTGTTCCATTTGTAGCTTCAAGTGCTTTTGTGGCATCATCCACCTACTTGACATCAAACATGCTCAGTTATAGCTTAAAAATAATTTTGCCAACCAAGCACGCTAACTTTTTTTTCCTTTTTTCTTCCCCCTCCCAGCAGTTAATTATAATTAAACCAATCATATGGAGAAAATAACAAAGGCAGAAAAATAAGAAAAAACGAAAAATATAGCTTTGACGCAGCTATATCAGAGCACAAGGTTATAAGCATCATATAGCAACAGCAGCCCCATGTTGCATGGTCAGTAATATGACTCAGATTATGCTGCTCAGCTTCATTTTAAAAACTTAAGTTAGAAGTAGCGCTAATTAAACAATGAAGAAAAAGAGCAGTTGAAGCGACCTACACCTGCAGATATTTTCTCCCCATTGCCAACAGAGAAGCTGCTCTGTTCACTTGCGCAGGAAACAGGGAGAGTTTGTGGCGTTCTTCACATGTGAGATTGATGAAGTAAAATGGTATTTGAAAAATACCACTATTTCTTCATTTAATAAATAGTCTCTGACTCTTCTTTCCATGATATATAGAGTGACATAAATTATAAAAACCCAAACTGTAAATTATAAGTTGTAAAAGAAAAGAGCTCTTCCAATAAATGTACCAAATGTTTATACCCATGCGCACAATAGGGATTATGATAAATATTAAAAGTTAGCAACAAATTTGATATTAATTTGCACTAGAGAGGTGCACTGCCAGCAAAAGAATAGTTTCGTAATAGCATCCTAAAACTTCCATTTTGACACCAGCTCTAAGTGACATATAGCAAGGCCAGAAATTATCGGAATTAATGGCATATACTCATCATTAAAGTCAGCTTTATTTAGAACTCATTCGTATTTATAGATTTTATAGAAAAGCAATGCCATAAAGAAGCAAGATTTACCGAATGGAAATGAACAAAAGCAAACCCCCTTGACACATGAGTGAACTTGTCTCTAACAAGGCGAAGATCCTGCAGATTAATTCCATAAGATTTTTTAGCTGCTATAAAAGGAAGTTTTCTGTCAAAAGAGAATCACAATAGAAACATATACCTTAATTGGAGCATGTTTAGAGAACTCATAACGGAGCATTTCCTCGTCAGCATTTTCATCCAACCCACGAACCACCAGTACATGAGTAGGACCTAATTACATGTCAACTTAGATAAGTTGTGGCAATTGCACAAACAATGATACAAGTCGGCCCCAAATAACAGCTGATACCAACCTGACTCGGCTCCTTTCTTTCCTAATGATGTTGAATTTGATAAAGATATGTCAGCAGCCGGAGCATCATCAGAACGTGGCTCGTTACACTACTTAGAAAGTCAAGAGAAAAGGCACATGAATGACTCGGCTGGCAAAATCTTTACATAATCATTAGCAAAACTGCATATTTACATTAAACCAAATGCACCACCGAGTAAAGGAAATAGATCAACAATAATAGGATTTAGCAGTCAAACATGGGTACATGATCATATCAAGTTTTCAACAGCCAATATAAAGTGCATTGCAACTTTAGACATGTGCCATCCATGTGGATCCTAGCACAGCTCCTAGCATCACAGGCATGCCTTCAGTCAAAACAACATGAAGCTAGCCAACCATAATTAACTACTTCAGGACCCAATGACGACAAAGAGCAGAAATGTAATCTAATGATGTATGATGCACCACTGACGCCACCTTAAACAGTTAAACTTTATAACAGTAATGGATAGAAGAAAGAGAGGAATGACAAAACTGACCTGAAAACATGAAGTTCGCCGTGCAAAATTGATACATCCACATATTGTGCACATCCAATCAGAAGGTACTGTGATGCTCCTATGATTTGAATGGCCCGATTTCACAGCATTATCAAGACCAAAGGGTCCACCAGTGCCTCCAGTTGGCTTACTACTGTAACAGAACAGATTTAGATGTATTTGCATGCAAACACAGTAGGAAAACCAAATATGTAATATACAATGGAGAACTTCCTCTCTATTCCTTTATCATCAGAAATCCACAAACATTTACACCAAAAAAAAAAAAACTGAATGAGGTAAAGAATGTTTCATTAAATTTAGGATTTAGTACTGATTTCAACCATATAAATTCGTCAAGGTAAAGCCATACAGAAGCTTTACATAAAATTAAAATTACTCAATAAGCCTGGAATAACACAATTGATCCAGATTTAAAAAAAGTATATGTAATACATCTAAGGTTTAACAAGGAGAAAAATATTAGCAATTTCAAATTTCCATTGCATGGGACGTCACAACATATTAATTATGTTTAAATCAGCTCTCTATTTCAGTCTTCATTTTAAGATTTACAGTTAAGCAGAAGCATTCCAGAACTCAATAAAGAGGTACACTTTGACAAATCTGTGAGGTTCTTGGGTTCCATATTTGCTGCTTCGCAGCTATCTTGAATTATCCATCAACAGTCAGTACTTTGAAGCAACTGTTTTGCCCTCAAATTGAAATAAATCAATATATGATATCATTAAAAGTCTTATAAACCTGCTTTCTACGATCAAACCAATATAAATTTTTCCCTAAAACGTAGCTAACAAAGCAACATACAAAGATTATAAAGTGTGCAACGTGAACAACTTCAATCATGATTGTAGGAAGAAAATTTACCTGTACTCAAAGAAAAGCTTCCTACCATCAACAACAAGACCATCATCACCAATCCTCTCCATCATGGTGGCTGCTGCTCCCTGTTTCAGAAGCAAGCCCATATGACATTCAATAAAATTGAACACAAAGCATTGACTAGTTAGATGGGTAGGTACCACAGAAGGAAAATCGATAAAAGCAAATCCACGAGAAACTCCAGAATGTCTCTCTTTGATCACACGCACATGACGAAGTGGACCCCATTCAGCCTGATAACCACATAAAAATGGAGGAATGTTACTTAAGTAAAATGTAGTGACAATAACAACATTCAACACAAAGAACAAATATTACAAGAATCTGGTAGAGATCTTCTTCTGTTGTTTTTTGTGAAAGACCCTTTACAACAACAGTTGCAGATGGTGCCTGCGAGACAGCAAATTTTTTATTCAAATTCACAACTTAAAAACAAATGCAGTAGCAGAAGTACAAGGAACATAAAAATGAAGCACACCACAGAATAATGCTCCCGCTGATATTTCTCTTCACGATCCCTTCGCTTCTCAGTTTTCTCATTTCGACCATCATCATAGCTGTCCTCTCGATGGCTTCGCCCATGGTTTCGACCTCGAGGAGACCTTGATCTAGGACGATCTTCCCATCCACGGGATCGTGATCGTGATCGTGATTGTGATCTCTCATGCCTTTTATGTGGACTCTGATCCCTCTCTCTACTCAAGCGATCTCGATCGCGTGATTCACGCCTCCTCCAATTGCCATCTCTCCGACTGCCTCTTTCATAATCAGAATCATAACTATGTCGACCATATTCATAATCCCTCTCACGGCTGTTGTCCCTGCTATGATGGGAAATGCGTGGCCTATAGTCATAATCATCATATGGGTAGTCATCTCGTTCTCGTCCCCCAAACCTAGAGGGCCTGTCAAATTCATGATCACGAAAGTTGTCAACACCACGATAGCCATCCCGAAACTTATCAAAATCTTGAAATGAAATGATCTCATGATCACGAAAAGTATCCATGTCCCTATATGAATCAGCATAAGGCTTCTGGTGGCGCCTAGAATCCCGATTGTGGGGATATTCATCATCATAACTTGTCCTCCTTGATTGAGACCAGACACCAGCAGCCGCAGGAAGAGATGGTTGGTTATCCCTATCCAGAAAATCTCGGTGGTAGGAACTTCTTGGATAGACATTATCCCTTGAGTATCTTTCATCCAGAAATCTCCTCTCATCATATGAACCACCGACCCTGGCACAGTAAGAAAGGGAGCGGAAGAGGAAAGATAAAATGTGATATAATGAAGCCAAAGGTTGGTATAAATAAGTAATTCAATAGTACAATGAAATCACAAAAGTGGTATGACAGCATTAAAGCGAAAGGGCAACACTAAAATGGGTATTTTCACCAAATAATTTGTGAATTATGTACCTGTCTTGTGAAGCACAAAAAAGAAAGAAATTCTATGTAAAATTTTACCGCGGAGACGATGATAAGCCAGTGGGCGAGCACTCACCGGAAATTGTGGTCAAGAGCAGCAGAAAACCCCTCAAGAGCCTGTGGATTGAAGAGAGAAGCTATGTCAATGAGAGGAAGAAATATGAATTAGGCAAATGGAGAGTCCATATCCTGAGTGCCGCAGGGCTTTGTTTCATATGTGTATAAGGGATGAGAGAATGATCCCAAACCCATAGAGGTGATTTGATTATAAAGTAGGAAAACCGCAATTACGCTGTTATTATCCCATCCATGTCCTTGCTGATGAGGGTGCCGAGTAGGACCAGGATCCATTTTCTTTCTTTCTTTCTCTCTTTCTCTCTTTCTTTAAGTCGCTGAAGAGAATTTCTGAGTAATTTCCTGTAATTTAAATGCACAATAAAAAAAAAAAAAAGAAACAGAGAGGGTTACGCCATTTTAAGAAGCAAAGGAAGCAGCAGAAATCCCCCTACGACTTTGGCCTGGAAAAAAAATCCCTTTTCCATCTTCCTTTTCCACATCGATGAGAGAGGCAAACAAATCAAACAAAAAAATCCACCATTTACAAAGCCAAATCCCACAATCTGCATTTCATTTTGTTTACCTGCCTGCCTGGGACTGGGGCTGGATTGAAACTTTTGGATCAAATCTGCATCCGCAGTCCGCACCTCCGATTATTTGCCCTCCTCACGAATCGATTCCACAATCCGCTTTCCTTTCCTTTCTATCTACGACCAAAAACCTAAATCTTTTCAGAGATTTTACAATTAAGAAATTTTTTTTAGTCGTATTTTCAACCTTACTAATATTTACTACAGAGAGAATTGAGGGGGGCTGGCTTGTTGGCTAAACCATAAAAAAAAGACTGGGTCCGCTGCCTGCCACTGCCACAAATACCAAATGAATGTAATTTCCCAAAACCCTAGAAAACTATTTTCGAAATTACCTAAAAGCCCTTTTCATAAGTTTCTATTACAAATTTGCAATTAGACCTTATATACTTCGAATCACGGTTAAAAAAAATTAAATCTTAAATATAGGGTCAAATTTAACTCTGCTCGTCGTGTTTATTTAGATTCAAATTATTTTATTTTATTAAAAATTTATTTTTTATTAATATTAATATATTTTATAATTAAATTTAAATAAAATATATTATTTTAATTTAAAATTATTATTTTGTAGTGATTTAAAAAAAAAAAATAGAATGAAGTCAGGATTTGGTCAGATCAACCTTGCCCACCCAAACAGATTATACAATCCTTGCCAAAGTTCATTTACGATGATGACTTATATCTTTTTTCACTTCTTTTCCTGCGTATATTTTTCGTTTTCCTTCGTTAATTCTTCCCCTAGTCTTTTTTTTCTTAATTATATTTTTCTTTCCTCTTGTTTATTTTTACACAAATTTATACACTGTTGAGCATCTACCCTGCGCTTGTCGTGTTGCTCGCTCAATTATACTTAAAAGTAGGATACGGTAAAAAATAGACTTGGTTTAAAAAGTAGATTAGATTTTTTTTAATTATATAATATATTAATTTTATATTTATATTTATATTTTAAATTTATTTATAATTTATATGTAATCTATAATTTATTATATATAAAATTATAAATGTAAAAAATATTTTATTGTGATTAAAATATTTATTATTGTTTATTATATTATTAAATTTTTTATTTTAAATATTTTTTATTATCACATTTTTAAATAAAATTCTAATTTTTTATTGAAAGACTTTTGGTTAAATGATTTTCTTGTAATAAAATTTATCAAATTTATAAATAAAATTCCTAATTCTATTGAAATACTTTAGTTAAAACAATTTATTTGATAATTAATAAAATTAGTTAAAATGTATATTAAATTAATTTATCAAACAACAATAGTAAAGTTAGGGTATATTAAGTAACTAAACGTTATGTTATTCTAAATATTATTATAATATTTGTTTTTAATCTTTGGGTTAATGTGCAAATTAACCACCAAGTAGATATTGAAATTTGTCATTATACTTTATTTTGAATGATATTTGTTATTTTACTTTTGAAATTATAGCAAATTTATTATTATACTATTATTTGATTAAATTTTGGCATTTAACTTAATTTTAAAATATTCAAAAACAAATTTGATTTATTAAAAATGTAAAAATTAAAAAAATAAATATAGAATTTTTATTTTATAAAATACAAAAGCTTAATTTTTATCATCTTTTATTAATTAATTTATTAAACCCTAATTATTAAAATAAAATATTTAAAAGAATTTTTCTTATTAAATTTTTCCTTAAAATCATACAAAATAAAAGTTGAGTGAAAAAATTTAAATAAAAATCAAAATTTAATAGCAAAATTCAATCAAACAAAATTAGAGTGGCAAAATTTAATATTCAATTAAACTATATTAGCAAATTTGTATTTAATTCAAAAGTACAATGATAAATATCAATCTAGAGAAAGTATAGTGACAAATTTCAATTATCACTTATAATATAATGACAAATTTACCTATCAACCCTTAATCTATTCATTACATAAACTTAGATAAAGTTTGAGAGCTCTAATTTTTTAGAATGGGTAATTGCTCATATTTTTTTAAAAAAAAATTATTGGCAAGGTAATAGTTTTTCATTTGCTTAAATTATAGTTTTGGTCAAATTACTGAAAATGATTTTATGATTTCTTTTAAGGTTTTATAATAAATTTTTAATTTATAATCTCTTTGTATTTCTTTTTAATTAGTACTTTTATATAAAAAGATATAGTGATTTTTTATTTAACATATTTCAATGTAATGTACTTTAGATTAAAATGTGCTTGCACCTTTCATTAAAAAGTTATGAACATTTTTATTGTTAGTAAATGGTGGTTTTTTTAAAAGTGTTCATTATCTTTCTAAATTGATTTATAGCTTTGCTATGGTTTTAATCTACATATATAAAAACTTCATTAATTTCCTAAAAAATTGAAATTGTCATTATTAATGCAACTTATATAGTTTTTAATTTTCATCCTAGCTACAAAAGTGGTGTTAAGCTTTAAATTGAAAGTTTATACTTTGAAAATAAGTTAAAATTTTCAACGATAATTAACACATAATCACTTGTAACGCATGTCAGATAATAATTAATTATATATAAAAAACAAACGTAAAAAATCTTTTTAATTGACCAAAATATTTATTGTTGTTCATTATATTATTAATTTTATCATTTTAAAATTTTTTATTATTAATAAGATTTATCACATCTATAAATAAAAACTCTAATTTTATTGAAAGACATTATTGAAATGATTTTTCTATAAAAAATTATCATATTTATACCTAAGAATTCTAATTCTATTGGGATAAATCAATTTATTTAAAAATATATAAAAATGAGTTAAATTTTAAATTTATTTATCTTTAAAGTTATAATTTTTGTTAACACGAAAAAGTCTTCAAAAAATTTATATTAATTTAATTAAATATTAATACAAATTTTAATTGTTTATATAATATGTAACTTTATATTTAATATATAAAATTTTATAATTAACTAGTTTTCTATAATATAAATATTACACTACATATAAAAATAAGCGTGAGAAATCTTTTAAACTAACCAAAATGCACATTATGGTTCATTATATTGTTAATTTACCATTTTAAATATTATATTATTAATAAAATTTGTCAAATTATAAATAAGAATTCTAATTTTATTCAAAGATTTTTAGTTAAATCAATTTTTTATAATAAAATCCATTACATTTATAAATAATAATTCTAATTTCGTTGAAATATTTTAATTAAATGGATTTATTTGATAATATACAAAAAGAGTTATTGAAAAACTCTGGTTAAATAAATTTATTTGATAAAAATAAAAAGAGTTAAAATTTATATTTAATTATTTTACCTTCAAAATAAATTTTTATTAACCTGAAAAAGTAAAATGAAAAATTATAATATTTTAATTTTAAATGTTAATGCAAATTTTAATTATTTGTATAATACGTAACTTCATATTCAATTAATATTTAAAATTTTATAAACAAATAAGTTTATTTTATAATATAAATATTTTATATTATAGTAATAATTAGATATATTTGAATCTTATCGAAGTATTAACTCCACTTTGTCAGAGATATTTTAATATTTTACAATAAAAATATTTTTAAAATATAATAACAGTATTAATTTATCATTAATTATTTTGTAATTTTTTTGTGATTTTTTATTTGTGTGCTGTCGCAAGAGTAAATTTTTTATAAATAATTTTTTAAAAAATATTTATTTTTCTATTTCTTAATATATTATAATATAAATTTAATGATATAATAAGAATAGAAAAATATATCAAAATTATAAACAAAGAATTTTTAACATATCAAAATTTATATAAAATATATAATACTTTGAAAAAGATTATGACATTAAAAAATCACATAAACATGACAGGATAACATGCAAAAAATTGAAAATTATTTGAAAATTGTCAATTAAATTTGAAAATTTTAAATATAATATAATTATACAACATGACTAATAAATACGACATGAATAGATAAATGTGTCAAAACTTAAATAAATATATAACATATTGAATCGATTGCAATGTGAAAAGTAACTTGAACATAGCGACTTGTTGTACAAATTTGGGAGATATTGAATGGCGTCAATTAGACTCAAGAATTCCGTACATCAAATAATTATGTGGCACGACTACAATATGAAAAAAATTAAAATATGATTGTAGAAGGAGAAAAATTTCGACCAATCACAAACTGCCACATGTAAATTGATATTTCTTTTAATTAAGAAATTATC
>JBBYHL010000005.1:4111759-4135840 GCA_038381835.1 Adansonia madagascariensis
ACTAAAGGCGGAATAGGATATTAACCTCCAACCATTAATGCATGAACGTGTTTCCTCTGTGTATATAGGCTTTTCTATGCTCTAGCAACTCACTTTAGATGTGTTCTCACGAAATTGCTGAGCATAGGGACTTTTCCACAACTTCCATACGTAGGCATAGATGCATCAACGTTTTTCCATCAAAAATGTAAATTGATGAAACAACTAATTGGCATATAATGTTTTTTCATTGAAGACATAACTGAAACCAAAAATAAATAAGGAAATGTTTTTAAGTGATAGACAGACCACATTTAAGAAAGAAAAACTTACATTCTCCCACTTGGTCTGTCCCACTTGGTCTGTATATATTTACAATAATACTCAAAATCCACTAATTCTTATTCTCAATAAAGAAACAAAACACATGAATCATAGCGATAAGTCCCATTTGATAAATATTATATTCCATCTATCACTATGCATTCTATTTCTTTAACAATTGCCCATTATAACTTAATGAATAGACCTATGTTTATTCTAGGTCCAATAAAAAATTGTTATTTTCAACATAAATGTGTACACCAAAATGAGCAAACAACACAAATAAATAAAAGTTCCAGTTCAAATGACAAAGTTCCATATAACAATAATCACATGATAGAATCAAGTCCGAATTCGTGCTACATGATCCTTAAAACTCATTGGTGGCATGCCTTTTATTAAAGGATTAGCAATCATCAATAAAGTGCTAATGTGTTCAATGACCACATTTTACCATGTAAATCCTTAGCAATTTAGGAGAATTTGTCCCGTGGTTTTTCAAGATGGGAGGGACAGCAACAATGGTGATGGGTCTCCTTTGGCCATCACCTTCTTATGAACTTTTAGGGAAAATTTTTTTCTTTTTTTTTAATTTGATTTTTGTTTAATTTGATGTGATTTAAATTAAATACATTTGTCTTCTTATGGGTAATGACATGGATGACATCATTGATTCTTAGATCATTTTGCATAATATTTATACTAATATGTAAAATTATATCGTAAAAATTACAAAGATTAAATTGTAAAAATTAAAAATTATGTATTTGAAATAAAATTTCATATGATCAATTTAATCTAATCAAACAATTAAAAAATTTTAATTTACAGGAAAAAAATAAAAAATAGTGAACTCATAAAATTTTACGAGAAAAAACATTGTCAGGAAAAATTATCATATACGAAAAAAATACAAAACTCATAAAATAAATTATATATTTACAAACTGATTTAATAGGGATTAAGCAAAAGTATTTAAATAATTTTAAAAATTATAAACTCAAAAATCTTACTAAAAAATTTATGGAGTAAAAAACTCTATATTTTGGAAGTAGAAAAATTTTGAAAGAAAATGCAAAACTCATTAAATAAATTGAATTTTGAAAAACTGATTTGATGCAAATTAAACAATAATATTTGAAGAATTTTAAAAATTATACTCATCAAAATCTTCCCACAAAAAATACGGAGTGAAAAACTCTGTATTTCGATAACAGAAAAAATTCTAAAACTCATAAAATAAATTAAATTTTGAAAAACTGAATTATTAGGAATTAAATGATACTATTTGAAGAATTTTAAAAATTATAAACTAAGAAAAATCCTTTTGAAAAAATTTACGGAGTGAAAAACTTCGTATTTCTGAAAGCAAATGCAAAATTTATAAAATAAATTGAATTTTTCAAAATTGATGTACTATGATTTAAACAATAATTTTGAAGAATTTTAAAAATTATAAACTTAAAAAATCTTATCGAAAAATTTATGGAGTAAAAAACTTCGTATTGTGGAAATATAAAAAAAATCCTAAAACTTATAATAAATAAATAAAAATTTTGAAAAACTAATTTAATGGTGGTTAGATATGAATATTTAAAGAATTTTTAAATTCAAACTCGAGAAAATTCTACCAAAAAAATTTTACTTATAAAGGAAAAGTCGTATTCTAAAACTAATAAAACTTTTCAAAAAATACATTGAAACTTATATAAAATGAATTAAATGAAATATGTTACTCAAAATATCAATTTACAAGGTGGTAAAGATGGAAATTCGAAATCCAAAATAATTTTACCAGGAAAAATTTCACTAGCATGATACTCATGGTACTATGAAAAATTCAAAATAAATTACTAAAATGATTAACTTGACACCTTATGGTATAAAATGTTAGTATGAATTTTTCGTTGATTATTTTTGATTTCTTAGAATGCGAATTGACATAAATACCACATGAGTATCGGTAAAAATATATGACAGTCAACTTTCCAATTTTAATGAAAAATTCTTGAAAATTTCATAAAAATAAAAAATTTGACTGTGATAACATCTGCATAAATAGATTTTCAAAATTTGGACAAGAAAATATTAAAAATAATTTTTTTCTTAAACATTCGTCTTATAATCAGAAATTAGAGATTAAAATATGACTTTTTTGTCACATGAACTTACAGTTATTTAAATTATGACTAAAAAGGTATTGAAAATGTCTTATTCATCTGAAAAAGATCGTTCACAATGAGAATGGTCGTCAAGTTCTCAATCTCGAATATTCAAGATTATTGGAAAAGAGACCCGGATGAAATTAGGTATTTACATGAGGCAGGGTGTTCTAAGCCACAATACCTTTCTCTTGAAGAAAATTAGCAAATGGACCAAGTTTCTACTCAATTCCCATGTATCTACTGTAGTATGCACGACCTCTATCTAATCTTACACTTTTAATTTTTTTCCCACATTGTCTCTCACATCTGCTTTAAATATGTTGAAAACATTTAATGCTTCGTCTTTGTTATGAAGCAGGTAGATATACATGTATCATGAGTAATCATCTATAAAGGTGATAAAATATTTATGAACATGCAAACTTATATCAGGGTAGCAGAAATGCATATGTGTGATCTTTAATAATTCAAAACTCTTCCTGACACCTTTCTTTGTTTTGTTTGTTTGCTTCCCTTTAATGCAGTCGATACACGAATCAAGTTCTATAAAATCAAGAGCTTCAAGAACTCCATCATTTACTAACTTTTTGATTCTGTTAATGGAGTTATTTCCCAAGCTCTAGTGGCACAACGTGGAAGATTTTTAATTCATAACATAATCATCATGAACATGCATGGTGTTATAAAGGGTATTGTCTTGCAAATTAATTTGAAAATGATCATCATTGTACCAATCCTAACAAGATTAGATTTATAAAATAATTTAAAACCTGTATCTGAAATATTAAAGGAATAACCCAAAGCTACAAGTTTTGAAACTGAAACCAAGTTTCTAGTGAAACTTGAATATAAAATGTTCTTTCCAAATTCAAAACAAAAACTAGATTCTAACACTAATCTACATGTTCCAATTGCTTCCACATATGAATGCATCTTGTTTCCTGAATAGATGCTCTGTTCACTACCCATCAACTTTCCTTAGTTTAAAATGTCCAACAAGGTATTTGAAATATGGATTGTAGAACTAGAATCAATCCACTTAGTGCTATGACAAACATAAGCCATATTAGATTCATAACAACTAATGAGGTCAGATTACCTTTCTTCTCAAGCCAGCCTTAAATTGACACAATCCTTCTTCATGTTCCCCTTCTTTTTACAAAAAAAAAAAAAGGCACTTGGAGTTCTTTTTGAAGTCAATTAAGGAGTTCATTTAGGTTGTTTGACCCTTTCCTTTTGTTTGGCTTGTCCTTTATTCTTTCCTTATGTAACCATATGTGCACTTTTAACTAATTCAGCTGATAACCTTCCTTCCTTTTGAACACACATGGTCAAAAGTTCATTAATCAACCATTTTTCCTTACGCATGTTATGTGAAATTTTGAAAGGTTTATACTGCGGTGGAAGAGAATTCAGTAAAAAGTGCAGAGGGAAAGAATTAAACATCTAACCTTAAGAGACTTTAGTAAAGTTGCAATGTCCCTCATCTTCAAGATGTGCTTACGCACAACTTTAACATTGGTGAGCTTCATGATGATAACTTTGTGAGTAGGATGCTAGCAAGGTTCTTATCCAAAGACTCAAATTGTTCATCAATGGCCTTTAGCAAATCCTTGACATTTCTACACTTTCCAATTGAACCACATATACTAGTAGAAATTTTAATCTTTATGAACATCATACTGAGTGATTGGATCACTCACATCATTCATAAAGATCAATTTTAGCCTAAGAGTTAGTATCAGTAGGTGCAGGTGGTTCATCTTTGCAAATAGTGTAATCAATGTCTATCCACCCTAATTGGAGAAGAATTTTCTCCTTCCAAAATTTATAGTTATCACTAGTTAAATCCAATATGTCAGATTTGATATTAGAAAAATTCATAGGTTGTATAATTGCATAAAATTAAATATACACCCTCATATCACAAAATATTGAAGCAAATAAACATGTATCATGTTGCACCAACGTAAAACATGTAAATATTGATACAAAAATATGAAATCGTAAAATAAATATTTAAAAATTCATATTTCAACTTTATGATGAAACCATTAAATTATATTCTTTTTCTTAAGTCCTGTGGGTAGATTAAAAAAAATTCTATTTATTCCTTCCTAATTAATCATATAAATATAATAAAAATTCCTATAGGATAAAATTTATTATATTTAATATGATTAATCACAATTGATATTATATTACTATATGTGACTGAGGAATATTTAATATAATAATTTGAAAATAATTAATGATGTTGTGGCTGCTCTTTAATTATATAAAATTATATTAATCACATGATATTAAATTTATGCATAAAAAATAATTAAATAAGACACATATATCAACATGCAATAAGTAAACAAAAAAATGATAGATTTATTCTTTAGTTTATACATAAAATCAAATACCAAAAATAAATTGACCAAAAATTTCAATTTTCCAAGAATTTTTGAAACTTTTGTCAATTTTCAAAAGCAGAAGAAACATTTCTAACTTTCAAAAACTAGCCAAAGAGTTTTGCAAAAATAACACTTTTATATGGCCCCAAAAAACCTTTCAAAAACTTATCACTCAAATGGCGTGTTATTTTTGTTCCCTTATAAATGATTTGTCCTTTTTTTTCCTAACGGGTCAACCTGATCCAGTTCAAACCCATTTTACAAACTTAATTGAAACTCTGTTTTCAACAATTCAAAAACCATTTTTTCATAATTCAATTTTATCTAGTTTTCTACCATTATTTTATTGAAAATATGACTCCAACAAATGCAAAAAAAATTTTGATCATATTATATTTATACAAACTTGAAACATCAAGACAAATGCAAAAATAGCTCTATTATCAACTATTAGAAATCTATATATGATATTTGATATCTCTAAATGGTTTATATATAAAAAAAATGTGCTTAATAAACAAAATAGCATGTAAATATAACTATAGACAGAATAGGATACTAACCTTCAGCCATTGATGTATGAACATGTTTCCTATGTGCATAGGCTCTTCTACGCTCTAGCAACTCACTTTAGATGGTCTATTCTCACAAAGTTGAGCATAGGGACCTTTCCATAGCTTCCATATATACAGGCATAGATGCATAAATGTTTTTCCATTAAAAGCGTAAATTGATAAGCAACTAATGCGCATATGATGTCTTTCTATTAAGACATATAATTGAAACAAAAAATAAAAAAAGGAAACTCTTTTTAGTGATATATAGGCCACATTTAAGAAAGAAAACTTGATAACTTGGACTCGAATATAAGTGTTTGGTACAAACATATTTCTGAGATGGGTGTGTCAATTTTTTCTAATTTTTTACATAGTTCGAAGGCCCTTAGAGGGCCATATCCTCATGCTCATGTCCAGATATATGTCAAATACCGATGTCATACATAAATTATTTTTATAAATAAAGAGTAAGAGCAATTTAAGTAAGAGTTTACATTATCTAGTAGTGTGCAAAGGGAATAATAAATTAATAAGTGAAATATTAGAAATGGAGAATATAATCAAATACACGTTTACAACTTTATTTAGGCAAAACTAGACAATTACATTTACCCTACAATTTCATATGACTTAATGGTTAGGTTGTGTGTGGGTTGGTTGTTCTAGAGGATGTATTGCACCTTTATTTGGATGCTTAAATATAAAATTAGCCTTTGCAATATATATATATATATATATAATGTTTCACGTTGGTGCTTTAAAAATTTTTTTTCTTAAATAAAATGATAATTTGGCCAATAATGTCCAACTAGGTCATAACACGTGGCACAAATACAACGTCAATGTCTGTTTTATGATGCCACTTTATCATTAAAAAAATTAAAAATTCAACAAAATTTCAAAAATTTCAAAAAATCTAAAAAATTTAGAAATTTTTAAAAATATAAAATTTAAAAAGTTTAAAACTTTTTGTGAAATAAAACGACTTTAATTAAAAAATAAATTTTTTTATAAAAAAAACTAAAGTTCATAAATTTAAAAAATGATGAATTAGGAATAAAAATTAAAAATTAAAAAAGAAAAAAGAAAAAAAATCTAAAAACATAGACAAAGAGAGAGCAAAGGAAGATGGGCTGGACTGAAAGTGTTGGTTGTTGTAGATTTGTCTCGAGTTGACAAGAATCGACAGAGAAAAAGAGGTAAAGAAGAAAAGCTGGTAGCAACCTAACTGGCCTGAGGCAAATTCGACGTTTTACCTTGACTCAGCCATATTACGGTTGGCCAACACCTCCCTTTCTTTCTTTCTCATTTTCCCTTCATCCCCAGTTCCCTCATTTCTCTCTCTCTCTCTCTCTCTCTGTCTCTCTCTCTCTTTTTTAATTTCATTTTTCAAAATTTTTTTTAGTTTTTTTTTTAATTTTTTGATTCTATAAAAATAAAAATGTACTTTTGTTGTTTTTTAATTTAGAAAGTTAAACATTTTAAAAAATTAAATTTTTACTTTTCAAAGAAATTTTTATTTTTATATATAATTTTTAGATTTATTATATATTTTTTTAAAATATTCTTATTTTTACTTCTATAATTTTTCTTATTGTTTTAATTTATTTCTCTTAATAATGACATAGTTACTTTGACGTGGCATTTTTATCATATGTCACATTTTTATTAGATGTAATATATCAATCATTATTTATTTAACAATGAGCAAATTATTTGTAGAATTATAATATATGTACCCCAAATGATTATTTAAATAATAAAAATTTTATTTTAATTTTACTTATAAATATTAAGATAAAAATATTTTTTAATTTTTTAATATTATTTTGAATAATAAAATTAATTTTTGAATCAACTTAGATTTTAACAAGATAAAATAAATTTCAAACAATGTCATGAACATTTTTAACTACCTCAGAAGGTCCGTGTGATGATGTAGGACAAGAAATAAGGGGTTGCATCATATAGGCAAGAAATCATTGCACGAAAATGAGAAAATTTTTATGGTAAGGCATACTCATACCATCGGAGGAGAACAAGGTTCGAGTCCGTATAAGCACACTCTTAGGGAAGGGCAACTACAAATTTCTGAACAAAATTAATTTTAAACCATAAAAAGAATAAGGAAACTTGGGTAAAGAACAAAAAAAATGAGAAAACTTGGTTGCTTTGAAATTGAAATTTAAGGTTAACAATTAGACTCAAATCTGTGCATTGCTTTGTGAGTCCAATATTTAGTGTGTGTTAGCATTTAGTTTATCAAAATTTGTATTTAATAAAGTTACCAAGTAAGCTTGATGATTATAATTAAAGAAACTATGTGAAAGGATAAAAAGTTAATGAAAAAGTTAACATAAGCAAAAGTAAATACAACGTAAAAAAGGTTAGTTAAAGCATAAATTATAATAGGGGAAAAGTCCACTTTCACCCTGTGCTTTGGCTCGTTTGGCACTTAACCCCTTGTGTTTTGGCTGTTCTGACAAAAAAAAGCAATGCCGTTAGATTTTTGCCTGGTTGATTTTTTATACCAAAAATACCATCATCTTTTTCCTCCATTTTCTTTTTCATCTCAAGTTAAAACTCTAACCTTAAAAAACTTTAAATTCAATCAATTTTAATAAATAAACTAAAATCTAATTCAATAAAACCCAAAATAAAAAAAAAAAAACCTATCATCTAAAATTCCAAATCTCATTTAAGAATTCTATAATCTAATTATTTTACCACAAATTCTAAGATATTTTATATAAATATGAAAACTTAAAAAGATGAAAAAACCTTCAAAATCTAGTTAAATCTCATTTTTCCTCATATGATACAAAACAACATCCATAAAAAAAAACCTAATGATCAGCTTTAATCTCCTTTAATTTATTCCCTTCTTTAAGCTATAACTCGAAAAAAAAAGAAAAAAACATATGGTAAGCAAAAGAGTAGTAGCAAAAATAATAATAATGGGAAAAATATGACATTGTAAATATTATAAGTAGATTTTTATCATCAATTTAAAAAAAAAATCAAGGTTAGAGAAGGGAAATATTTACCATCCCAATAACCTGAAAATTAAAAAAAAATAGAGAAGATAAATATTTAACATCCCAACAACACGAAATTTAAAAAAAAAACCTTAAATTAAGGTTTAAACTTAAGAAAGAAGAGAAATATTTGATTTGGAATTAGAGACAGAAAAGAAAAGCGGAAGAAAAAGGTTTTTTTCATTAATTTCAGGAGCATAATAGTGATTTCATACTAATATCTAATAGAGTTAGACTATAACAAATGGTTTAACAGCACAGGAATATAAATGTCATAGTAGGGGATTATGTGTCAAAACTCTAAAGCATAGGAAAAATAGACTTTTTCCATTATAATATTATTAAAGATACATTTTAATCAATTATTCTAAAATACAATTAAATGAAAATCCTGTAAGCTCCTAAAATCAATTGAATAGATAAGAAATAGAAAACAAAACTTATATAGTATAAAAGTTAAAAAGATAATAATATATTGCTTTAAGACTTCCTTGGTTAGGACTTATTTAACAAATTAGAGAAAAAATCAAATGATAAAATGGAAAATCAATGAATTTGCATTTAAACTTATTAAAATTGATATTCCAATTAGTTTTTTTTTTTAAAAAAAAATTATACACATTAAATAGAATAGAGATTATCAATTTGAAGCATAAAAGTACATATAAACAAAAATATCATAAAATAAAGGGATTAAAAAGTCAGGAGATTTAAAGACTTGAAACATTATAAATTATCATATATAAAATATTTTCTATAACTACAACTGAAAAAAAAACTAAATATTAACATGCTGAACAAAAAGAATTGATAAATAAAATTGAAAAATATAAAAAATAGAAACTTAAATTGTGTGAAATTTAAAAAAGAAAAAGAAAAAGAGAATAAAGAAGCTACTAAGAAAAGCAAAATGTGAACAGATAAAGATCTTAATAGTTCAAGATTAAGAATATATATCTATTAACAAACAATTGAAATAACAAAAGAAATTTAAAACCTGAAAAAAAAAACATAAAAAATATGTAGGTGAAACACAAACCATATTTATCATTGCACTCTTATTTGTCCTAGTTAAGTTTCTAAAACTTTTAAAGTGATCTAAATCAATTGTTTTAACTGATTCTATTTAAATTACAGACAGATGATGTGACAACTGTATTAATAGTGCAACATTAAATAACTTTTTTTCTTTTTTTATTTTTTAGTTTGATGCTTATTAAAAAAATATAAAAATATTAATTATTTGTCCACAATCTACTAAATCCAAGAAAAATCATTTCATGAATAAGAATTCTCCAAGGTGAGGAGAGTAAAGTAAAGCTTATTTATATACGACCACATCATCCACTCAAAGGTATATTTATTTGAAACAAAAAATTAGAAGTTAATTGCAATCCATTGAAAGTTTAATCTTTTTTCTTATGTTCATTAGAAGATGCAAACATTCTCTTTGCCTTATCTGTTTGATGAATTAAGGCTACTGGAACTTAGACTTTTGAAACCTACAAAAATTGAATTTTAGCTATATGACAAGCCAAAAATTGAAGTCTTTCACAAAAAGAAGCTAGAAACTAAAAGATTTTTAAGAATACCAACCGACATTTTAAATCTCTTTTAGATTTCTTTCTTGGAAAACTATTCAAGTTTTAACCATTTTTACCATGATCACCTTATAAAATTTTGAAAGACTTATATTATTTGCAATAGCGAAACCAAATAAAAATACACATAAAAAAATTGTGGAAAGGAAAATTTAACACCGTATATTAACTATTTCCAACTTAACAATTAAAAAACTTTCACATTAAATGCAATAATGCCGCTTGAAAACGCCTGACTAGATAAAATGTATAACACAAGCTATTAAGAACATTTCTAAATGAAGGAATATCTCCATTAGTAACTACATCTTTCAAATTCTCAGAAATCATTATATAACGATTAATTCAATTTTTCAAAATTATTTCATTAGTTGAATTTTAAATGTTAACCTTTTAAAGTGTGTTTAGCCTTTTTTCGTTCATCAAACAAATGGCACAACTGTACTATTGAAACTTCTAAAATAGCATTATTAGAATAGATTTTTAAACCAATTTCAGAGTTAACATAAACAACAATTAAAGTAAATACCTAGTTTTAGCAAAAGTTAAAATAGTAAGAGAAAAAATGAATACCATTGGCCTTTTGGAAGATGGATCTCTTGGTATTTGTGAAACTACTGCAGTAGAAGATAAATTCAATGCATTAACATCTTCAAGAAATCATGATATGAAGGGAAGTAAAGGGAAAAGAAATAAAAAACTTTAAAAAGGAAAAAGCTAAAGAAAAAACAACAATGGTAATTTAGAAATGAAAAAAATAGACTCGAGAAAGTAAAAAAAAAAAAACTTTAGAGCTACATGCGACCAATTTAGGAAAACAGAAGCTAAAACATTTTCTTGAAAAAGGAACAACAAAATTTATGATTGCAAACATAATCAACCTTAAACAAAGAGAACCAACAGCGGTAGAAAAGGAACAAAATGAGGGAAAAAATCAAGCAACAACCATGAACAAACATTAACCACAAAAAAATCAAAAAATAGGCAAAAAAAGAATAAATGACTTACAAATCTGACAAAAGGCATTGCACACACCAAACTTCAACCGAGATTACACTTGATTTCCCTAGAAAAGAATGATTTTCTCTATATCTAGTGAATTGCTTCAATTGACAAAACTCAATATGAACCAAACAACCTAAGGATCGGTCGAACTAAGGGGAAGGAACCTAAAGTCATGGAGTTGAACTATGCTAAGGGAAATTTTAGCTAAAATAGGAGAATCGAATGAAAAGTAAAAGACAAAAACTAATTGACAGAATATCTGAAATACTGTGTGAATCCTTGAAGTAATGCATAGAAACCCTTTAACATAGCCTAAAGCAACACGACAAAAATAGCCTTGGAAATTGAGGGAACACCTCTTGAGTCCCTTGGACTAAAAAATAATAATATTAAGATGGTGAAAAATGAAAAATTGTAAGATTAATTAAGTTTTAGCGCTTTGTTTGGTAGTGTGGAAAGAAAATTTAAAAAATGAAAAATGGGAAGATGAGAAATGTGGAAGGATAGAAACATATTTATTTTTCCATTTGTGTGCTTGATAGGAATGATGGAAAAGTAAAAAAAAAAATATTTTTCACCGATTATTAAGTATAATTGAAAAATGAGAAGAAAATCAATGAAAGTATATTATTTTGCTATTATATTCATTGTAAGTTAAAATAAAAAAATAAAATTTTAAAAAATAATGGATAATTTATAAATATACAAACTTGACCCACGTCACTTTTATTTTATTTTCTCTTTTCTTTTTAATTTGGAATGATTTGTTTTTTAGTAGGCATGAAAAATAATATTTTTTCTTTATTTTCTTTGCTCTCGGTTTTCTTTCCAATGAAGCACACTCATAATTTATTTTATCTTCATTTTTCAATAATCTTATATCTATCTTTCCATTTTTTTACCTAACCAAGCATACCCTAAATAAATTTTAGCCCACAATTAAGATTCAATAAAGAAATTAGAACTATAGAAAGCTATTTAGAAGCTATTCTGGTACTTATATTTCATTGTATTATGCCACAATAACTTTGGGTTTTGGGTTGATGATTAATTTCTATCACGTGTTGGAGATTTAAAGCAAATATATATTTTAAAAAACGATCCATTTATTATATAATTGTTTTGGAAAGTATCAAGTCACCACGTAACTTTTTAATTTTTTTATTTTAAAATGTAAAAATTTTCATCCATACAGTGCTTGATTAAATTAGTATTATCATTCTTACAAGTCAAACAATAATAAATCAATTGATAAATTTACAAAAAGATAAAAAAATTATTATATTAATTAAATTATTATAAAATTAAATTAGTTTTACATATTTGCATAACTTTTTGTAAGATTAATATTTTAACAAACTGACCATTTCATTTATACCTGTTGTATATTTAACGTTTGAATCAATCTGATATCTCTATTATATTGACCAAAAATATTGTCTTTCATTATATATTTAACGGTTAGAATTTTTTGTACATCGAACGAATAGTTAGTCATTTTTAATTTACTCAAAACTCAATGTGCATAATTTATTTCAATAACATATAAAACATGACAATCAAATTTAACAAATATAAATTTTATAAAGAACTATGAAAATATATAAAACTAATTTAATTTTACACTAGTGTAAGTGAATCTCTTCTCATTATTATAAAATATAAAATTAAAGGTATACCATTTTTTATTATAAAATGTATTCACTAAAAGAAACTACCAACTATTTTTGAAGTACTATTCTTTCAAAACATTTTTTTTTTGTTTTAAATCATCATTTGCTAACAAAATAAAGTGTGATAAGTATAATCTTCTTACGGTGTGCTCGTAAGAAAAATTTTTAAAATTTTAGAAGAAATTTAAAATGAAGACATTCAAAATGCGTCATTTAAATTGCTAACATTTGTAATATTTTTTATTTAAACAAAATTATCTTAAAAAAATTTAGAATATTAGAATTTGATAAAATAAAAAAATTATAAAAGAGGAAAAATGATATTAAAATAAAAAATACATATATGCATTAAATATATACAATATGAATATCATTAGATTCGTAAATATATAAATGTTATTGATAATATAAAATAAAAATATATATCCGAGTTAAATAAAATGATACTTTTTTTTAGCTTTGCATCTTAAACTGGATAATGTGGGAAGAAATTTCGGAAAAAAAACCTCTCTAAGTGGAATTTTAGTAGTGAATTCAAAGCGCAATTTCCCTCACCTTTACCAAACATGTAAATTTGCTTTTTTGAACTTTTAAAGACTTTAATTGAAAGTAGGCTAAAAAATTAAAAAAAAAAAAACTTCATCAAACTAATTATACTTTTATTACATTTAAATAAAGCTAATAACTTTAATTTACATTTAAATAAATTTTTATTTTTTATTTTAAATCAAAATAATTTTTTAACTTTTAATTTTTATAAAAAATAAATTTTTAATTTTGAATTTATATCTAAATATACTTTTAATATACAGAAATTTAGTTGAATAAAATAAGATAATTAAAGACATTTTAATATTTTAGCTCTTAGAAATAAAATCCTTTCCCGAATTCCTCGTTCAAACCTAATTGATGAAGTTTACAATTTATTTTTTTTAAAGGAAGAGATATGGGTGCTAAAATCTAACACGTAGACTGAAGAAAAAATGACTTCAAATTCGAAGTTGAAAATCAGTGGCTCTTTTCGTTTTTAATTTGAGCGAGTGGGGGTCTTCCTCAATCTTCAATCTGAAATTCTTAGTTGTATGATTCAATCTATCTTTGCTTTTTTAAACTCATGGTCTTGGATTGGATGTTGACGCTCGTCATTTAACTTTCAATAAATTAAAGAAAAAAATAATATATTTTTATTATTTATAATTATAATACACAATCCGTACTTGTGACAGCGATGGTGGCACATGCCTTGCTGTCATATCAGACCTGCATGGACGCTGAAGATGCTCCCGTACGGATGACCCAACGGCTCAGATTGTCTCTCTTCCAACTCCTCTCACATACTCTCTTTTCTCTACGTACTGCTTCAGCTCCAGCTTTGGTCGGCTCCCCTATAAAACCAATCCCTCTTCGTTGCTTTTTGGGTTTTCCTCCGTTTGTTTTTTCCTTCTTTTTTGCTGAGTTTGTTTGATCGCTATACCCAAATACCCATGGTGCTGTTCGGGAAGAAGAAGAGGAAACTCTGTTGTCTCCTCCTTTTCAACCCAAAGATCTAAATATGGGTTTCCTTTTCTTTCTTTTGTTTTAGGGTTTCCATTTTCAGTGCCATAATTGGAGTATGAATGAGGTTTTGGGATTTCTGTTGTATTTTTTAAGGTCAGAATAACACTTCAGTTCCGTTTATCTCTTCTCTAGCTTTCAAAACAAAAAAGCTAAGTTTTGATATGAAGCTTTCAGCATCAGGTTTGGGTCAGCAGGCTGCTCATGAAGGTATTCTTTTTTTTTTTTTTTTTAATATTAGCATTTGTTTATATATATATTTAAAAAATTTAAAGCATACAGTGTCATACATGTAGAGAAATCTTGATCCATATGCATTTGAATTTGGTTTCATTTTTCAATTTATAATATTATCAGGGGAAAACAAATGCTTGAACTCAGAGCTATGGCACGCCTGCGCTGGCCCACTGGTTTGCCTACCCACCGTGGGGAGCCGTGTGGTCTACTTTCCTCAGGGTCATAGCGAGCAGGTTTCTTCTTTTTGCTTAATCAAATCTCTCTCTTTCTCTCTCGCTCTCTCTCTCTGTGGACATTGCATTTGATAGTTCCAAATGCAATGAAAATGAAAATGAAATCAACAAACATTGCAGGTAGCAGCGACTACTAATAAGGAGGTTGATTCCCACATTCCAAATTACCCCAACTTGCCTCCTCAGTTGATATGCCAGCTCCACAATGTTACCATGCATGTTAGTTCCTTCCTCTTCTCTTCATTTTCAGTCATAGACTGCCTCAGACTTATAACAGTTTATGCATGTTATATCAGGCTGATGTTGAGACAGATGAAGTATATGCCCAAATGACATTACAGCCTTTGACACCAGTAAGAAGCATTGCTTTCTTCTTCATTTTTATATACTTTTTTGGGTTTTAGATTTTGATCTTTCCTTTCTTTTCTTCATTTATGTTTTCATATAGGAAGAGCAGAAGGATACAATTCTTCCAATGGAGTTGGGAATTCCTAGCAAGCAGCCAACCAATTATTTTTGCAAGACACTGACAGCGAGTGATACTAGTACCCATGGTGGTTTTTCTGTTCCACGTCGTGCTGCTGAGAAAGTCTTTCCTCCTCTGGTACTCTCTTTCTTGTATCCCTAGCTTCCTTCTGTTTTCTGAGTGCTGATGCGTTCCTTAATTGTTTTGCAGGACTTCTCGCAGCAGCCACCAGCTCAGGAACTTATTGCAAGGGATCTTCATGACATTGAGTGGAAATTTAGACATATCTTTAGAGGTTAGTTTCAACTGCTGCTCCTATCAAGCATCATCATAGGTTATAATCATTTCTAAATTCATTAACTTGCCATTCTATCTTAATTTTCAAGGTTATGTTGGTTGAAATACAATTAAATCTCTACTCTCCAAACGCAGAGTGCAACTGCAGAAGAATTAGATGTTTGCATTTGGCAAAATTCTCAGTCTTTATTTTTGACAATAGCTGGATTCATAGAGCTTTTATAAGCAGTACATTTCATGCTTCAAGAAAGAGAGTTAACATTTTATTAAAGTTAGTCAAAGTGCCTCATGCCTATGGTTTTAAGACAGTTTTTGTATCTTCTTTGCTAATTTGATACAGTTCTTGTTTTAGAGGTACAATGCTTTTGCTGTATTTCAACTTGGCTCTAAACTAAATATAGAACCTTGGGCTTGGAAATCAAGTTTGGATCTTGTGTGAAATTATGGTAATAATAATAATAATAATAATAAAGAATGAGACATTGCTTTTTGAGCCCATGTTATTGATATATGAATTTCCCAGTAATTTTTCCGCTAGAATCTATGAGGTACTCAAATAGGATAAAGCATCTACTTTCAAATGTAGAGGAATGTAGAAGCCAGATCTGAGATTAATTGAAGAATGCAAACAGACTGAAATGATCAATCTGGCCCAAATAAAGGTTTTGGTGACCAGCATTGAGGCATGCTTTAAAGGGTTGTGGAAGCTACTGCCTTTATGTTTAGTCATCATCATTGTAATTAGAACATGGTACAAGTTTTCATTGTTTTTACAAAATCCTGTCACTAAGTGGTTTAACTTGGCAGCGTTTATGACTAACAATTAGTAAATAAACTTAAAACGTATAAACTGAAGTTCATGTATCCTAGGCTTTCTTTTGAATTTATTGACTTACATATTCTATATATTTGGAGGTACTACTTTAGCAAATTAATTTTCTCAACTGGTTATTTTGTGGCTTTTATTGAGGGACCCTGGTTGTACCATCTTTTTTTAAACTGCCTTATACAATCATGTTTACGACCAATTAAATTGTCTTTTGTTGCTCTAAAATGCTCCGTCAAAATTGTAACTATTGCTTTTCTATTTATGTTGACATGATGTCACACAACTTGCAGGGCAGCCTAAACGCCACCTTCTTACTACAGGCTGGAGTGTGTTTGTTAGTGCTAAGAGACTTGTTGCAGGGGATTCTGTTCTTTTTATTTGGTATACGTTTTCCTTTTTCCTACTTATGCCGCTGAATATGTTATTATTATTATCATTATTATTATTATTATTATTATTATTATTATTTGTTTATACCTGGTACATGTGGGTTATCGGGTTACCTAGCCAAAGAGAAAGCTAGGAGGGGAAGAGTATATAAATATACGTCGTTGACCATTTCTTGTCAATTCCTCTCATTAGGAATGAAAAGAATCAGCTTCTTTTGGGAATTCGCCGAGCCATTCGCCCACAAACTGTAATGCCATCATCTGTTTTATCTAGTGATAGCATGCACATCGGACTTCTTGCTGCTGCAGCTCATGCTGCTGCAACTAATAGCTGCTTTACAGTATTTTACAATCCAAGGTGGTTATGATTTCTTAACTCTTTCATTTATTATTTATGTCTTATATTTTAACATTTTTTTTCCTAATATGCAGGGCTAGTCCATCTGAGTTTGTTATAACCCTTTCAAAATACATCAAGGCTGTTTTCCACACACGCATCTCAGTTGGGATGCGTTTTCGGATGCTTTTTGAGACAGAAGAATCAAGTGTTCGTAGGTATTATAGTTCTTAGTGGTTTATCTCATTTGATTCTATCAATTGCGTTTGTTTATCTGATCGTGTTCTTTGAAAGCCATATATTTTTCTATTAAAATCTTTTGCTGACGTTACTGATACGGCTGCAAATAACTTGTGTATATTTCAAAATAATGCTCCACTATGTTGGTCGCTCATGCTTGTGCTGATTTCAGATATTAGGTAAAAAGTTCATGAGAAAGTGGTGTCCTTGTTTTAGTTTTTGAAACTTAATTTATTTTTTCTTGTTCCTTATAATATTTGGATTTTATTAGTTTTAGTGGTAGTAACAGTTGACGAAACTTGGAGTGTTGCACCATGCTTTACTCTTCCACACCCCCTTTTTTTTTTATTTGAACTTCAGGATCATTAGAAAAGGCGAATAACTGGTCAAGGTTTAAACTTTTCTTTTATATGAAATACAAGTAATTTCAAGAAGATTTATCTTAACCTATAACGGATTATATCCAAACTAAAGATCTCACACGCAGAAGAGTAGTTTTTTTTGCCAAAATACATGTAAGATGAGTTATTGTCTGTTACTACGGAGTTATAGTTTCAAGTTCATGTGACAATAGAGAATTGGATAAGAACTAATCTCTCTCTCTCTCTCTCTCTCTCTCTCTCTCATATTCTTTCATTGGGAGAAAGCTGAATAATTTTGTTTGGTAATGCAGGATAGACATTGGGTAAGAAAATTTGATAATTAAACTACTTTTGGGAAACTTTTTGTTGCACTGAAACTTTTAGGAATGAATTAAATTATAGATAGATATAATTTCATATTAAATTATTATAGACACAAGCTATATTTTTTAGGATAATATTGGCAGAAAAGAGAACAAAATGCAAGATGAATACAAGCGGAGTAAAACTTATATGGTTAATGATAGACAATGTAAATTATAACATTGCAAGAACATGGGGTATCTAATAAAATGTTGTATTGGTGCAGATTGATTAGATGATAAGAAAAATTCTGATAGTTTTGGAGCTTCCGAGGAAAATGAGACTATATTATGCAAAAGAAACCAAAGGTGGTTTTTTTTTTAAAAAAAAAAAGAGGAAAGGAAATGGAAGGGGTAAGAGGGGAAAC
Source organism: Adansonia madagascariensis (assembly GCA_038381835.1). NCBI lineage: Eukaryota > Viridiplantae > Streptophyta > Magnoliopsida > Malvales > Malvaceae > Adansonia > Adansonia madagascariensis. Next base: position 4,130,178 of record JBBYHL010000005.1, read on the forward strand.
AAACCAAAAAAAAAAAAAAATGATGGGGAGAAAAAGTAAGACAATAAATTAAGGGAAAACAATGAAAGAAAAAAGAGGAAAGGCGGAGTGGGGATTTTAAAAGTGATTATAGGTATTTTTCAGCAAATGCCAACTGGGAATGCTTGTATGATTTTAAAAAGTTGATGTGAAGCCGTATGTACTAAAGCAGATAGCATAAGTGGACCTTTTTAGTGTTAGAGGAATCCCCTAGTCTCGACAGCCAATTGATTAGAGAACCACGAAACATAAATTGTACTTTTTACTTTAGTGAAATACTGGTTTCAACAGACACTATTTTATTTTGTCTGCGAGTTGGTGTTTGTTGTCACTGTCTTTTGAAGGTGAAATGCTAAATGTGTAGCTCCCAACAGTGTGCCACCAAAAAACTTTCTTTTTCTTTTTTCCCATGTTGAAATGTTTATTTGTTCATATGATAATGTCATTTGTTCCTTCTCCAGGTATATGGGTACAGTAACTGGCATTAGTGACTTGGATCCAGTTCGCTGGCCAAATTCCCATTGGCGGTCTGTGAAGGTAATTATTAATTTTTTTTTTTTTTGCATGGATCTCATAATAAATGGTGCATGGCACTTTTTTTTATTGTTTGGGATGGATGATGTCATATACTATTTTATTTATGCATGTGCCAGAAAATTCATGTGTTTAATGTACATGTTTTCGTGGGGATTCAATGGTGGTTGGACGATTGTGTGAAGTTAGAATCTTAAATGAATGAGAGGCTAGTGATGGGATTCGAGTTGGAGATCTATAATGGTGAGTGATTTAGGTTGTACGATTATCCAATATGAGTATAGGTAGCTAATAGGTGGGGTCAATAATTTTGAGTTCGGGTCATCCTGGGTAAAGGTTTTTGAGGAAATTTTAGCTTTTATGTAATATGTAACCATTTCAGTATGGTTTTAGGGTTCAAGTCGTTTCACGTGTGGTTCATTCTTTTGGATTCGACTAATAGTGGGTTCTAGTCATTTCAGAGTTAGGCTACTTTGATTTGAATTTGATTTTTTTATTTGACAATTCAGGTCTGGATTGTGGTTTCTTCACCTGTAAATATGAGTCTCTAGTTAAAATCATTTTCTATTCATTTTTAGTCATAAGGTGCTTGTATAGCTGTTAGGATTCTCTCTTCATGCATGCAATTAGGCATTATGATTAAGCATTGGTTGTAAAATGGTAGTTTTGAGGTAGACTTTGTAATTAATCTCAGTGTGTCATCAGAATACTTTAAGATATTATGGTTGCAATATCCACCTTTTTGAAATATTTAGGCTAGATGCTAGATAATCGTTAGCCATTTTTTACTTTGTTGCTTGGAATGTTATTGTTTATCGAAACGCAGCTAGTCTTTATTTTGCTTCTCTAACAAAATTCTTGGATAAACCTGATATTGTGATGTCCAAGGTTCAAAGTAAAAATGATAGTTACAGGTAGACTTATCCATGGGCTGGGTGTCATGCTAGTTCGTTCACCGGCTGGGTATTGACAGGCTTGATACATTATTTTATTAATAAGTTTATTTAATTTTAACTCTAAATATATATAAAATATTGATATAGAAATATTTTTAATATTTTAATGTAACCGGGTCTAATTGAGGCTTGGAGTGCTTTAAAGGTGACAACTGGCTGCCTGAGCCCAGCCCATGTTGCCCTTGATGGAATGGGCTACAATTACTTCACAAGTCTTACACTCTTTTCTTCTTGGCTAGAAGCTCAATGTTGCCCTTGAACTTTCATTGAATCCAACGTGCAAAATAGCTTCCATTTTCTGGTCAATAATCTCAGTTGACCACAATGTCCGAAGTGAGGCCAGCTCCACCTTTAAAATATTGGCGTTGATGCATCAAAAAATTGCTAGGTCAATGGTTCACGAAAATGGTAATCATCATAATTTATAAGGTTTTATCTCAATCAATTGTAATAAAATTTAAGTTAATAAATTTAAGGATACAATTTAAAACTAATTTTAAAAATATTACTATCTTCTTTCTATTTTCCCTCTCATTTCTGTTCTCCACCGTGGCTTCAAACACCTAAAAGAGTAAGGAAATTGGGCAAAAGGTAAAGTCCGCTCATACTTTTGCCAAATAAGTGCAATATCCACAGAAAAATCAAACGATAAACTCAATTTTAGCAGCAATCTTTTCAAGATGTGCAAGTATATATGATGGGTTCACGGAAGCGATGTTCTGATCAATATAAACTTCTCATTGGGAATGATTTGGGAGATGCATTTACTTCTGCAGCTGTCTAAAAATTAGAGTCCAAAGGCATTGTTTTGCTTTATGTTGTTATCATATTAATCCTGTAGGTTCAGTATCATTTATGCATTATTCATATTTGCAGCATCTCATCAGGAACAATTTGACAGATGCACTTTATTCTGCAGTGGCCTCAAATTTAGTGTCCGACTTTGCATTAGTTTCTTGTTTTTTGCATGTTTTATTGTGTTCTGTATCATCAATGGCTCAGATAGGATAGCACAGAAGTACTTTTTATTTGCCTCAGCATCTGTTATATCTATTTGCATCAAGTTTCTAACAATTTCAACTATAGGCCAAAAATCGCCTTCTTAGGCTATTCTTTGTATGTGTCTATCCTGTGAGTTTTTGAAAGAGAATACCCATGCAAAATGCTGAACTTAAGGCTCGTCAACATGTATTAGGGTTACTTTATGTCCCCTTATAATGCATGGCAATATTTGTACATGTGTCTTCTGTCCGACTATGAATTTGTTTTACTTGTAAAAGGTATCATAATGAAGAAAAATTTTGCTGTAGCCTAAATTTCTAATTGATTGGAGTTTGATTTCTTGCCCACTGTGTAGGTTGGCTGGGATGAATCAACAGCAGGTGAGAGGCAGCCAAGGGTATCATTGTGGGAGATTGAGCCTTTAACAACTTTTCCAATGTACCCATCTCTGTTTCCTCTTAGACTGAAACGCCCTTGGCATCCTGGTTCCTCATCTTTGCTTGGTATTGTTCTTTCTGAGGTTTTAGTCTCAAGTCTTTTCTAAAAGAAATGTTGCTGAATTTTTTTTTTTTGAATTTCAATGGATTTGAAATTGATTAACTTGTCTTCTTTTGGGGCTGTGAAATTAAGACTCTGATGGTTGGGAGAGAGAGAGAGGGAGAGAGAAATGTTGGGAGATGACTGAAGATGAAATGTTTCAGGCTTGATTAGAGATGAAACTGTGGGCTTTTGCTCTGCCATGCTAGATTATATTGCATGAGATATTTCGTAGTAATCTGCTCAAAGCTTTAAATCTAATACTGCTAATAGTTGGGGTAATTTGGTTGTCTTGGAACCAGACCCCAAATGTCCTTAGTGTCCTTTCGGCAATAGGTGCAGAGGCAGAATTTGCTTTTAAGGCCTCAACAAATCTTAGATATAACCAATTTAAAATAACAGCATATTACACTGCTCCTCACATGTTGTTTCAATACTAACAATTGAAACAAATGGGCGTTTCACTCGTTCTTTCTGAGCAGGACAACAAACATCCAAGAAGAACGAAAATTTCTAGGCTTTGATGCTAAAGCATCTGGCCTAAAAGGTCCAAAACATTTGGGTGATAGGCCAAATTCTTATAATCTAGGACAAGGCAATTTTTAAATCTGATGGACTAGGTGGCCCTTTGGACAATTGTTCAGTGTAGTGGGAGCTCCCTTCCACTTTGCTGCACTCTCTAAACAGCATTGGACATGCACCGTTTTGACCCACAGAGACACGAGGAATAGAACTAGAGCTGATCCTAATGGGAACCAATTTGGCCTGAGTTACTTTGTATGCTAGGAATTGTACTAAAACTGATCCTAATGGGGACCAATTTGACCTTAGTTACTTTGTTCTAGGTTCAGACAAGGTACTTGTGTTGAGCACTAGAATAGGGTCCTAGTTATGTTGCAGAATTCTCTTATTTTCCTTTAAAAAAAGACAAATTTAATTAAAACATTCTTTTTTTTCTTTTTGAGAAATTCCATATAATAAACTTATCATAAAAATATTTTTAAATTATTAAATAAATTTATCATCTTTTAAATTAATTCACTATTTGATCCAATGTTATGAAGAACAATTTGGGATAGGGTTAATTACTCATGTATCTTAAAAAAAAAAAATTCACAATTAGTTACTTCAGCTTTCATTCCATAGATTGCAAACTTGGCTGAGTCTGCTAATTGAAATGTAACATATCTTAAAACGGCACGTAACAACAGTCAAATGCATAACATGTCCAAAACATGCCGCATCATTTTTTTTTACTTATTTTTTAGGAGATTTATTTTTTAAACTAAACCAGAAAGAAAATCAAGAAGAGAGAAAAAGTGGGGGTAGAGAAAGGAAAGAGAGGCAAAGAGGGGAAGGAAGAGAGAGAGAGAGAGAGAAGGGTGGGGTAGGGGAGGGGAACAGAAGGGATCGGCTGAGGCAGTTGATCCTGGTTGTTCCAGCTTGATTGATGCCAATCTGCCTCGTGCAACTTAGTTCACCATCAATGCTCCCTTCCCTATCTTTAGCCTTCCTTGCTTTCCTTTTCCCCCCAATTTCGCTCTATTTTTTAATCTTTTATTTTTCTAATTTTTAACTCAAAAATTAAACATATAGAAAAAAATTATAAAAGAGATGGCAGTGGCACATTCTGCTTAGGTGTTGTTGGTCACATCTCCCATTTGAGTAATGGAGTAGCGAAGTTTGCAATTTGCTTGATGGATTGGTAGTTGGAGTACTTAATTATTATTGTTTTTTCTTAGGTATCAAAGCAACTATTTTACCTTGGTTCAGGTACCAAATATGTAATTTAACATTTTGGATAATACTTAGAAAAATAAGATAAGAAGGGAAAAGTGATTGGAAAAATGAGAAAAATTAGATAACTTTTATATAAGAGGGAAGAAAAGATCCAAAAGTTCTCATTCTTTTTCTTTCTAATTTTTTTTTTCATGTGTTTTTTCCTTTATTTATTTTTTATTTTGTTTTTTTTTCTCATTTCAGAATTACATTTTAATATGATATAGCATATGTTTAAATTGTACCAACTTTTTTATGGAAGATATTTTGGGAAAAAAATATGCTTTCCTAAATTATATTTCATGAAGTTAGTTTAGTAACAAGACTCTTGAAAATTTGAAGGTCTTGTTTATAAGTTTTATGACAAAGCGGCAAAGGGGTTTCTAAATTTGAGGGTTAGTTATTCAACTAATTTCATTAAATACATGCATATGAAAAAAATCATACACGTATATAGGCCCTGGTAGTTGTCGATGTTACCCGTTTATATTGCTTACTTCCTTTGGCTTGATTTTTTGATTTGTAGTGTAGGGAAGTAGAGATCGTATCCCACAAGGACCTTTAGAAGTTTTAAACTGATTTTGATAATAGAAAGAAAATAAATGATGTGATGTGATGTAAAAATAGTAGAATCTAATTAATAAAAAAATAAATAGGGATTTGATTTAAAATAAAAAAAAAACCTTAAAAATAATTTAATAAAAATCAACAATTAAAAGACTTTGGTAGTAAATTGATATTGCTTACTAGTGTATCATCATCAATCATTGAAAACTCTTATGCATATTTTAAAACAAATAAATCAGCCATGGAATCAAACATGTATTGACTTCCTTA
>JBBYHL010000005.1:4137597-4150538 GCA_038381835.1 Adansonia madagascariensis
AACTTCTCCTAGTGTGATCAAAGTTCTTCAAGTTTAGCTCACTAGAATTCAAAACCCATACAAATTCTCTAACTTAGTCAATTTTTGCTTCTTTTGTATTTTTCATCCAATTAAATCCTGCAAAATTAAAAAGAAAAATAAATGCTTATCATAATCATAAAAAATAACTAGAAAAGATTAAAATAGAAAAATAATTTTTATAAAATTAAGCACTTATCAGGCCCTTAGATTTTTCTGAAGTAATAAACACCAATTATTTGTGGTAATCTTTTTTAAACCATTTTGTAAGATGTGAAGCTTGATGGTCAGGCTTGTCAACTTTATTCTCAAAATGCATTTAAATGCAATGGAATTAATCTTTGGAGGAAAGCCTCTTCAATTCTTGATTAATCTTGTATTAGCTAGTATTTTCTCTTTGAGGAAATGGTGATGTGCGACTTAATTAGAGAGTGTTCAAATGCTTTGCCAGCATTACGATTCATTAGGCTGGATTATTTGAAGCTCATGTGATTTACAAAATCAAAGAAAATATTATCCTTACTTTTGCATATAATGGTTTGTACTGCTTACCTTAATTGTGGACAGTTTGATCATGATGCATGGATAACATTTTTGTTACTATTGGTTATTTTATCTGTTTCCATGGATTTCTTACCATGATAATTGTCTTCTTGCAGATAACAGAGATGATTTATCTAATGGGTTAATGTGGCTAAGGGGGACATCTGGAGAGCAGGGACTACACTCTCTGAATCTTCAGCCCTTCGGCTCATTTCCGTGGATGCAGCAGAGATTAGATCCGAGTTTCCCTGCAAATGATCATAATATGCAGTACCAAGCCATACTGGCCAATCAGTTGCAGAACCTAGGAAGCGGGGATCCACTGAGACAGCAGTTGCAGCAATCTTTTCAGTATGTTCAACAGCCAGGCAGCCATAATTTACTGTTGCAGCTGCAGCAGCAACAGCGAGCTGTTTCACAGTCAGCAGTACCACATAACATTGTGCAGGTACAATCCCAAATTCTGACTGAGAACTTGCCTTCAGTCCTTGGACGGGAACAAGTAAGTAATCAATCAGACGAACAGGCTCAGCAACAGCATAACATGATTCAAGGTGATCAGCTCCAGCAGAGGCAGCCAGCAAATGTGCCTTCATCATTTCTGAAAACAGATTTTATTGACTCAGCAAAGTTCTCGGGATCTGTCCCCCCTGTGCAGAGTATGCTGGGTTCATTGTGTGCTGAAAGCAGTGCAAGTCTTTTGAACTTCTCCAGAACTGGTCAGTCAATGTTAGCTGACCAGTTACCCCAGCAGTCCTGGGCTCCAAAGTATACTCAGTCACAGGTAAACGCCTTTGCTAGCTCAACATCACTTCCACATGTGTTTCCAGGAAAAGATGCTATAACAGAGCCAGAAATTGGTAACTCTGATGCCCAGAATTCTGCTCCTTTTGGTGTTAACAATGATTCATATGGCCTTCTGCTTCCCACCACGATGCCTGGTTTTCCTACATCTTCATGTGAAGCTGATGTGCCCTCAATTCCATTAGGGGATCCCTCATTCCAGAATCCTCTATATGGTTGCATGCAAGACTCTTCAGAGCTGCAAAGCAGAAGGCAAGTTGACCCAGTGACCCCAACTCCAACATTTGTCAAGGTATATTGAGCTTCTGTTTCTAAGGTTTTTTTTCTTATTGGTTATAATTTGCTTAAGATTGTAGTGATGATGGTTCTTTATTTATTTATTTATTTTGGTAGGTTTATAAATCAGGGTCAGTGGGACGCTCGTTAGACATCTCCCGGTTCAGCAGCTACAATGAGCTGCGAGAGGAACTGGCTCAGATGTTTGGAATTGAGGGGAAGTTGGAAGACCCTCTTAGATCAGGCTGGCAGCTTGTATTTGTCGACAGGGAGAATGATATTCTTCTCCTTGGAGACGACCCATGGGAGTAAGTATTTTCAATAGTGATAAATTAGCCAAACTCCACATGCAGAGGTAGACATGCATGCATGATATATAGTTAGATCAGAGTCACGAGTGAAAAACTCAGACTTGCATTTCAAAACCATATTCTTGGTATACTAAATGAAATTGAGCTATGTTGCTTTGACTCTTTATTTTTCTTGAAGTACCTGTGTTCGACACATTTTCGACATGGGTATGGGGATATAACTTTCCAAATACATGGAAAAACTTAAAAAAAAATTGAGCATACCCGTGTCAGATGCGTAGCTGTATCCGACACCCGCACCCGAGTTCGAGTAACCTAGAATTGAGATCTTTTTTATAGATTCAAAATTTCAGTCCTGCCCTCACTATCACCGGTCTGCTTCTATTAGATCAGATCTTTTCCACGGTATTAAGACATGTCCAAACCCCTTGACCGTGTTTTCCATTTTGTCCTCAATGAGTTTGACCTCTTTCTTTATCTATTTTTTTTTTCTTCCCTTCATTTTGTTCCAACTTCTCATTTTTCTTGAAATACCTTTATCTGACACATTCCAGACATGGGTATGGGATATGACCCTTCAAATACAGGGAAAAACTTATAAAAAATTGAATACACCCGTGTCAGATGCATACTCGTATTCAACGCTCAGACTTGAATCTGAGTAACATAGAATTGAGATCCTTTTTATAGTTTCAAATTTTCAGTCCTGCCCTCACTGGTCTACTATTAGATCATATCTTTTCCATGGCATTAATGGTGTCCAAACCCCTTGAACATGTTTTCTATTTTGTCTTCAATGAGTTTGACCTCTTATTTTTAATCTCTTAATTCTTCTTTCCGTCTTGCATGCCTACCTATCCAGGCATAGAATTCTTGTCTTAGCCATGCTCATTTTGACATGTTTTGATGCATGGTTGCCCAGTAACGCAGTATTGGTCTTATTTTCCATCTTGTAAGACTTTTGGTGGAGTTTGGCAGTGATACAAGATTTTCAATGCATTTCCCTCAATTCTGCTTGCATCTTTTGAGTGATATCTTCATTAATTTCCCCTTCTTTTGGGATAATATTAATATAGACAATGTTGGTCTTATTTCCATCTTGTAAGCTGTCACACAAGACTCTCAATACATTTCCCTCAGTTCTTTTGGATCATTTGAGTGACATCATTATCAGTTTTCCCATCATTTTGTATAATTGAACCTAGAGATTAGATTTCTCACTTTTTGGTTTGCCTTATTGTGTTTTCACACTTCTCATTGTTGCTTGTAGTGTAACTGCATTTTGAATGGCTTTGTTTAAGATTGATTGAATAGAAACTCTTAGACTCTTAATTTCTTCGTAAGTCAACTTTTATCATCTATCAACACTACATTACATTTAAGAATTGCCATTGCCATACACAAAAGCACATGTTCAATTTGATTAGTAAGTTAATCAATAACTAGGCCAAAAATACGTGGACCTAAAGCTGATTCTTTGTTTAAACTAGAGGTGGCAAGTGTGCGGTTTGGGTTGGGTCGTGTCAGTTTGGGTTGAAGGAACATCATGTCGTTTTGGGCTTGAGATATTTGAGATTTGGGTTTGGTACTTAGATTATTCGAATTCAGGTCATTTTAGTCTAAATTATTGATTTTAAAAGTTGAATCATTTTAACTTAAGATTGTTTTGGGTTAGTCTTTTGAGTTATTTGGATTTGTGTCGTTTTCGGTTGAGTTGGGCATGTTTGGGTTGTCGACTTCTCCTAGTCAAATTGATTGGCTTAGTATCAGGTGGATTCTTTGGGATTCAGATCAAATTTGTCTGCGGCATTTTAAACTTATTGGAAGGATACAGCCATCTCTTTGCAACTCCTTAAGTACTGTTTCGTCATATATATCCTTTGGACAGGATGTAAGCAATTGGACTTGTTCCTACTCCAGAACCCTTTGAATTCTGGTTCTTAACCAAGCTACTGTATTTTAGAACTTTGATTGTTTTCAACGTTTTGCATTCTGATGATATCTGATTGATTTTCATTTTCGGATTCAAGGCTGTTAAAGTGGTTGATTTTTATTTTGGTTTGTTTCGATAACGAAACTATGCAGGGCATTTGTGAATAATGTATGGTACATAAAGATTCTTTCACCAGAAGATGTGCAGAAGATGGGAGAGCAACGGGTGGACCCTTTTAGCCGAACTGCAGGGGCAGGGCAAAGGATGAATAGCAGTGGCACTGGCTCTGGTGCTGGTGGACCCTCATCTGTTGGTTCACTCGAATTCTGATCCAATCTCCCTCCCTCCCCCGCCCACGGCCACCACCATTGTGTGTTGTTGTTCGATTAGTAAGTATTATGAGAATCAGACACTGTTTTTGCCAATCGCCCAAGACTATTTATCACCTCCCTTGCCTTCACAATGCCAATTAAGTTGGCAGCTTAGGTTAGGGAAATATCTAAATTATATCAAAGGTTTGTTGCTAATGAATACCTATCCTGTCCTCAAACTTTAAGCAAATTGTTATACGTTACTGTTATTGTGCAATTATGGCTTCCACTTTCTTATTTCTTGATAGATACCTGATTTACTGCTATAGGTTCTTGTTATTTTCTGGATAATTATAATTTTCTTGTTATCACCCATCAACTACTTCCTACGGGTGCAAGCAATGAGTTTTGCCTCAAAAAAAAAAAAAAAAAAAAAAAAAAGAGAAAAAAGGAGAATTATTTAGTGTCAGCTTAAAACAACTAGAAGATACTATATATAGGGATTTATTTATATTAGTATAAAACTAAATTAGTTTTACGTATTTTGATAATTTTTTATTTTATTTATATTTATCTAATTTGATTGTTGTTCATTTCTTATTTATTATATATGTTGAATTTTTAATAAATTAAAAATGTTTAATGAGTTTTGAGTAAATTTTTATGTTTTATTCATTAGATCATGTATATCGATGTAAAAAATTTTTAATCATTAAATATATATTACAATAACAGTATTGTTGATCAATATGATAAAATGTCGAATCAATTTAACACTTTATATGTACTAGTGTAATGATATTATTAAATTTAGTGATTGGTTTGTTAAAATATTAATTATATGAAAGGTTGTGTAAAATTGATTTAGTTTTATATTATTGTAAGTAGATTCTTTATAAGAGGAAGGATGTACTAACATTAGTATAAAATTAGTTTAGTCTTAAACATTTGCATGATTTTTTATAAGATTAATATCTTAATAAATTAACTATTGGATTTAGTAATATAATTGTACTCATTATATATTTAAAGTTTTGAATTGATTTGACATTTTGATCATATTAATTGAGAATATTAGTGTTTTGAATATATATTTAATGATTGAAAGCTTTTGTATTGATAAATAATTAGACATTTTTAATTTGTTCAAAACTTGACATACACGATCTATATAAATAGAAGATCGAATATGATGGATTAAACAAACATGAATTGTATGTAAAGTTATGTAAGTGTTTAAAAAATTTAGTTATACACTAAGATATTTTTTAGTATAATGTAATCGTTTCAGAGTCAAACATTAAATGTTCGATTTAAAGTTGGTACCCAATAGGTGGAGTAGGCATGGTAGTTCAATGGTGACTTTAAATATCCTTGAGGGTCGGGTAAGTAGAATGATGCAGAAGTTTGTGATGAGGCGTCCTATCACAAGATTGAATTACGGAGAATATTATGTTAAGTTCTCTAAAGAAATAAGTATGATGCATTAATCGTACATCGAACAAATAAAAAAAGATTTTTGGGCATATAAGCATTTGTATTATACATCTTATTAGATATATATTTTGGAAAGAGAGTAATAGCAATGTGGCAAGTTATATTGCCATTTGATTTTTTTTTATGTCTTGCTTTCAAGATCTTCAATCAAATCAAATGTAATAACTTGAATGAACTTTAGAAATGGCTAAGTTGATTTGAACCTAAAATTCCATTCTTTTAGCTTTGATTTGAACCCTAAAAAAATCCATTTAACAAGTTTAAATGTGTCTCGGTTTTCATTTTTTTAAAAAAAGTTAATAATACAAATTTCAAATGATTTAATTTGTATTGACTTAAATTTGAAATGATTAAAATCCTAACCACTTGAAATAATTTAAAATTAAATTAATTTAGTTTTAATTTTATCACTCAAATCTAAAGATGTAATTTGGATTGGTTAATTATTTATTTTAGGTTGAAGAAAAATTAGGTTGTTTTGGATTTGAATCATTTCGCATTTGGATCATTTAAGATTTTTGTTTTTTTGGGTTCAATCATTTTTATTCAAATCGATAAGTTTTAAAGGCAAAGTCAATTTAATTCCAAATCATTCCGAGTTAGACTTTAAAGTTATTCAAGTTTTTATCATTTTTAAATCGATTTGATTGAGTTCAAAATATTTTAGTTTCAAATTAAGTTAGATTTAAGTTGTTGACTTTTTTTTTTAAATTAAATCTAGTTGAGTGTTGAATTTGAATGTAGACGTAACTCAAATAACAAAAATATCTAACTTAAAATAATTTAAATCTAAAATGATTATAGTGCTAAAATGTTGCTATTACACAATATAACAATTGCATCATAATGAAAATTAAAGCAGTCAAATCACAAATTTCTCGCTACGTGTTAATGAAAATAGATCACAGCTGCTGTGATTGCAACAAGTTATGTAATGCAATGATAGCTACTCAAATGAGGCATAACACTCATAACATTATAATTTATTCTACTTTCAATCCTCCACTAGCTTTTTTCTTGTGATCTTTGGTGATGACATCACCTCACACATGCTTTGTTTCATTAGCTCTTCTATGTCTCTCATGCTTAGTTGCCTTTAGTTTGCTTGAATTCTTATTTCATTACAATAAAAGAAATTCCGGGAGATATTATAAGTTTGGTGGTCAACATATATTGAGAATCTAATTATCTGGTTGACTCTATTGCCAAGACAAGGGTTGAACGACAATATTGCTTCATGGCATGTGTAGGATTTGTTCATTGTCTTGTTTTTGCTTTGATGTTTGGTTTGTTACTTGAGTTTGTCAATACTTGAGCTGTTATAAATTGTTAGCCATTTTTATTTTTATTTTTCTTTGTTTGAAAAATTCTTTCTTCTTAATCTTCATAAAAAAATTATATCATTTTATATTTTAGTCCCCTATTTTTTTTTGAAAATGGAAATTGGTTTCCTTCGTATAAGCGTAGTGGATTATTAATATTTAAAATTTGGAAATATTCTTTGATGAAAATTAGACCAATCAATAGGCTAGGCTAAGCCTAAAAAAGATATAATAATTTTTGTGTGCTTAGGCCCAGCCTGAAATATGGATATTGTTTCCTAATCAAGCCTAGCCCAAATTTTCAAAGAATAACCCAGACCCGAACTAATCCACCTAGATTTTTTCAATTAAAAAAATAATAAATGTATTTTAATAATAAACATCATATTACAAAGTTCCTTAAATATAAAATGCAAGTAAGAACTAAGAACATGAGTTACATGACTAACAAGAAGTTTAATAACCAATACAAACATAACAGAATATAGATTAGTTAAACATAAGCATAACTAGTTTAATATGTTCTTCAAATTTAATAAACAAAAAGACTTCAAAGTTCAAACTAATATATTTAAGTTAATAATAAACGAAAGGGACTTTAAAATAAAGAGATATCAAAGTTACAAATAATAACCATTAAAGCAGTGACTAACATCCAATAACCAACATCCATCAACCAACAACCAGTAACTTGCATCTAGCATCCATCAAGGCACCTAATCCAAGCAACAAAGATATAGTAGTAGGACAGAAGCAAGCAACAAAGCTACAACAATAGGACAAAAGCACAGGAGACGTGGATTTCTCTCCAAATAAAAAAAAACAATAACTTATATTGATATTGAAATAAGAAATAATAAAAAAAGAATTACTTGCAAAAAACCTCTAACTCACATCCAATCATAAAAACAAATAACAGTTTTAATTGTTTTGGGTTTAAGTGAATCGAAAGAATTAACAAATTTCTTTGCTATACTAAAAGCTGGATCAGAAGCAATATTTGATATTGGAATTACTAAAAAATCATAAGCCAATAGTGAAAGCTCAGCGTACCTAGTTAAGCTTTTATTATAATAATCTTATATATATATATATATATATATATATTCAAGTCAAGTGTTTGTTCTTTCAAGTAAAAATCCAATTGCAACTTTTCATTTTTGGCTTTGGGTTGACTTATAAATAATTTGTAATCATCACTTTCATCATAACATAATATCATATTTATTCCATTGACATTAGACTACTTCAAGCTAGAATCAATAAGATTAGTATCCAAAACGCTAAAACTTCCAACCAAAGAGGAAAAAGCGGATTGGAGTTCTTCACATCCTCATCAAATAACATTTTAAAAGTTTTGAGGTTTATTTGCATGAAGTCCAAACAATGAGTACCAGAGAGTTTAATATAATAATATTCCACATAATTCAACTTGTAATGAGAGTCTAAAATGGTAATAATTAGTACATTATAACATAAACTATTCTTGGCCCAATATTTATTAAATTTCTTTTGTATTTTAACTAATGGACTTAAGAATATATGTTGACCTTTAATAATATCTATCAAGCAATTAAGAACCTTCCAAACCCCTTTAAAATATATGTTTGTAGTAAGATATTTTCAATAAGAGAACACATAAGTCATATCATTAAAAAAAAACCTTTAAAAATTTGTAAAGAATATAAGCATTTCCTTATTCTTCATAGAAAGTGCAAATATTTTGAAATCTTTGTCTTGTTGACCCAACAAACTAAGATATATTTGTAATAAAGAAAAGATTCAAGCATCAAATAAGTGGAATTCCATCTCACACACATCTTAATGCAATTTCCTAATTACATGCAAGTGGAAACTCTTTTTAACCATAACATAAAATCTTTTCTTGCAAAGGTCAGATTTTTTAATGTACTTAATCCTATTACGAATCTTAGCAATGACATTATCAACAAGATTCAAACCAACTTAAATAATAAGATTTAATATATGTTCACGACATCTAATTTGAAAAAAAAAAAAAACTACCACATGAAAGAGCCTTGTTGACCTGAAAATGACTTTTAAGAGAAGAAACCATAACATCATTATGAGATGTATTATCCAAAGTGATGATGGAATTTTTTTCTATGTTTCACTAGGCTAAGCATAACATAAGCTCATCTACGATGTTCAAACCATCAAAAGGTGACATAAACTCAAAACCTTTATTTTCTTTTGCGATTTTGATCCTTGTCAATTCAATGAATGATAATACAAATGTATTTATCAGTAGTATGCTTAGATTTCTAATTATCTAAAGTTAAACATCTTTGATCAGGTGCTTTAGCCAACTCTTCCTTAGCATGCTTTCTCTTATTTGCATAGTAACCCATTACATCCTTAATAGCTGTTTGTCTACTTATATTCTTATAACTAAAACTTACAGTTCTCATCATGTATCTAACTTCCTCAGCTATCTTAAATAAGTGCTCGCCATACACACGGAAAATGAAAACAACTCTACAACATTCTTTATGGTCATACTTATAATTTTTTATATATGAACCACCTTCTAAGATTGATTGAGTGGCTATTGTGTACTGAGTAATATCCTTATTATACTTTTTCAAGCAATCATTTAAATAACATCTCAAATAAAAAGTTCCATTAAAACTTTTAGCATATAAAATTTTTTATAGTGGTTACATTGAACTTTCAACAAGGCTATATCCTCACATTCAAGCCTATATCCTCACATTCAAGCTTGGTCACTTCATTGCACACATTTGACGTAGTAGACTTTTGATACTTGGAAGCACTTTTGTACTCATTATATTGATCTTTTATAGTTATTGATATATGTATAAGTTAGCCATTGTCATAAAAACTTAGTTCCTACAATTGTGAAAGCCTCATCATTATCATAAAAAATATTTTATAATTAATTAGTGGTTACTCATTTTGTTTTTATTTGATAACATGTAACATAAAAACTAGAAGCAGAAGTAATTAATACAAAGCTAACCAATATATATATTAGCAAACTAACTAAACTCCACATATGTTCAAAATTTTTGTTTTCTAATTTGACTTTGATTTTTGACCTAAGTGATTTGAACATTGAAGTGGCTAGTATTGGGTGGTTATATTAGGGTTCAGTGAAAAGGACCAAATAACGTTAAAGCTTATAGAAGTTATGTTTAAAAGTTTTCTACTTTTTCTTTCGTCAAGGACTTGGTGTGTACAATTTAAACTATGTAAATCAAACTTATAAACAGTTGGGCAAAGGCATGAATTAGTGAAAGAAATGGTCCAAATTTGATGAACGTTCCTTCTACGCAAGTAATTTACATGGCCTACTAATGATGGATTTGTTGTCACCTTTCAATATGTGATGATTATGTAAATAGTATATAAAAACTATAACTGATTAAACAAAAAAGAGATATCAGACTAATTAAAACCTAAGAATATAGTTGTTTTAATATTTGTTAAAAACTAATTTTTATATAAAACTATGAATAACTACAATCGGTCAATTAAAGTTCAAATCTTAAAGATTTTAAAGTCCATGCAAGAAATTAATTTGTCAAGACTATTGCAAATCTTGAAGCTTTAGACCTTGAAGCTTCAAATTTTGATATTATACCATTAATAATGGTAAAAAAAATTAAATGAAAAACGAAAAAGTAATTGCAAAAGAAAATAAACTTACAAAATCTGAGTAAAGTGCACTACAACAAAATCCAACAAAATTGAGATAAGGTTTGAAGTTTAGATGGTGCAACTATGTGATGAGATTTGGAGTTAGAGCTTATTATTTAAAGATTTTAGTGTGTTGGGTGAAATAGTATGGCTCTGAGGGTAAATTTTAAAGTTAGGTCTTATTGTTTAAAGATTTTGTATATATTAGATAATAGCTAATAGAGGCAACAATATGAGTGTTAAGTAAGATTTTTAGGTTATTTATGTAATTACATGTACTAATATAAATATATATATTTTTACTATATATAATTAATAATTTATTCAAGTTAGATCGCACTCAAGCTTAAAATTTTTTGCCAAAAGCCAAGCCTGTTTTGAAAATGGGTTTTAAAATTTGCCCAATCCTATTTTTTGAATATAATATTTTTACCTAAACCCTCCCAAATTTTGGACAAGCATTTGGGCTTAGACAGATAACTTGACCTATGGACAAGTCAAATGAAAATTATATGAATTGTATCATGAAACTAAAATAATTTTATTTATGCTATATTGTAATTTACAAAATAGTTGAACACTGCACAATGCTATGGATATATTAATTTTTGTTTATAAGAAGTTAAATTTTGGTTTTGAGTTTAAGCATACAATGATTATATAATTCTAAAGGACTAAACATATACTAACATTAAAAATAGAAAAAAAAATAACATGTACAATATATCAAGAAAAGAAACAATCGTAATATAAGAAAGATATTAACTTAAATGCAAGAGTGATTGCAACAAATCAAAAATAAAACCTATATTATTAAAATGTTAATGTTAGATAATATTGTTAGTGAGTCAAAAAAAATAAAATAGATTTTAAAGGTACAAACATTGATACTTAGTAAAAATATTTTTATAAAATAAAGCTTAAACTTTCAACACGTTAATGGGCTAGGGTAATATTGCAAAGATCTTGGAAAGCAAATTTCAAACCAAATATTGTCAGTCAAATATTTACAAACCTATATTATTAAATGAAAAATAAAATTAAGAGATTTAATCTATTTTAACACCACAATATATAAATAATTATAATAATAAAAGAAAAAATATGTTGTAATGAAAGGTTTAGTCCATGCAAAAAATAAGAAAAGTACTAAAAAGTCTAAGAACTTTTTTTGTCTATCTTGTAAAAATAGACTTGCTAACAAGAAGTGAGAGCATAATCCTTAATTTGTTACAGCATCTTATTATATTACATTTATTCTCGAAACAATTATTTTATCATATAGTCTAAACCTAGCAATTTATGTATTCATTTCATTATCTTTTGTCATGTCATAATCATATTTAAAGTATTTTATATTTATATTAATTTTGATACATTAATAATTTGTATTATATGAATTTTAAAATATGTGTTCAAGTCATATCATGTATTAATTGCTTTGTGCATGTCATATTCATAAAATTATGTTTGATTTTGCTATGTCTACGTACTCGAAATAATAATAAGCCTCCATTTAAAGAAAAAAAATATGAAATATACATTTTGAGACTTCTTAAACCAATTCAAAGGGTTATTTGGGAGAATACTATATTGATATCACTATAATAATACACAATTATAAAGTGATTAGGCAATTAATA
Source organism: Adansonia madagascariensis (assembly GCA_038381835.1). Lineage (NCBI taxonomy): Eukaryota > Viridiplantae > Streptophyta > Magnoliopsida > Malvales > Malvaceae > Adansonia > Adansonia madagascariensis. The sequence continues at coordinate 4,149,940 of JBBYHL010000005.1, forward strand.
CAAGAAGATATATTCGACTTGAGTATATACTCTTGTCAAAAGTGAAATAGCAATATATAATCAATTAAATTCATTGTTGTAGAAACATAATATACACAAATTCTCAAGTGTTTATCTAAAAATATATTAACAAACATATAAAGTAAAATTTAACATGGAGAAAGAAAATTTGCATAACAAGATACAAAAATTTCACCTCCAAAATTTAATGTCACCAAACTGAGATTAAGCAACTAAAAATTTTTTTAGTTTTATTGAGATTAATTACTCTTTTCAATTTCTTGAAATTCCTATTCCAATTAACATTATATAATGAGATATGGAGGATGAATTACAATTAGTAACATACCCAGTTTTAGCAAAAAATCTTAATAAAATCATGAATTACCAACAAAAGATTGATACATTGCCAAATTAAACGAATTTTATCAAAAATGTGCAAAAAAGTATGAAAAAAACAACCAAATAGTAAAATTTTAGAAAATAATAATACTTGACTTAAAAATAACCAAATAGTAAAACTTTACCAAAATTATTAATCCATAAGTAAATGCATTTATCTATGAGATATCTAATAAAAAGAGGTAATGCTTGCTATG
>JBBYHL010000005.1:4202074-4220927 GCA_038381835.1 Adansonia madagascariensis
TTACCTAACTTCTTTTGTACCAACACTGTTTCTTATAACCGCATGTAAGACTATCAGTCTATCACTGAAGAAATCCCACTCTTTCAGCCATCATCCTAGAATTTTCTTATTTTCAGCACCTTTATCGTGAATCTGGGAATGGTTTAATGCCCCCAATTTCACCAAATTTTGTCACGACTAATGCCAAGTTATCAAAATTTCACAATGATCATATACATACATTATATATAAAAAATAGAGGTCAAAGTTGGGAACTTTTGACCATAGAATTTCAAATAACAAATCCTAGGACCGGGGGAGTATTCTCGTGTCACCATCATTGTCAACATTCTTTAGTTTGCTTTCCTACCAAACAAAAACAGAAAAATATGTTGGTTTTGAAATTAATTCATCATGTAGCACACGAAGAAAGATCAACCACTCTACTTGGAAAATTGGGACAATTGTTGATTACGGGGCACTATTCTCTAATGTGCTATTTCCATTTAAGTTGTTGGATGTAATGACTAAAATATTCACCCTTAGATTGATTAACTGAGAGATAATTAAATTTTACAACTAGTAAGGTTACAAGGTAAATGGAAAAAAACAAGTAAAAAAGATACCTGATTTGCTTTTCAAAAAGCTTACAACCTTTACCAAAACCTGTAGCTTTTTTACTGAATTATCTAGCAGTCGCTTGTCCTTTATTTTCTAACAAATATCAAGTGCTCAACTTTGATTCAACTTCTTCTCTAAATACTAACAAGCACTTTCCAACTTTCATTTGCCATTATTTGGGTATTCTGGGGTTTGGCAAGCTTCTCTTTTTTTTTTTTTCTATTGTTTTGTCTTATTTCAATTGTTTTTCTTTTGTCCTTTTTTAATCTTTTACACTAATTTTTTAATTATTTTAATATTTATGAATATCTGTAATTTTTTTAAGATTTGGGGATATAAGGACTTCTAATATAATTCTTTCAGGTTTTATTTATTTTTTGCAGAAGAAATGCAATAAGTCTTCAATATTTTTGCAAATGTACATCAGCGTTTATTCAAAATACTCTGATTGCCATAATCAGTTGAGATTCTAATCTTCTAAACTAGGAAACAATATTTACAGCTGGAAAAATATTTTCTACTCCCAAAAAAAAAAAAATAGGAAACTTACCTAAACTAATGAGAATTGGTATTAATACCCGAAATCATCCTTTATTCTAGGACTAGTAAGGGAAACTGATTCTAACCGGAGATCTTTGCCAACTAATATCTCTGGATTCATTCAAACTTTAAGATGCACATGTAAGCTTAAAATTTATTGCATCTTTTCTACGCCTTCTATTAGGACAAGTATTTGGTTATTTATTTATTATTATTTCGTTTTCTATGCATTAGTTTTAGCAAGATCGAATATTTTTTTTCTTGAATTCAATCAATTAAACAAAAAATATAAAAATTATTCCAATAAGATACCGTGGAGGAGCAAGTACTTTCTAGCTAAACATTTAGACCAATACTCTATAATTGAGAAATTATATTGTATACATTTTCACTATTTTTAACATCTTCCTCTTTTTCTTCTTATTAACAATATGGGTAAACTAATTCTATATTAAAAATAAGAATTATATAGGAATCATGCAACAAACATTATTCATGAGAATTTTCTCAAAATATGAGTTTTTTTCATTTTAGTTATAAAAATTATGAACTCTTTTTGGTAAAAAATATTACTAAACTTTCAAACCATCACTTAGGGTTCCAACCTACAAAACCTTAACTTGCAAAGAAACGTTAAGTCACAGAACATTACATGAAAGAAGACAAAAGAGTGATTTTAAGATCACATTAGCATCACATTTTAAAAGGAAAAAAAAAGACAAAATTATGGGAAATAGGTTACTTTTTGTCCTCCCTGTGCAACATTTGTAACATTCAAAAGCAAATCCAGTTCTCTTTCAGCTTTTTGTCTTTTCTCCTTGAAACTTTCAAAGAATGTTTATGGTTGCCAAGTTTTATCACCCCACTCCAATCTAAAGGTGAATATGTCAACCATTACATCCTATGGCTCAAATGTCAGTAGTGAATCAATAGCTAAAGGAAGACTAGCGCACTACAGTCAACAACCAAAATATCACAACAGAACTTAATAAAACTTGGGGGTCTCAGGTTTTATATATAAAATGAAAAAGAAATGTCTACAAGATTGTTGGGACAATTCTATAAAAACGAAATAACTAAAATACAGACAAGAAAAAATTTTAAAAAATTCAACTCTAATTGATTGATAATATGCGTTGATTTTAAGTTATAAGGAAAGAGCAACAACTAGTTTATGAATTTTTTTTTTCACACCCACAATGCAGTTTTCTACGCAAGAATAAAAATTAAAAAAAATAAAATAAAAGTAACTTGTCACTTTAACACCACAGTTGTCACTAGTACAAGAATTACACCTTTGAAAGCAAACTATAAATTTATTTAGATGGTAATACCTAAGAGATTTAACTCATTCACAGTTAAAGAAAAAGAAAGAAAAACATACCAATTTGCAATGCTGTGGATATTATCAAAACTGCAGCTTGGTCGAGCACAATCAGATATCCAAGTCATCATCTGGGTCCTCGTCAGAATCAGGCATCTCATCATCTGAATCACGGTAGTAAATAATCTCACCGCTGCCAGAGTCCTCATTTGTCTGCACATTTTCTGCTGCAGCAACCGGTCTCTCATGTTTGCCATCCACCAGAGATCTTCGACCATCATAAATTTGTATGGGTTTACCGTTACCTAAAGCAAGCAAACATCAATGCAAGTGTGTGTGTGAGAGAGACAGACAGAGAGAGAGAAAGAGAGAGAGATTCCAATGCTATAAAAGTCATCAAATGATGTAAAACGAAACCTAACAGAAAGCAAACAAAAAGTTCAAGCACACAATTATAACCTATCCATATTTTCTACCTTGGTGCTCAAAAGGAAGTACAACACTAGCCTTATCAATCCGTTCTTTCTCTGACAACTGCAGATTGAACTGGACCTGTAAAAGAAACATAAATTCAGCCCCAAATGACACCCTCCAGACTGAACTGGACCTATAGCCACTGAAACTTGATAAATTGTGCTCTGAATGAATGCATATAGTAGTTTCACCAGAACATGAAATTATAAGCTAGGTCACTATTTTTCTTTCGCTTGAGTACACTAATTTGTTGAGGAAAGGAAACGATTCTTGCAGGTATTAGCGTGCCTTCAGGCATAAGAAAGAAAACAAAATGGCAGGAGGAGAGAGTTTAAGACATGACCTTCGGCACAAGACCCTGATTAATTGCTCCTTCAGATGACAAAGACATAAAGTTGATGCCTGATTGCTCAATGTGAACTTCTTCCGACTACATATAGGTTTAAAAACCATCATGTCAGTCAGCAGCCATCTTAACCAGCAGAAAAAGGACCACAGAGAGAGAAGGGAAGTTACCATCACACGGACCCGTCCATTTCTCCGCTTAAATGTAACATGAATTTTTCCTTTCTTTAAGTTATGCTCAATCAAAGAGAAATTTTCCAAATCACCTCTCTGTCCATTTGCAGGTCGATGCCATGGTTCTAAACTGGCCACCATAGATGACAAATACTCCAGAACAGATGTGACCCTAGACTCATGAAGGTCTGAATGTAATAACCAAAAGATACTGGAAACCTGATCTGCAACCACAAAATATCACTGGGAAAGCATCCAAAAGGACTAACTGCAGGTATCACTTATACCATCCACCAGTTTCAAAAGTTTCCACTAAAATCAGGAAGCTGTCCTTTTAAAATAAACAAAGGTATGTGTTAACAATATATGATTTTGCAGCCAAAACAGAGAACTTTGAGGGGAAACAGCCATAAAACACCACCAACCACCGTTCCTAGAGAACTAAAGACAATGCACATGGCTGTGCAAAGTTGAGAAATTTCAAAGAACCGAGCAATTCCAGGGAGATGGATTAAGTCAAAAAAGTATAAATATATACCATGGCTACGAAGATTGCTTAACAGATATGCAACTGATGACATAGATGCATGTCTCAACATTTCATCGACCTGGTAGAAATAGAAGAATCCGAAACAATCAGAGAAAAAGAATACAATAATTGAAGTTGAAAATTCTAATAACATGAGAAAACAAGCAAACAGAATTGAGAACAAACTCGATATCAATGCTAATTTCAGAGTAGATGGATTCTAACAGCTTACAAGAATCCTCTTCTTCTATTTAACCCTATCTACAGCACTTCAAAGAATAAAAATTAAACACTGACAATATTTCCTCCCTGAGTAATTTCGTTTTCCCTTTAGTAACAAGAATTCCAAATTAAAATTTGAACTATCATGGTTAAAAGTCCCGTAAAGCTTGCAATTGAGCAAAGGAGAATCTTCTCAAGTAGAAGAAAAGTTCATCACTATTTTAATTATCAACTTTCAAGTCTACTTCAATTTAAATTGCATTCAGTGTTAAACATTTTGTTCTGTAACACAAAAACCATGCAAGATCAGCTTAATAAAATATATACAGAAACAAATGAACATATACTCAACCATTTTTTCCTACCTTGTCATACCCCTTATATTTTCATATAGTAAATGAAACACGATATTAGCTTTTTATCTCATTCTATTACAACACCAAATTTGTCAGCCCATCCCAAGCTTTAATCTCTTTATTTTTTATTTCAAACTTGGGGCTATTCTATCCACTTGAGCTGCAACTTAAAATTCAATACAATTTAGAACAGAGTCAGCAAGCATTAACAAAGAGATTGCTGTGCTTCAACAAGCCATTCTGGGTATCTCTACTTATAAAAGATTACAACTCTCTGGTCAGGTACGACAAAGCATTATCTGGCAAACTTAAAACCAAGCATTCCACCGACACCAGAACAAAACAAAAAGCATCTATATCCAATCATTTTAATGTACTGTTTAGGTAAAATAAAGTTTCTATGAATCCCATAAAACCCCTCATTTTAAACGAGAAGAAAAGGTATTCCATTCTGTATAATGTCTTTCTTTTCTCTGATTCTACCTATCCTTCATAATATTTTTTTGGTAATTTGTTGTTATTAGAGAGGAAAGTTCTTTGCACCCTCTCAAGAAGACAGAGTACTCCCCACATAGAAAATTGATGAAGTTTCTTGTCCTCGGCACATGTTGGCACTTAATGAAGTACCTATGCATTAATCAGGATAATACATTAGGCAAAATCACGCTAAGCACCAAAATTCTTGATTGTACTCCTTTGCAAGCTAGACAAATTTCCCCGCTAGATATACAACAAAAAATTTTGAAAGAAATACGAATCATACGACGCCAATATGGTCATTTGAACTTTGTCTAAACTTCACATATTTTCTTTTCCCTATACTGAAATTTTAATAGTTAAAATAAATTTAAATTTCATTCAATCAAATATTAGCAAACATGATAGAGAGGATTACCGAGTCTATGGCAACAGAAAACCTGATTTTTCCACCTCCTACCAGTCCTACAATCAATCGCAAGCAACAATCCAAAAAAGCTCATCAAAAACTATTTCTTTCAGTATACTCTATCGAAAAAAACAACAGCTGATCTTCTAAACTTGAAAAGGGTGAGAGACAAATTTACCCTTGCCAAGTTCAATAATTGAATTGTACAACTTATCCACATGTTTCACATCTCTAAAAACATTAGCAGTACTTGAAATCAAAGCCCCATGAGAAAGAACCGTGAAGTTTCCACTCTCTGTTAACCGATCCCTCCAACCACAAGGATCACTATAACAATCCAAAATTTGAATCCTGAAATGACACCAAAAAGTAAATTTTAAAAAGAAAATAAAGCAAAATTAGTGCAGTTTCATAGCTTCAATTTATCAGGAAATTAATTAAATTTTGTTTCTTCATTTAGAAAAAAAAAATTAGAGAAAAAAATTATTCACCGTTTATCCAATGAAGCGACGTCGATTCCTTTGTTTTTCAACAACTCAAAATAAAACGAGGGACTCCTCGAAAACGAAACGACGACAAGGCCTCTGCAACAAATAAATAACTAAATAATTACCCTAAGTTCAAGTTATGTAGAGTTAATTATAAGATAGTGGTTTTTTTTTTTTTTGAAAAAAAAAAGAAGGAAAGCGAACCGTGACTGCGATTTTCCTGCAAAAATGAAGGAGGAGAGCTGAGAAAGCACGTGAGCGAACACATGGAAGCCAAAGTGAGAAGCGACGGAGTCCTTGATGGTGAGCGCAGGTGCGTGCTCTCCCTCTAGAGCTCCGTCTCTTAGTGCTCTGCAAATCGATTCCGCCATTGCTAATGGCTTGGTGCTACTGAGTTAGGAATTTCCAGTGTGTCAAAAACCCTAAAGGGAATTTTGGGGGGTTTTAGAAGGGATCCCTTAATTTGTTTTATATTACATGAATGTGCCTTAAAGTTTTTGAGTTTTTCTTGCTTCTGGTTCTAGCTATTGGCCTTTTAATTCCATGGGATCATTGGATCATACGCTTTTCTTACGCACATTGACGTGATTTTTGTTTTGGCCATTCTTACAGCGCAACATCAATACAATATTTAACTAAAAAAAGAATTTAATTTTAAACAACTTAAACATTATAAATATTAAATTAAATATAAAAATATTTAAAAATAAAAATATATAACAAAATGATATGATTTTTAATAAAAGTTAGACTTCCTCACAGGTCAGGTATTGGATAAGTATTTTATCAATTTGGCTCAACCCAACATAAATTGATATTTAATAATTACAAAATATTTTTATTTAAATTTAATTATAAAATATATAAATATTAATATAAAAATATTTTTTATTTTTATTTTTATTAATTATGAACAATAAATATGAGTAATATAGGTAGGTCAAGTTGGGCCAAAAATGGATTTCGGCAAAGAATTCAATTTTTTTTAAGTCATGACTCGTCTCATAGACACCTGTAGCATAGATCTAATAGGTTAAAGATTCAAATCTTATTAAATAAAACCATTTTTAAAATAAAATATTAAAAATAAGCTAAAATCATATTTTTCATATTCTTTGATTTTTTAACGTTTTTTACCTTTATAAACTCCGGATTTTGTAGCATAATTGAATCGAACTAGGCAATTGTTCTCGGTTCAACTAGTTTGACCGGTTGGGTGGTCCAGTTTTTAAAAAATGCATCTATATTGTTAGATCTTGTAATGAATGAAATCAAAAGGAGGTGAATTGATCTCTCAAAATTCTCTTGGAGATTAAAACTTTGAATATATAATTTAAGAAATCAAAACAACAAGATTGGAGTTGTAAGTTACTCAATAAATAAACAAGTAAATAAGTAAAGGATAAAGAAGCAAACATAATGATTTATAAAGGTTTGGCCTCGATGCCTACGTGCTCTCCATTATCCTTACTTGCCAAGGAGTTTTCAATTTACTAACTTGAATTGCTTGCCTTTCAAGGATAAGCTATAACCTTTACAACTTCTTATCTTTCAAGAACAAGATAGCAACATCTAACTCCTTATCTTTTATGGTTAGGATAGAACCCTCTCTCACTACTTTTGAAGGTTATGTAAAAACATTTGCCTTTAATATAAAGGTTGTTGCGTAAACAAATAAAACCTTTAAAGGTTGGGTGTTTACAACAATTTTGACTCTGAGGATGATAATCCTAAAAATAGAATTATAATGAATACAAGACAGAATGAATCGATCCTATACAAGTTTTGAACTACTTAGAGATGTAGGATTAGGCTTTAGACTTTTTCTCTTCTTTATTATTGCTTATAAAGGTGTTAGAGAAGCCCTTTTAAAGCTAAGAAGATGTTTATTGTGGTTGGGATTTGTCGGGGATGCAATAGAGCTTCATTAATATGATTCCCATTCATTCTTGCGATGATGTATCGGTACAATTACCATATGTATTGATACATGGCTTTCAACGGTTGTATCGATACATTGCATTCAAACAAACAATATATAACCATTGAAAGCCATGTATCAATACATATGTTGATTGTATCGGTACATTGCATAATATTATCTATACAAATAAGGGTTTCAACTTAGTTTGGCTACTACCAAGCATTGTATCGATACAAACACCTATGGTATCGATACATTCATAGGAAAATCATTTTTAAAGTGTTTTCCATGATTTTAAAGCTTGTAAAACTTATCCCAAAAATTATACTAAAGTATGCATTAAGAACACATTTTGAGTAAGTTAAGGAATTAGAGACATTCTCGTATATTTCAAAGTATATTCAAAATAATTTAAGGAGAAATGCTTAGTTGAAAATATTTAATTACAAACTAATAAAACTTCAATTTCGTTATATCAAAACCAAGATTAATTTAAAGCTAATATAGCTAACAATCTCCCTATTTTTATATGACAACACTAAAGATGAATTTACTTGCAAAAGTTTTCCCTTAAACTTTCAAAGATTTTCGATAAAAACTCTCCCTTAATAAAATTGTTACAAAATGCTTTAGTAAAACTTAGTAATGTTAAACAGTGTTGTACTTGGCCATAGAGTTATATAACAACATCAATCATTTCATCTGCATGAGATATAATCAATTGTGAACATATATGAAATAATTCTCTCTGTTTGCTTTTTTATTATACAATTCAATTAAAACAAGCAAATTACCCTTAAAATTATCCTTTTTGTTATATCAAAAAGGTAGATTAATTCAAAGCTAAGTCAAGCAAGAGTTCATATAAGTTATCCAAAATCATAAAGCAATTGAGTACATGTAATACCAATTGTTAAGTAAAAAAAAATATTCATTGAAGTGCATACAAGAGTTCAAAGTTCATGTATTCATTTGTAGACATATCAGCATAATTTGAATTATAAGTAAGGAAAACATACCAATTATTATTAAAAATAAATCATAATTTTTGTTTATGCATAACTGATACTTATTGTTAAAATTTTAGTTCATATGCATACTACTCATGATCAATCAATTTAACCATATGAAAAGTTAAAAAAAAAAAACAAGCAAACATTGGTCCAGTAAATCATAAAAAAACTCCATAGGTTAAAAAATCATTTACTTATACGAAAAATTGACAATAAGATTATTTGAGCGATTTTAATCAATGAATTTGCATAAAGATCAAGCATAAGCACAAGCATTATGATCTATGAGTTAAGTCAAGGTTAATTCAATCAAAATATTTTAACTCATAGACATGTTCAAAGATTCATACAAGGCAAAATTTCAAGTGTACATAACATACAAAGATATCAATTGTTAATTCTTAGCTCAATGCATGTAACTAAACGTAATGCTAAAAGATAAGAGTTGTATAGCATAAGTTTAACAATTACTTCAACCTTACTAAGCTTCATTGATGTACTCATTTTGACATTGGGTCATGATTCCAAGTGTAGACAACAAATTTTATCAAAGCCCTCGTTCAAGCATCTCAAGGCATCAACAAACTCAAACAGGCAAGTAGAGATCCATTCACCATCATTCCTAGTTGAGGTGAGGTGTTCAAAAAGCCGAAGGTGCGTAAAATTTACATTTTGCATATATGTATTGCTACATAGCCCTTATGTATCAACACAAGGCCTCCATGTCATCAAAATTCAAAATTTCACTAGTTGTATCGATAAAAAGGCAATGTATTGATATATATTTGCTCAATGTATCAATACATTTGCCAATTATAATGATATAGGGTTATGTTGTGGCTAAAGTCAATAAAATGTATCAAAGCATAAATGATTATATCGATACATTCTGGATTTTTGCTTAAATGTTTGCCCAGCTCATGGCATGTTTTCAAACCTTGCACCATTGCTTTAAAACACGAATTTTGCCATGATTTTGGTGCCAAAAATCATCCAATTTTAGACATATCCCATGAAAATTGTGTGGATTTTATTTTGGGCCTTAACGATTGGATTGTCATATTTTTTAAGAATCTATTAAGATTGGAATATGGACCTTTCATGATATAATTTGATTTAATGAAAAGAAGCTGGACATTGCTCATTTGCTCAGCCTATGCATATTTTTTTTGGCTGCAAGAATAGTACAGCAGCTTGAAAGTTAAAAACAAAACTCTTATTACCATGACTCATCAAATTATAGATGGCACATGTCCCAAATACCCTATTTTCTTAGGTTTTTTCATGGTTGAAATCACATGCTATATATTCAACATTTTGAGCTTAGCCAATAGGACATTCACATTTTTCACACATTCTCCTTAGCCTAAAATATACTATTCCCATAGCTCTCACTCATAGTCCCTAGAAACCCTTATAAAACCATTCTTTTCTTTCATTTCTCCTCTTTAATACCTCCCTTAATAATAGTATGACCCTAAAGCTAATTCATGGCCACCCTTTTTTGCTAATCTATAGCAAGGAAAGGAAAGAAAATGGGTTGAAATATTGCAAGCTCGAACTTAAACAACAAAGGCAAGGTTAGAAGCTTATTAGCATATTTTCTATCCCTTCTCCATCCATTTTCTTCTATTTTCATCATCTACATTGTCAGCTATGTGCCTCCCCTTCTCATCGCAACAGAAACGCGTGTGACTTAAAAATAATTTTTTGATAAGGGAGTATTCTCTCGATCAGGACTCTTTCTTTTTTGATATGATAAGAGCAAAAAAGTACGAATTCTTAGCTCGTGATCATGAGAAGGGATCATCAGACAAAATGCTCATCCAACTAGTCTTGGATGGTCACCATGAAGTGGCCAACATCGGATGCCATTTGAAATTGATATTCCAAGTTATGAAACTTGGAAACATCGATTACATGATCTATGTGGTCTAGAGATACAAGGTTGGGTTTAGGAGTTGGTTACTCATAGGGAAATCAACTTCCCTGTGACTCTTAAAAATCGATATTTTCTGGTTGTCTTAACTTGATGTCAATTTCTTTGATTTTGACTTATCATTATTTCGATACAATCCCTCTTTTATGCATGAATTTGTATAAAATTGTAAATCTAAATTTGAAGGAAAATTTTAATCCCATATGCATCCCAGAGAGGTGGGAAACATAGAGATTTTTTAAATAAATAATCTCTAGATTTAATTTTTAAAATAGGATATTTCATATCAAGTACTGAAGGGATACTAACATGACACATTACTTTCATGGTTTTTGAAAATGATTTGAAAATATAAATGCAAAGTAAACACCATAACAAAAAACATGTAAATAAAATGAAATAATGAGATAATATTGCATAAAATAAACACCTAAAAAAAGAAAAAGGATGGGTGATTAGAATGTATCTCGTAATTATCAGAGGTTATCTAGAAATAACCAAGTCAACAATTTTTGAGATGTGTTTGGATTCATTAGTTGCTTGAGGCATGAAAACTAGGTTTGAATTTTTAAAAGTCCGAAGAGAATCTGAGAAAGAGAAAATTTGATTTTTGATGATTTTTAAAAAAGCAAGATTTGAAATTTTAAATTGACATGAATTGACTATTTCTTGAAAAAAGTGACATTTTTGACATTTCTTGACAAAATTGACAATTTTAACTTAAAAAGATGCAGTTGATGGAAATAAAATTGATAAAGTTTAGAAAAATGTTCATGCCTTGACCCATACCTAGGGGCCAACATCTATTTTAGACTCAATGTGGGGTAAATTGAACTCACTTGGGGCATTAGAATGCCTTGGAAAAGGATTTTGAATAATTAGTTAATTATGAAAAATGTTGGAAATAGGGGACAGCTTCATGCTAGTCCTTTTTCTGAATTTATTCTGGATTGATACGAAGGTTTTAAGGGTCAAATAAGGTACCATTTGAAAAAAAAACTTGATGATGATTAATATAGAAATATTTCAAAAATCCTAAAAAATCTCTTTCCAAGTGGAAATAATTTTTGGACTCGGAACTTGTTCGACACTAGTAGCATATACAAGGGAAAATGTGTAGTAGACTTTGAAAAATCATTCCAGGCTCATTTAGAATTGTTAAATCACAAATGATACCTTTTTAGAAAAGTAATCTCATGAACCCTTCAGGAAAAAAATTAAAAAAAAAATTCAAAAGAATCATCCAGTGGACCGAAATGGCCTAAACGGAATACAAATTGATAATTCTAGGGTTTCCATACAACATTAGTTCAAAAAATTGTAACTCCCTCATCTAGAATGATCTGAGGGCAGACAAGATACCGTTGGAAAAGTAATTCGATGAGCTTTAAGGGAAAAATATTAAAAAATTCATGAAAATTGTTTAAGGTTCAAAAAATAAATTTTCAAGTTATGACTATAGTGTTTGCCAGCATGAAACAAGAAAAATTTTTCGTTTTCTAGGGTTTCCTAGAACTGGATTCGGATTAAAGACATTTGAAACATTTGTGACAATAGGGGGATCAGTGATAGTGGCTTTACAAGCTCATTCACACGATCACGGAGTAGTTTGGGATAATAGGATGGCCCATTAACTAGGTCCCTTGTAAGAGACATTAAACAAAAAAAAAAACAAGGCACAAACAACTTGGGACAAATAAAAAAATGGACATTTTATTTTGAAAATAAAAGTATTTAGCCTTATTTAACCTTAAACCCAAACATCAAAAAGTTAACTTTTTCTCAAGATTGGAGGACTAATAGACTATATTTATTAAGTTAACATAGCCTTAACTTAGGGGATTTTAAAAACTAGATTTTTGACAAGCATCAAACAAGCATGTTGACAAACATGTGATGAACTAAATATGACATTCATGGCAATAAACATGGAAAACATGTTTAAGCAAATAAAAGATGACATTTAAACATGAAAATGATGACAAAAATATAGAGAGCATGAAGTTGCATGGAGATGTTAGTTTCATGGATGACATCAAGAGTCATGCCATGGAAATGACATGAACATGCTTAAACAAGGAAGAAAAGCTAGCTAGAATTTTCAAGATAGCATTAAAACATGTTTTCAATAAGAACTAAGCACATATACATAAGAAAACACGGTAGAGGGGTTAACAAAGCATCAAAAATCCTATGTCTACCATAACCAAGGCCACAAGATTCATGAGAAACCTAAAACAAAGTTACGATCGACATATTAAGGTTTGCTACAATGATGAAAATGTAAAAAAAAAGGTAAAAGAAAGAAGAAAGAATAGGAAATATACCCTAAAAGCTTGAGATCCTTGTTCGTAATGTTGAGCAGAAAAGTTTTTGCACTTGTAGCTCAATTTCTTACCTTCCTTTGCTATGAGTTATCAAGAAAAATGGCCAAGAATGAGCTTGATGGTTGTAATATCAATAGAGGGGGGTTTTGAAAAGAAAGTGATGGCAATAAAGGTTTTTAAGAGGGTTTTAAGGAAAGGGATCTTTGACATAACTTGTAGAGAAATCTTTTCGAAGTCTAATGTTACTAGCCATGATTCAGCTCATTAACATTCTATCATCTTTAATTCAAACCTAGGGATTGGTCGAGCTTAGGATCGTAGTCTAGGTCTTTCATCCGAAAACCTTCATCATGAAATCCTTTCAAAGTCTAATGTTGTTGGCTGTGATTTGGTGCATTGGCATTCTATTATCTTTAAATCGAACCTAGGGATAGGTCGAGCCCAGGATTATAGTCTAGGATTTTCATCTAAAAACATTTGTCAAGAAATCCTTCCAAAGTCGAATCTTGCTGGCCGTGATTCAACATATTGGCATTCTCTCATCTTAAAGTCGAACCTAGGGAAAGTCGAGCCTAGGATCATAATCCAGGTCTTTCATCCAAAAACCTACTGGGAAATATTTTCAAAGTCCTATGTTGCTAGCCGTGATTTCACATATTGGTATTCCATCATTTTTAAGTTGAACCTAGCGATAGGTCAAGCCTAGGATCATAGTCTAGGTATTTTATCCAAAACCTTTGTCAAGAAATCATTCAAAGTCTAATGTTGCTGGCCATGATTCGATGCATTGGCATTCTATCATTTTTAAGTCAAACCTAAGGATAGGTTGAGCATAGGATCTTTGATGGAGATCAACTTGCACAAACACCTATTTCCAACCATTCTTATGATCCTTTGTAAGGAATTGGAGGTCCAATGACTAGGGCAAAAACTAAACGCATGGAACAAGCTTTACAAGGACTAATAATAGAAATGCAAGCAAAGGTGGCTATTCAAGATGAATCCGATGCATTGCCATGATTGATCACTTTTTTACTTTGCATTGAGGTTAAAAAAGATGAAGAATAATGCTTCGAGCCCAATTCACATGTCCAAGATCAATGGAGCCTAATTCACATGTATTCATGGGCCTATAGTTTAGGATTTTAGATTTTCTGATAAGAATTTAACTTTTCATTTTTTTTAATTTATTTAGATAAGTCCTAATTAGATTAGGATTAGGAATAGACTTTTCTTTATTAATTAGGATTTCCTTGTTCAGTTAGGACTCTACAGATTTTAGGTCTATATAAGGCAGTCTTATTCATGTAATTCATCAGATTTGAATAGAAAAAATATCTTGAGAGTTTCTTCACTTTGTGAGAACTTCTTCTTTGTTCTTTAAACAAGAACTCAAATTGATCTTATCAAGGTAACTTATGGTGATCAAGATTGTTATAACTTTGGTTCTAATCAGCAGGTTTGATTGGGGTCAAGTTCTCTTTGCTTGACTCTGAAGATGATCCTAGGGTTTCAATTCCATCCAATCGGGTTTTAGGTTGTGTTTTCATCCTAAGGTTCACATTATTTGGCATCAGAATTTTTGTTCTTGAAAGTCAGGTGTAATCTATCTTTTAATCTCATAATTTCATTATTTTTCTATTATATTTAGAGCTTCCATCATCCATAAAAAAACCAAAAAAAATGTTCTAATAGTCTAACCCTTCACGATTCATCATCCATAAAAAAAGCAAAAAAAGTGTGTTCTAGTGTCATAACCCTTTTCTATCTTAAAAAAATTTTTATTAGATCTTTATATTCATATCTTACAAAGAATTCTTTGTTCCTCTTCATTGATTTTTCTTTCTTCGATATTTCTTGTTGATTTCGTTTCCTTTCATATTTCTTGTTGATTTTTCTTCCTTGATCTTTCTTGTTGATCTTATTAATTAAAGTTATAATAACTTCATTGTTGCTTGCTGTTTTGGTAAGATCATTTATAAAGTTCATTTTAAAGGGCTTATAAGGGGAAGTTGAATAGTAAAAGGTAAGAAAGATGAGAATATCATCGAGAAAAGCCAAACTTGAGTGAAACACAAGTAGGTAAGTAACAAATCTCGAGTGTAAACATGTAAAGGGGTGTGCAAGGAAAACCAATCTATTTTTATTCCTAACAAATTTTATAGGTTTAAAACATTAGTAGTGGAGGAAATAATGTTGAAACTAATATCAAGTTGTTTGTGAAGGCTGTCCAAGACTAATTCAAGCTTCTAAACATGAGCTTAGATAATTTAGAGTCCTATCCAATCCTAGATCCTCTAAAAAACATATGGTTGAGAAGAAAGAAGAAGAGGAATCTTATTATGATGAGAGTAATTTTTGGAAGGGTAAAAAGGCTGTTTCAAAACAAGATAGCAACTTGGGTAGTATTAAGATGAAAATCCCTACCTTCTAAGGGAAAAATGACCTTGAATTGTACTTAGAGTAGGAGAGAAAGGTAGAACATGTTTTTGATTATCATAATTACTTCAAGGAGAAGAAGGGTAAACTAGCAGCAGTTGAGTTCATGGATTATGCTTGTATTTGGTGGGATCAATTTGTGATTAATAAGCATAGGAATGGTGAGAGACATATTCGATCATGGGAAAAAAATGAAGGTAGTGATGGGAAAGGGGTTCATACCTAGCCATTACTATAGGGACTTGTATAGAAAGTTGCAAAGATTGATTCAGGGATCTATGAATGTAGAGGATTACTACAAAGAGATAGAGATAGCCATGATTCGAGCCAATATGGAGGAAGACTATGAGGCAACTATGGCTAGATTCATTGGTGGTTTGAATAAAGAGATAGTTGATGTGGTGGAATTGCATCATTATGTAGAGATAGAGGACTTGTTGTATAAAGCTATCAAGGTGGAAAGGCAATTAAAGTCTAAAGGCACTTCCAAATATGGTTCAGCTTTTAGCTTTTCATAGAAGTCAAATTGGAAGAACAACAAAGCTGCCTCAAAACCTAAAGAAGATGCAAAGGCAAAGGTTCAGTGCATTCTCCAAAGGTAAAACTGACACTAAATCATCTTCTAAATCACATGATGTTAAGTGTTTCAGGAGTCAAGGATTTAGGCATATTGCTTCTTAATTTCCAAATAAAAGGGCTATGATTGTTATGGATAATGCTGACATAGAAAGCATAAGTTCAAGTGATCATGAAATGCCACCATTGGAGGATTATAGTGATGTTGACATTGAAGAACCCGTGCAAGGAGATATACTCGTTACTAGGCATGCTATTAGCATACAACCTAAGGACAATGGTGATGAAATACAATGTGAGCACATCTTTCATACTAGGTGCCATGTAAATAACAAGGTATGTAGTATGATTATTGATAGTAGTAGTTGTACTAATGTTGCTAGTACTTTAATGGTTGAAAAGCTAAAGCTGCCTACATTAAAGCATCCAAGACTGTATAAGTTGCAATGGTTGAATGATTGTGGAGAAGTTAAAGTGACAAAGCAAGTGCTAGTTGCATTCTCTATTGGCAATTACAAGGATAAGGTTCTTTATAATGTTGCACTAATGCATGCTAGTCATATGCTCTTGGGGCTTCCATGGCAGTTTGATAAAAAGGTTACTCATGATGTGTATAAGAATATATATAGTTTTGTAATGAATAACCGAGTTATTATATTAATGCCTCTTAAACCATTAGAGGCATATGAGGACCAGATTAGGATAGCTAAAGAATTCAAGATGAAAGAAAAGAAAATGAGTGCATGAGAAAAAGAAAAGAGTGATATAAAAAGTGAGAGTGTGCAAAGAGTAAAAAAAGCATAGTAGTGTGCAATGAGGGAAAAAATTCAGAATGTGGAGAGTAAAATAGAGACAAAAATAAGAGAATTAGTGCTTTTGCAACAAAAAAAAGTGAGATTAAGAATGCTATGTTGGCTTGGCAGCAACCACTTGTACTTTTATACAAGGATGTTTATTTCTTAACTAAAAATCTTAACCCTTCTTTGCCTAGTGTGGTTGTTTCTTTGTTACAAGAATTTGCATATTTATTTCCCAAGGAAATACCACATGGATTACCTCCTTTAAAAGGTATTGAGCATTAAATAGACTTCATTTTTGGTTCATGAATCCCTAACAGACCAGTGTACAGAGCAAATCCTAAGGAGACAAAGGAGATTCAAAGGTAAGTGGATGAGTTAATGCAAAAGTGGTTCATAAAATAGAGTCTTAGCCCATGTTCAGTCCCTACGATTTTGGTGCTAAAGAAAGATAGAACATGGAGCATGTGTGTTGATTGTCAAGCCATCAATAAAATCACTGTAAAGTATAGACATCCTATTCCTAGGTTAGATGATATGCTTGATGAATTGCATGGTTCATGTGTGTTTTCTAAAATTGATTTAAAGAATGGCTATTATCAAATTCGCATGAAAGAAGGTGAGGAATGAAAAACTGCTTTTAACATAAAATATGGTTTATATGAGTGGTTAGTAATGTCGTTTGGTTTAACTAATGCACTAAGCACCTTTATAAGGTTGATGAATCATGTTTTGCGTTCTTTCATTGGAAAATTCATTATGGTTTACTTTGATGATATTTTAGTATATAGCAAAAATTTGGATGATCATGTTTAACATTTGCATGCTGTTTTTAGTGCTTTAACAGAGCATAAATTGTATGTTAATCTTAAGAAATATGTGTTTTGCATAGAATCCATTTTTTTCTATTTTGTTGTGAGTTCGCATGGAATAAGTGTAGATGAAGATAAGGTTAAGGCAATTAGGGACTGGCCAACACCTAGGAATGCAAATGAGGTAAGGAGTTTTTCATGGTTTAGCAAGTTTTTATAGAAGGTTTGTGAAAGACTTTAGTTCTAGTGCAGCACCTTTAAATGAAATTCTTAAAAATAATGATGTGTTTAAATGGGATGATATGCATGAGGAAGCTTTTAATACGTTGAAAGATAAGTTAATTAATGCATCTTTGCTATGGTTGCCTAATTTTGATAAAGTTTTTGAGGTTGAATGATGCATATGGAATTGGAATTGGAGCTGTTTTGATGCAGGATTCCAAACCGATTGCTTATTTTAGTGAAAAACTTAGTGGGGCAGCATTAAACTATCCTACTTATGACAAGGAGCTGTATGCATTAGTGAGAACTTTACAAACATGGCAACACTATTTATGGCCAAAGGAATTTACAATCCATTCTGATCATGAGAGCTTGAAGTATTTGAAATTACAAGGTAAGCTTAATAAAAGGCATGCCAAATGGTTAGAGTTTATTGAGACATTTTCATATGTGATTAAGTACAAGAGTGGAAAAAAAAACATTGTAGCTGATGCATTGTCTGGAAGGTATGCATTGCTTACTTTATTGCAAAATAAATTACTTAGTTTTGAGTTTATTAAAGATTTATATATCAATGATGTTGATTTCAGCCAAGTATGAAACACATGTTCTAAGTGTGCGCATGGTGAGTATTATAGGCATGATGTATTCTTGTTTAAGAAAGATAAATTGTGTATGCCTATATGTTCTTTGCATGAAATGTTGGTTAGAGAGACTCATGATGGTGGTTTAATGGGGCATTTTGGTGTGCAAAAGACTTTTAGATATATTGCATGAACATTTTCATTAGCCTAACATGAAACATGATGTGCAATCTGTTTGTGATAAGTGTATAACATGTAAACAAGCAAAATCTAAAGTAATGC
>JBBYHL010000005.1:4285089-4340360 GCA_038381835.1 Adansonia madagascariensis
AACCCTAAACGCTAAACCCTAAACTTTAAACCCTAAACCTTAACCTTTAACCCTAAACCTTAACCTTTAAACCTTAAACCCTAAACCTTAATCTTAAATCCTAAACTTTAAACCCTAAACTTTAAACCTAACTCTAACCTTAATCCTAAACCTTAAACCTTAACCTCAAACCTCAACCTCTAAACCTTAAACCCTTAAACACTAAACCTTAACCCTTAAACCTTAAGCACAAACTTAACCTTAAACCTTAAACCTTAAGCTTTAAACCTCAAACCTCAAACCATAAACTTTAACCCTTAAACCCTAAACTTTAAACTTTAAACCCTAAACTTTTTTTTATATTTACCCTTAGTTTGGAGGGTGATCCTTGGTTAGGGTTCATTTAAAAAAATGAATCAGTAGGCTCAAAAAGGTAGCAAAGGATAATCTTTCATTCATGAATGGATAAAAGAAAAATGGTAATCTATCATCTTAAATGTGAATATTCTCATCTAAAACCCTAATTGAAAAACGATAAGCTTGTAAAATTCTTCTATACTTATTGTGAAGTAATTCTTAGATCAAGCCGAAACTACATATCAATAATCTCTATAAATCAAATGGCAAAATATGGTCATATATGTTCAAGTTTACCAATATGGATATAATTTGCAAAACTGAATCTCAGATTATTGCCATGATTGTCATCACATTCATTATTTGGAAAATTCACATAAGTGAAATTAAAAGCAAAAGAAGAATGGATATATAAAAGAAAAAAAGATTTGATAAATGAAAGAGGAAATAAAAATGCATTAAACTTGCCAACTCTTTAAAGTGATAAAAACTAAATGAAATCTAAACATAAATGACCTCTTCAAACATTTAGGGATCTAACTTCTTAAAAAAGTTCAAAGGTAGCATGCAATTTCCATAATCTCTCTATAATGTTCACAAAAGCCTTATACCACAAGCATTTGGCCTTGTTTTCTCATCAAAAACCAATAAAGTTGCTTTGACTAAATTTTACACATTGCACATCAAAGCTCTACATTTTTCCAAGGAATAGTCTAAAATCCTAATGTGATAATCATAAGTAACACTAACATTATGGCCATTTAGGATAAGAAGCCTTTATAGACTCCAAATATACTGGTACAACTAAATGATCCTGAATAAGCCCAGGAACTAACTCTATGCATGAAATTAGGAATGGATCTATAAGAGTTCTATCTCGATTGCCTCGTTGTTTACTTAGATTATTTGACCAAATATTAGGTCTAACTGATTGGATCTATAAGTCATAGTTTAGATGTCTTATTTTTTCTTTTTAAATGTCCCATTTTTTTGTATCAAATGGTCAACATTCCCAATCATTCTTTCAGAGGTGCTTTGAGGGTACTAATAAACAAGGAGGTGGTTGAACCAAGGCTCAATGTCCTTCTATCTCTAAGCATACTCCTTAAAGCTCTTTGTAAGCTTTTTTTTCCTACGTTTTGCAATGATAAACAAACAGAAGCCATGTCTATAATGTGCTTGTATTGAGTGCATTGGAAATAACCATGGCTCTAAAAGTCATTCAATCTCAGACATAACTTCCTAAACTTCATTTTTTGGCTTTGAAAATTGGACATTCTTGAATTGTCTATTAAGCTTCTTACAAAGGCATTTCACGCTAAAATATGGATTGATGAAGGGTAAGCTTAACCTTGCTGGTTTGTTGCTGCTACCGAAGCTATACATCAACCAACCAAATGTTGAAAGGCTACTTTTTGGTCTAATAGTTCATAATATTATACACTCCAAATGTCTTAAATGCCTCATATTTGCTAGGTTTTTTATGGCCAAGATTAAATCCTATATAAAATCTATTATGAGCTCGGCCAAAAAAAGATTACATAAATTTTACATCAGCTTCCACCCTTGAAAAAAAAATCTTATTCCTTTAGCTCTTCATTCAGCCCTCAAAACATTTTCTTAAAACCTTTTATTCCTCACATTCCTCATCTCCAATCTGCCTTCCTTTGACACTACAACCATCAAGCTCTTTCTTTGCATTCATTTCGTGCTCATCCATAGAAAAGAAGGGAAAAAAGTGAGCTACAAGTTCAGAAACTTTTTGCTCAATTATAAACACTTAATTTTATTCGAGCCCTTATTTCTAGTAGCTTCAATTATCCAAGACTAGGAATATAGTTGCCACCCTGATAGACGTTAACCTTTGTCGGGTAGCGTGCATGCTTTTGTAATTTATTCTGATGCACATAGATTGCCATATTTACACGTAACAAAAAAAGTGCCATTTGAAGTTGATCCCGGATAAAAGGATGAATTTTCATAAGAAAAATTTAAATATTCTTTATTCATATTTTGAAAATCATTCCTACAGATGATATCATAGTCAAATTTTCTATTTTTATAAATTTTTAAGATTTTCTTAAAACTAAAAAAATTGACTTTCTTACGTTTTTACTAACACCTGTGTAGTATCTATGCTAACATGCATTCAAAAAATTAAAAATATTCAAGAAATATTATGCATTGGCATTTTATACCACAAGGTATCAAGTTGTCAATTTTACCAATTATTTTTTAATTTTTCATAGTATTACGAATATTTCACTCATAAATATTTTTTGGCAAAGATTTCTTCCAGGTTTCTAATTTTTACCTTTACCTTTTTTAATTTTAATTAATATTTTGTATAACATGTTGATTTAATTCATTTTATAAGTTTAAATGTATTTCTTTTTTTTTTTTCTAGGTTCCAAAATATGAGCTTTCTTTTATCTATAAAAATTTTGGTAGAATTTTATCAAGTTTTGAACTTCAAAATTCTTTAAATTTTCTCTTTAACCTACCACAAAATTAGTTTTAAAAATTCCAATCGTTTTGTACAGAGTCAATAATTTTTTTGGGAGGATTTTTTCTAGTTTATAATTTTAAAATTCGTCAAATAAATTCATATTAAATCAATTTTTGAAAATTCAATTAATTTTGTAAGTTTTGTATAATTTTCTCGATAAGGATTTTTCTCGATAAGGATTTTTTTGTATAATTTTACAAGTTTTAGAGTTCCAATCTAGTTTTTTTTCATTATTTCATTTTCAAAATTTGGTTTATATTTATTAATTGTAATTTTTTTACTTTTTATTTTATTATCATCATTTCAATTTTTTTAGTTACTGATTATTTTCTGTTAGTTTCATAGAAACTAGTCTAGTTGATTTCCAAGTTTTCTCTAAACCAATTTAGTTGGATTCTGATAACCTATTAGTTGATATTATCAATGTAATCATTACTTAATGTTTTGAATGACAATTAATTACTTGTCAAATAAATGCAATCTCATCTTTTCATGTAAGTACTGATGAATAAAGCAAAAAATGACAATTAATTACTTGTCAAATAAATGCAATCTCATCAGACCAGAACTTGTCATGCCTTTTAAGGTTGATTTGGTTCATGAAGAAGTTGTCAGAGAACAAAAAAGAATGAATGAGGAGAATAGAATACTTTAAGAAGAAGTTGCTTATCCTAGGATAAAGATAAAAGCAGAAGGGAAGAAAGTAGAGAGAATAGAGGAAAAGTTAATTTAATGAAGAATGATTGGATCGAGCAAAATAAAAAACTAAAGCTTACTAGGATATCTGTGTGCTCTAGCAAGATTTATGAGGGAATGATTGAAGAAATACACAAGCTTTGGGAGGAAATAACGGTTTGAAAATCCTAGGTATTAGAAAGAGAAATGAGAAGAGCAGTTTTTGAAAAAGGAAAAAAGAGCATGCAGATACTTGTCTCCAGCTAAAAGGTCTATTGAGAATAATAAATGACTTCAAACTGCTCTAGGACAAGAAGTAGAGAGGACATCTTGATTGCTTGAAAGAAAAAAGCCTTTGTTGGACTTTATATGGCCTACATGATAATTAAGTGGACCGAGATTAATATTTAATTAATATTAAGGTGATATTATCTAGCACATCCTATTAAGATTAAATACTCTAGTGGTAAGAGTTAAGCTCTACTTTAGTAACTAATTAAATGTAGACTCTTTCATGGTAAGATACAACTCTAATTAGTCTTTTAGAATAGGTCCCTAGACTAGTTTATATAAATTATCCGTGCACCATCATAAGGTAATTACCAAGAAAAGGAAATAGACTAGAAGGCTTATATTGGGTGTTTGTCTTCGTGTACTTGGAGCGAGGTCGCATTCTTAATCAATAATGGCTAGAGGTGTATTTTTTAATTTAAATATTACATATGGCATCAGAGCCAAGCTTTCTAGCCCTGTTCTTCAGATCATCTAGTGAGAACATTAAAAACGAATTTTTTTTCATGCATATATTCTTTATACATAAACGATTAAATAATTCCTATTAAATATAAATGACTTTTAATAAATTTAGTGAAAACATGAAACTGAATTTTCATAATGCTATGATTAATCTTCTAATTTGTATTTATATATCAAAACATATTTCACATATGTACCATGAATTTGCTTGTATATTATGTCTATTAAAATTTCACCATGAAATTCTTCATTAATTCTTGTAAAACTGAAATTTATATAGGGTTTTAATAGATTAATCATCTATCCATGTTATTAAACCCTAGGATTAAAGAAAATAACATTAAAATGAGAAAATTTATGATATATTGAAATCAGGTTCTGTCAAAATCATAAAATTTTGATTGTTTGATGATAATATTTTTTGTTTTTGATCAAAATTTATGCATGGGTCATGTAAATCTAAAATAAAATCAAGTTTTTAGGTCTTTACAAACATGAAAATATAAGAAAAAACAAGAAATGGACCCGAACGGGTCAAAAAAAACCTAGCCGGATTGGGCATGACCTGGCTGGAGGAAGAACAAAGGTTGGACTTTTGTCCTAGCTAAATCGCACGTGCCTCAAGTGGCACGTGGGGGGCGTGTGGCTTCATTTTCGGGTTTTTTCAGCCCTGATTTTTTCCATAACCAATTTTTAAATTTTTTTAATAATTTTATGGAATTTTTAAGGCACATAAATATTTATTATTTAATATTTGTTTTTAATTAAATAATAAATATGTTTATGCATAAATATTTTATGATTTTATTTAATGATAAAATATTTTGATATGTTGAGAATATTATGACAATATGTACTCTCCCTATAAAGTATTCAAAAATTCATACTCTTAACCTAAGCTTAAGTGCATATATGTACGATAAAGTTTGTTGTTGGAATTACAATGTAAATGTGCACATCTATATATCATAAAAAAATACATTATGATATTATGCATTTTTTTATGGGACTTAAGAAGCATGTTATATATTATGTTATGATTTTTTTTTAAAATTAGTTATAATATGACAATTAGAAATTTCGTATTAGTATGTAAATTTTTACTATATAAAGAATCAATGTCATTATTAAGGATCTAAATCCCTAGCTTGGTATTAGCTAAAGCGTTTTAAGTTGAATGATTTAGAGAAATTGATAGTTATTTAAAATAAAAAAATTTTCTTTAAATAATTACATATGGTAAACATCAATAAAGTTTTATGCCATGAATTTATTTGATATTTATTTGAGTTATTAAATCATTTTCGCAATTATTTATGGTATACATATGTTATGTCATTATAAAGAATCTAAATCAATTGCTTGGGAATAGCCATAGCATCTTAAGTTGATTGATTTACTTAAATCAATAATTATTTAAAATAAAGTTTTCTTTAAATAACTATATACGGAGGATGACATTACTATATAATTATTGATGCTACAATTGCAATAAGTTAACATGATTTTATATTATATTCTGCTGCAATTATTAATATGCAATAAAGAATTTTTCACATATTAAGAATGTCATTATTAAAGTTTTCAATCGCTAGCTTAGGAGTAGCCACAGCATCTTAAGTTGGTTGATTTAGATGACAATTTGTAGTTATTTAAAGTAAGGTTTCCTTTCAAAAACTAAACAAGAAAATGGCATCGATAAAGTATTATTTGTCATACGCAATAAGTTTTACACATACATGTCAAATGTTATTATTCAGTTCTAAATCATTCACTTAAGAGTAGCCACAGCATCCTTAGTTAATTGATTTAGATAATATAGTAGTTATTTAAAACTACATAAAGAAAAATAACATTCATAAAGTGTTAGACCATTAGCCCCACAAAGAAATAATTAATTTTATAAAATGGTTAAAGGATAAAACAATATAACATTAAAGTTAAATTTTCTTAGGCCCACAGGTATGGATTATTTAATTTTGGTTTTTTAAAGTTATTATTTTATCATTAATGTTCTGTAAATTCATATGCATGATGCAGCTCTATGCATATGAAGGATTGGATTTACATTTGAATATAAAATATTCAATTAAAGTATAGTTTCTTGCGTTTTGTAGCAATTTCTACTATTGTAATTAGTGAGGCTGCTAGAATTAAATGATATCCGGTGATGAAAAATTACTTAATGAAGAAGTTAATTAAGTTATTTTGGGTGTAAGGATCTTGACTTAGCGTTTCAGGTGGACAACTTATCCTCAACGAATAAAGTGCGCAAAAAGAAAATAGATTTAGTTGTACAATAAGAGTAATCTAACCATTTAAAGATAATGTGCATCAAATCTATAAATCAATTCAAAATTCATTTTAATTGTTTTAAGGTTAAGGATTATTGTAAAGTCACTAAAGTCCAGATTGTTAAATCTGATAAGGTTTTAGCTTTCACCCTGATAAGGAAGCTTTCAGAAATAAAGTGCAATAATTTTAAAATTGTGCAAGAGCACATTATAGGATTTGAGAGATATTGTTGCTTAACTTAAATCTTCGAAATTAGGTTTTTTTCGAGTAAATTTCTTATTACTTTCATATTCAACTTTTTTTCCTAATGAGTATGACTATGAGAAACACATATAAAGAAAACGGTCTATCAATGAACTCTCAGTTATATGTTTTCAAAAGCAAAAGAGATTAAAGAATGAGAAACTAAATTCATTTAGCCTAGTGACTCAAGGTAAAAAGTGATAAGTAGGCAATAAAGTCGAAGAAGGAAAAAATGCTAATAAAAAAAATGACATCAAGTCCTTTATTTTGTTTTAATTTAGATGCATAAAGAAATATTGCCTAAAGTATAAAAAAGGCTCGAAAATAAAGGTAAACTCTTTTTATATGAATCTCTTTTGGTGATGTTCCTAATAATACATGGTGGTTGGACTTATGTTCAACAAATTATATTTCTGCAACCATTTTAAGGTTTCATAAAGTCAAAAAAAAAAAACAAAGGAAAAGTAGGAGGAACATCTATTACAGAAACCGCTAAGGACTATCAAGATCATTTTTGAAATCAAGATTTATTTTAAATCTTAAAAGGGTTTTATCTTTAATTTTAGAAATTTTCTTAGTTAAAAAGAGTTTTATATTTAAATTCTTTAATTTTATTGTTGAAATTTCAAAAGAAAATTTTTCTATTGGATTTTTCATCATTAACTTAGATCCTGATCAGAATAAGTTTGTTAACTATTTATATGATTTCTAGTAGTAAAGTTGTGCTATAGATAAAAACTCCTTTAAAGTTGTGATATAAAGATTGTGTCACATCCCATATAGAAATTTAGGAGAATTAACAATGATGGAATTCTTGAAACTCTTCAGTTTGACATTTAAGTTAGTTGTATTAAGGAAAAAGCAAACTAACAAGTCCATTAAAGGGAGCTAAAGAAAGCACTGTAATATATAGAGATCATGCACCTTTCCCTAAGTTTACGGATTGATGTATTAAAACTATAATTGATGTCCTTATTAAAGTGCTAACTAAATTATCTTCTGAAACTTTCTTAGAATTACGAAATAGTTAGAATCTAGCTTAAGACATTTCAAACTTAGGTTGTATATTTAAAGTGAAAGCTTATAAAGTAAACATAAGGAAATTGAATCCAAGAATAGTTAGCAGTTATAGACTATGCAGTTAACTTAAAGGGGTATAGGTTTTAAAAGTCTTTCATATTCAATTAGAATTGTTGAAGCTGGAAATGCTATGTTTCAGATGGATCATGAGTCCAGTAGGAGTGGCTTTCCTCATAAGGTTGATATTGAAGAATAAATTTATTTAGATTGATCTTTTCTAAAGGACTTGATTGTTTCTCCAAAAAAACCCAAATATATAGAATTAACTGGAGACCAATCAAATTGAAGTACAATATTTACAATATATCATTAATCTTACTGATCAAAGGTGTACAATATGTACGAATGATTATAGAGTTAAAAGATCCAATGGGTAAGAAACTATCCATTTCTATGACTTGGTTGTTCACTTATAAAAGTCTAATTTTGGTATTGGACATAAAGATAATCTCGTTTTCACTAGCCATGAATAGTAAAAATTTCATACTTTGGCATAAAGCTATAATAAAATAGATGAAATCAATGGCTAATGATCTAGTCTAGTGACTCGTTGAATTGCCTTTTGGTAATTTTGAACCATATAAGGTTAGACTAATGGTCAAAGGTTTCACTCAAATTAGGTATTGATTACCATGAAACTTTCTTTCCAGTTCTTAAGAAAGTTTCATTAAGAATTATCATAGCTTAGTGGCTCATTTGGATTGAGAGTTACATTAAATGGTGGTGAAAACAACTTACTTGAATAGGGATCTTTGAAGAGGTATACATGATTTTACTTAAAGGTTTCTTTGAAAGGTCAATATATACACTAAAACAAGCATCCCACCAATGGTATGTAAAGTTTAACATTTATTAAAATATTGATCATTGTTTATACCTCAAAGTTAGTGGGAGTAAAGTCATAATTTTAGTCTTGTATATTGGTGATTTTATCCTTGCAAGAAGCTTTGTTGCATGAAATGAAGGTTTTCTTTCTTAAACTTTGATATAAAGAATTTGAGTGAAACTTTATATGTCATAGGCATAAAGATTCATAGAGATAGGTTTGAAAAGATAATAAGTCTAACTTAGAAAGCCTATATCAAGGTAGTTTTTGGAAAAATTAGGATACAAAAACTATCCATGTGAAATGACGTAAATTGTAAAAAGGATATTTCAATTTTAGCCAATATCTCCAAACAATTTGAAAAAAGAGCATATGAAAGGCATCACATATGCATATAATATTGGAGCATTATATATGATTAGATTAATAAGAAACTTGACATAAGGTTTATAGCAGAAGTGCTTCACAGATATTAAAGTATTCCTAGCCTTGAACTATGAAAGCTGCCAAAGAAATTATGTTATAAAGTAACATCACAGGCAATAAGGTTGAAATATTTTATCTCTAGTTTGAGAGTTGTCAACAAGGCCATTAAAGATCTATTGTGACAACTCTTATGCAGTATGCTTGTCTAAGAATGATAAAACTGGGAGTCACGGTAAGTAAATAGATATAAAGTAGCTTGTTATTAGAGACTCTATAAAAAAGCAAGAAGTGGATATCCAACTTATTAGTATAGATTTAATAATAGTTGGTCCCATGATTAAAGCATTGTCAACAAAAGAGTTTAAAATTCATATGGATCATATGGGTCTAGTTAAATTCTATCAAGATGTATTTTGGCTTCTTTGATTGTGTTAATTTCGCATTCTTAGAGTTCATAGACATGTTTCAATTTGAGCACATAAAGTTTACATGTCGAGTGGACCTTGAATGATTACAGAAAATTCATTCATAAAGTATTATCTCATAAAGTACTCTTTTAGAGAGGATCATGCATTGTAACACATGGAAGGAAATATTCATATTAGAATGCTACCACTATGATTCGTGCCATGTGAATCTTTAATTAAGTGGGAGTTTGGCTAAAGTAACTTATGGCCAAAGTTTTGGATTTGAATATCATCTATTTAAGTTCTTGGTTTATCATATGGGCTAAGTGCGAGAATGTTGGACTTTATGTAGCCTACATGATAATTAAGTAGATTGAGATTAATATTTAATTAATATTAGAGTGATATTATCTGCTAAATTCTATTAAGATTAACTACTCTAGTGGTAAGAGTTAAATTTTACTTCAGTAACTAATTAGAATATAGACTCCTTGATAGTAGGACACAACTCTAATTAGTCTTCTAGTATAGGTTCCTAATATAGTCTATATAAATTGTTTGTACACTATCATAAGGTAAATATCAAGAAAAATAAATAGACTAAAAGGCTTATATGGGGTGTTCGACTTTGTGTACTTGGAGCAAGGTCGTGTTCTTGATAAAAAATGGGTAGAGGTATATTTCTTAATTTAAATATTACAGCCTTTACAATCACTATTGTAGAGATGGGGCTAGAATCGCAACAGAGAGGAGAAGATATTCATGCTTTGATATGAGCTTATCAAGATAAAAATGCATATTAGGATGACACATTATGGTGGGCTGAAGACAAATGCCAAAGATTGCAAGCTGAATGTAAAGGCCGATGAGGTACCTTGACTATCTCACAGAGCAAATTAATTTAGCTATCATCCAAGCAAGAAAGATGGTGGAAAATTTAATGTCCTATAAACCCAGATTTATCTCATAGGAGAACACGAGCATATTGTACTTTAGTTTTTAGAGAAAGCTCAGAAACAATATCATTAGGTTAGGACTGTCTTTAGATGTAACCCATATATGATCAATATAGAGTTTCTCATAAAGTTAATAAAAATTTCCAAGTTTAGAATCCTTTGTTAAAGCAAGCACCCTAACAAGTGCATTCATTCATACCACGCATCATATATTTAACTTGAGGAGATATGGATTTGCTAAGGTATCACTATTGCAAATTTAGTGAAACCAACTAGACCACCACCTACTTATTGATACTATACTTAATATAGAATAAAAAGAATGGCCAAAGACCATCTAACAAGAATTGAACAATTGGAAGCAAGACATAGGAAGGCCCAAGTGGCCATGATGAAAAAGACAAGAAGAAATGCAATTATAGATCACCTGAATGATGGAATTGCTCATGGCCAGGGAGCCAGCTCACCCACAGCTGAAAATTATTATGTATACTCCTGCCAAAAGACAACCCACTAATGTTCAGGATACATAAGTAACTGGCCAGCAAAATATACCTCCTTTACTAACCATCCACATTAATGCTGACACTCTTGCATAAAGGGTGGATCTGAGAACCACAATTACACTAGAAGATTTAACGATTCTTGATGCCGATGAAGAAAAAGGCATAAACTAAAAGGTAAAGAGTAGACTAAAATATAGAGTGAAAAAAAGAAAACTATAACTTCTTGAAAGAAGACTAAAAGCTATAAAAGAGGCCACATTGTATAGTAGTGCTGATGTCAAAGATCTTAGCTTAGTACCAGATCTGGTCCTTCTACCAAAATTCAAAATGCATGAATTTTAGAAGTAAAATAGTGCTACATCTCCACAAGCGCATATTAAGATGTTCATTTGAAAGATGGCTGGATATGCTCAGAATCACAAGCTTCTAATTCACTGCTTCCAAAAAGGTTTATCGAAATCAGTGCTCATATTGTATAATGATTTAAACCGTACATAGATAAAATGTTGTACTATCTTGCAAAAGCATTTTTATAATAATATAAACACATGGCCAAATGGGAACCTGATAAACTGACTCTGCAGAATATAAAAAAGAATCTACAAAGTCTTTGAAAGAATATACACAAAGTGGAGAGATATGGCCTTTCAAGTTTAGCCTCCGTTGACAAAGAAAGATAATACAATATTGTTCGTAAATACTTTGCTTTCTTCCTACTATAATAAGCTAGTAGGGAATGCAACCAAGAAATTCACTGACATTATCGTATCATGGGAAATGATTGAGACAACAGTAAAGGCTAGAAAAAGTGAATCAACCTATGGAAAAAGGTAAGACCTAGCAAAAATGAAAAAGAGATTCCATTTATTAATTTTACTGGACAACCTTACCACCAATGACCTCATCCATATTACCAAACCAAGGTCGATAGTCTCAAAATACTTATTCTTTTAATGCATCCTAAAATTTTGCTCCATCGACCCCTCAGACTACTATCCCAAATTCATCTCTCCAAAATCAAACTAGGCCCAAAACTAGCCAACCAATCCAAAGAACTAATCAGCCTAGACCCTATTATGAGCCTCTTTCTTATTCTTATAAGGAAAATTTCCATAAACTTTTGAAAGCTTAATAAGTAGCTCTTATTTTCTCTAAGCCATGTAAGGATAAATTCCCAACCAGTATAATCTGAATGCCCACTATTTGTATCATGCTGTGGTTGGTCACTCAATTGAAATTTATCTAACTTTCAAGAAAAAAGTCTAAAGTCTTCTTCAAGCAGGTGCTTTTAGATTCGATAATGCTTCAAGACCAAATGTCGCAACAAATCCTTTATCAGATCATCCCGAGCCCAGAATAATGCTTTAATCATTAAAAAAGAGCAATCACTAAAGATGAATGTTCAAGAAGTCAGAACCCTAATGGAAAAAGTTTGGATGGTCTTAATTGAAGGCAAAATCCTTCGTCAGAATTACAGAAGCATTGAAAGCTAATATGATCTTGTAGCTAATTTTTGTAAGTTTCATATTGCTTTAGGATACACTTTGCAAGAATGTTCAGAGTTTACAAACATGATCCAATAGATGATGGATAGTGGTGATATTAAGTTTTATAAAGAAACCAATTGGGAAGATGAAAAGTTAGTTAATATGATTGATAAATGGCTGTCATAGCTGCCCTGTGGTGTCAATCACCCTTTCATCAATTATTGTAATTAGTCAAATGCTTCTCCTCCCAAAATCGAAAATACTCTTAGACTTATCATCAGAGCACTAACGCCCTTTCCATACAAGGACAATAAACAAGTGTATTGGAATTATGATAGCAAAGAAATAACTTCGAAAACTACTACAAGCCTTTAGCAACCTTCGATATAGCCAGGGTTAGCTATATAACATAAAGTAAGCATTATGGCTGTGATATTGGTGAAGGTGGTGCCAAAGCCTTATCAAAGGGACAAACCTCCAAAAAAGCCATAATTACTAAAGATGTCCTGGTAGAAATCCAAGAATCGATGAAAGAAAAGAAAAGTTTGAATTTTTCAAGTTTACAAAGCATAGTAAGTATAGCATTGTAGAGCAATTGAAATAGCAACTAGCAAAAATCTTTCTCTTTGCTCTACTACTCAGCTTAGAGTCTCATATTTAAAAGTTTCTTAACCAAGCATACATTCCTCATCTATAAACAAACTTGATCATCTAGTAAACAATATTATTGCTAACAACTTTATTTAGTGATGATGAAATACCACCAAGAGGGATTGCTTCTATAAAAACACTTCACATAACAACAAATTACAATGGCACTATATTTCCCAAAGTCTTTATTAACAATGGATCAGCTTTTAATGTAATGCCATTAATCACTTTTTCTCGCTTGCCAGTTAACATCAGCTTAATTAAACATAGCCAGATAAATGTCAAGGCATTTTATGGTGCAAAAAGATAAATCAAAGGGATTATTTCAATTACTCTAAATATTAGATCATGCTTGCTCGATATAGAGTTTCATGTCATGGATATCGTCTTGACATATAATTATTTATTGGGGTGACCATGGATTTATTTTG
Source organism: Adansonia madagascariensis (assembly GCA_038381835.1). Lineage (NCBI taxonomy): Eukaryota > Viridiplantae > Streptophyta > Magnoliopsida > Malvales > Malvaceae > Adansonia > Adansonia madagascariensis. The sequence goes on from JBBYHL010000005.1 coordinate 4,298,674, forward strand.
CTAGGGCTGTACCATCATCATTTCATTAAAAACTTAAGTTTATAATTGATGAAAAAATGGTTAGCATATCCAAGGAAAAAGATATCATAGCCATGCCTTATATTGAGGTCCTATATGGTAAGATAAATCCTGAAGCTGAATAGTGCTCATTTTGAACCTTTGAGATCGTTAATGCTACTTTTAGGGCAGAAGGGTCTGTAATCTCAAAGCTCGAGCAGGGAGAGGGCTCAAAAGATATTTATATAGGATGAGCCAATCCATCAATACAGTAGGCAAGTGTTGAATCTAAGAACCAAAGAATCACGAAAACATAAAGAAAAAAAAGAGAAAATCAACACAGAGATTTAACGAGGTTCGGCAATGTGCCTATGTCTTCGAAGAGCAGTGGCTAATGATTTTATTCACTATTTAATTTAAGGTTACATCAACCATATATTTAGACTAACCCTACTCAGTATAATTTTACAAAATTACCCATGTATTGTACCGCAAGGGCGTTGCCCTCGTACCTCAAACCTATCTATTTGTGGGCCCTATAAAAGGCCTCCGTTCTGCTCCAGCAACAGCCCATTTACCTTTATATATAAAATTATATGAGCCATATATGACAATCTCTACCTTGGTGAATATACCCTATGAAGATAAAAGGTAAGAAATAGAACCCCTCATACTTTCAATAGGTTAGGTGACTTGCATTTTTAGAATTTAGAAACATTGATCAAGTCCAAGCAATACTTGAACTTATCTGTAGTAACTAGCTTTGTAAACATATCAGTTGCATTCTCAGATGTATGAATTTTTCTAATAATATCTGACCAGATCCAACCAATTCCCTGATCTTGTGGAACCTTATATCAATATGTTTGGTTGTAGCATGATAAACATGATTCTTTGCCAAGTAAATAGCACTTTGACTATCACAGTGCAATTTAACTCCATATTGCTCAATACCCAATTCTTTCACTAGCCCTGTAAGCCATAAAGCTTCCTTGGTAGCCTCAACAATTGCCATGTACTTTGCTTCAATTGTAGACAATGCAACAATGGATGAATAGTTGATTTCTAATAAATTGGTCCTCTTGCAAGAGTAAAGACAAATCCAGTTGTAGACTTTCTATCATCCAAATTACCTGCATAGTCAGAATCCATATATCCCACAACTAAGGATCACTCTTTTTATTGCCAAACATAAGGCCATACTCCATAGTGCCTCTTAGATACGTAAAAATCCACTTAACTGCTTCCCAATGCTGTTTACCAGGCTTTGACATGAACTTGCTAACCTAACTAACAGCATGAGCCAAATCTAGTTTTATACAAACCATGGCATACATCAGGCAACCAATAGCATTTACATAAAGAACTGAAGCCATACATTCAATCTCACTATCTGACTTTAGGCATTGATCCAGGGAAAGTTTGAAATGATTTGCCAATGGAGTACTAACAGGTTTAGCCTTGCTCATACCAAATTTGTTCAACACCTTCTCAATATAGTTACGTTGAGATAACCACAGTTTTCTTGAGCTCCTATACCTATAGATCTCCATCCCAAGAATCTTTTTGGCAGCACCTAAATCCTTCATAACAAATTCCTTTCCCAACAAGGCTTTTAACTCAATCACATAATGCATATTCTTAGCAGCAATCAACATATCATCCACATACAATAGTAGAAAAATAAAAGAACCACTATCAAGTGTCTTAACATAAATGTAGCAATCATACTCACATCGTCTGTAGCCAATTTTGATCATGTAGCCATCAAATTGTTTGTATCATTGCTGTGGAGATTACTTCAACCTATAGAGTGATTTTTCTTCAAGCTACAAACTAAATTTTCTTGTCCAGGTGGAATAAACCCCTGTGATTGTTCCATGTAAATCTGCTCCTCCAAATCACCATGAAGGAAAGCTATTTTCATATCCATCTGCTTTAAATGTATGTCCCAGCTAGCTACTAATGCCAACAGCACCCTGATGGAAGTGGGTCTAACCACAGGAGAAAATATCTCATCATAATCAACTCATTTTTGTTGTGAGTATCCTTTTGCCACTAGACGAGCTTTGAATTTTTCCCTCTCTTTTTTTGATACTGCTGACTTTTTCTTATACACCCACTTGAACCCTATAGCTCATTTTTTCTTAGGAAGTTTAACCAGCTCCCAAGTTTTGGTCTTGTGTAAGGCCTCCATTTCTTCTACCATGGCACCTAGCCATTTATCTTTATCCTCACTGTTTATTACCTCTTGAAAAGTGACAGGATCTCCATAACTAACAGTAAGTGCAAATGAGGCTAAATCTTCAAAACCATACCTAGTTAGAGGCTTAACCATGCGTCTGGGTCTGTCTGTGACTATACTTTGATGTTGCTCTCCACCTGACGAGGATCTCTCATCCCTTAAACTAGAACTTCCAATTTTTTCAACATATTTTGCATGTTGTTCTAGCTTTACCTTTATCACCTTTTTACTACTCTCTTTTGAAGCTGGCACATTCTTACTATTGTTCTGCTGTAACATGGATTTTTCATCAAATACTGCATCTCTACTGATCACCACTTTCTTTACTTTTGGATCCCAGAACTTGTACCCCTTGACCCCTTTCGTGTATCATAAGAAAATGCACTTCTTTGACTTCGGATCAAGTTTAGACCTCTCGTCACTAGAAACATGCACATAAGCTGGGCAACCAAAAATTCTTAGTTTAGAAAGATTAACGTCATTACCTGCCCACACTTCCTCTGTGACTTTTCCACCCAAAGAGGCCTGTGGTGATCTGTTGATGAGATAACATGCCATACTCACTGCTTCTGCCCAGAAATATTTAGGAAGTCCTGCATTCAATCTCAAACACCTAGCTCTTTCAGTTAAGGACAGTTCATCCTTTCTGAAATTCCATTCTACTGTGGTGTTTTGTGGACTATGAAGTGCCTTTGAATGCCATGCTCCTTACAAAATTTTTGAAACTGTGAGTCTGTGTACTTAGTGCCATTGTCTGATCTCAAAAACTTGATCTTTCTTCCCGTCTAGTTCTCAACCTCTGCTTTCCATATCTTGAACTTGGCAAAAACTTTAGATTTCTATTTTATGAAGTATACCCAAACCTTTTGAAAAAAATCATCAACAAAAGTAACAAAATATTGTGAACCACCTAATGACAACTCCCTTGTAGGACCCCATACATCATAGTGCACATAATCAAGAATTCTTTCAGTTTTATGTCTAACCATCTTGAATTTCACTCTAGACTGTTTCCCAAGCACACAGAACTTACAAAAATCTAATTTGCAGCATTTAATTCCCTTCAATAAACCCCTTTTATGAAGTTCAGCCATCCCACTTTTACCTAGATGACCTAGTCTCATGTGCCACAGAGCTGTATTATCATGATCAGATTCTGTAACAGCAGCTCCAGCTACAACTATATCTCCTACCAGCTTGTAAATGTTCCCTGCAGTCATCTTCCCTTTTATTACTATCAACACACCCTTATTCACCTTGATGCAATCCTCATGAGTTTTATATCCAAAACTGTTAGCATGCAAGGCACCCAAAGAAATCAAATTCTTTTGCAATTCTAGTACATGTCTAACATGACACAACGTCTTAACAACACCATCATGCATCCTAATTTTGATTTGTCCTTTTCTAGTAACAGCACAAGCTTATATTACCCAAATAGATGAAACCAAAATTACCTGAGCTATATGAATCGAACCAATCCTTGTTAGGAGTCATGTGAAATGAACACCCTATATCCAAAATCCATGAGTTGACATGAAGAGACTAACAGCAAATCCCCATTACTGCCATCTAAATCATCATTTTGTACCATATTAGCAGATTTTAATGAATCACCATTCCTTTCATTATTCTGCTTCTTCTTATTTGGACAGTCCCTTTTAGCATGCCCCATCTCCTAGCACTTATAACGTCGAACATTCTTTCTACCTTTAGATTTTGACCTGGAGTTCTTTTTGCTTACAGTATCTTTGCTCTGCCTTCTTCCACATTCCTAGTTCCCTTTCACATATAGCCCTTCGTTTTGGGTGCTATTAGCAAAATTCTACTTGCAGTAGTTATGGGCTAACAGTGCTGCAGTAATCTCTTCCACACTGATTGTATCATTTCCCCATGTGAGTGTAGTAACCAGGTATTCATACGAAAAAGGTAATGAACACAGCAAAATCATAGCCTTGTCTTTTTCTTCAATCGTAACTTCAATTCTCAATAGATCACTAATAATGTGATCAAAAAAATTAATGTGTCGTGCCAGACCTGTACCTTCTTGCATCTTTAGGCCATATATTTTTTGCTTCAGATACAATTTATTTGTCAGCGACTTTGACATATACTGACTCTCTAATTTCTTTTAGACCTCTACTGGGGACGTGAGATCTATAACGTGGTACAAAACATCATCTGACAGACATAGCTGAATCGTTCTTGCTGCTCGCGCCAGTAATTCCTCCCATTCAAAATCTTCAACAGTCTGTGGTTTATTTTCATTCAGTGCTTTCAACATCCCTTGCTGTGCCAATAAGTCTTTCACCTTCTGTTGCCATAATCCGAAATTGCCTGTTCTGTCAAATTTTCCCACATCAAATTTTACGATAGAGTTCATCATCTTAACCTAGCTCTGATACTAGTTGTTGAATCTAAGAACCAAGAAATCACAAAAACACAAAGAAAAAGAAAAAAAAAATCAACACAGAGATTTAACGAGGTTTGATAATGTGCTTATGTCTTTGAAGAAGAGCGGTTGATGATTTTAGTCACTACTTAATTTAAGGTTACATCAACTATATATTTATACTAACCCTACCCAATACAATTTTACAAAATTGCCTATGTACCCAAACCTATCTATCCGTGGGCCCCATAAAAGGCCTTCGCTTTGCTTCGCTCCAGCATTAGCCTACTTATCTCTATATATAAAATTATAAGAGCCATATACAACAGTAAGAGAGACAAACATGGGCTAGAATTTAAGTTAGAGAAAAGTCAGAAGAAGAAAGAGAACAAAAATCGAGAAAAAAGTTATTCTAGGCTAGAAGCCAGGAACCATGTTAAAAAATAGCTTTCTACTCTTCCCTAAAAGAAATTTTTTGTAGCAGAGGAGTCATTAATCTAGAAACCAGAAGAAAGAAAAAGATGACGATGTTCTAATGATGATCAGCAAAGCTTTTGAGAATTGTCGAATTGCCACCATAGGAGAAAACATTAAAGAACCAAATTATGATCATGTAATCCGCTCATGTTTCCTAAATAAATCTAGAAGAATTGGACTATTACCTAGAAAATTGTAATATTTAGGCCATTTTCAGAGTAATATTAGGAACTTACTTTGATATTTAAGGATTATTTTTATAAAAAAAAACTTAAAGTGTTAAATTATCATTGTCAAAAATGAAATGCAGATAATTTTTTGATTATTAATTTCTTTCACATCAATATTCTTTTTTTTTCTTTTTACATACATATTCATAAATGATGCCATATATTTATTTGCCTATTTTTTTACTTCTTTGTAGATTCCCTATTTAAAGAAAAGTAAATGATCCCAATCACGATTGACAATTTGATTTTGAATAGGCTATCTACTTGAATGAGGTCAATTTCAAAGAAAATGTTAATGATCATATATTGCCTCCTAATTTGCTAAAAAAATTAAGCTAGAGGATGAACAAATAATGCCCCATGAAGAATCTATAAAGGTGATAAATTTAGGGGATGAGGAAGATGATAGAAAAGAAGTCAAAATAGAAACTATTCTCATGCTCATTTCCAGAGAAGAATTAATAAGTTTGCTTTAGAAGTTTTGAGATGTTTTCTCATGGTCCTACCAAGACATGCCAAGATTAGATATAAAAGTCATAGTCTATAAATTACCTTAAAATCAGAATGCAAACCAATTCAGCAAGTGTTGAAAAGAATAAAGCTAAAAATGCTTTTAAAAATAAAAACAAGGTAAAAAAATTCGAGGCCAAATTTCTCGAAATGGCAAAATACTAAGAATAGGTTGCAAATATTATCCCAGTTCCTAAAAAAGATGGTAAAGTTAGCATATGTATAGACTACCAGGATGTAAATCGAGCAAATCTAAAGGATAATTTCCTTCTTACCTACATAGATACTCTAGTTGATAATACTGCAAAGAATTATCTATTTTTTTCATGGACCAAATAAAAATAGCACCAGAAAACATGGAAAAGACCACATTGTCACCATGTGTGAAACTTTTTGTTATAAAGTAATGTTATTTGGACTGAAAATGCCAAGGCAACTTATCAGAGGGCCATGGTCACTCTATTCCATGATATAGTGCACAAAGAGGTAGAGGGTGGACAATATGATTACCAAGTTACCCTAAGAGGAAGGACACATTATGGATTTACAAAAGCTATTCAAAAGACTAAGAAAGTACCATTTAAATTAAATCTTGTAAAATGCATTTTTTATGCAAAGTCAGGAAAGTTATCAGGCTTCATTTTGAGTGAAAAAAGGATTAAAGTTTATCTAAATAATATTAAAGCCATTCAAGAATTGCCATCCTCATGTACGCAAAAAGAGGTGCAAAGTTTCTTGGGGAGGTTGAATTACATTGCCAGATTCATATCCCAACTTATACATAATTGTGACCCTATATTCTGGCTTTTGTGAAAATAAAACCTTGGTGAATGGAATGATAATGCCAAGAACAATTAAAGAAAGTTAAAAACTATTTTTCTAATCTGCCAGTGTTAACAGCACTTATACTAGGAAGACCTTTGATTTTATACTTATCAATATTTGAAAAGTCTATGGGTTGTGTGTTACGATAAAAAGATGAGATAGGAAGGAAGAAGTAGGCAATTTATTACCTCAGTAAAAAGTAATTAGACTATAAGGTAAATTATTCTCAAATAGAAAGATATGTTGTGCCTTAGTTTGGACTGCAAAAGGCTTTGACAATACATTTTGTATCATACAACCTGGCTGATCACTAAAATAGACCCGATCAAGTATTTACTCGAAACACCAACTTTGTTAAAAAGGATAGCTAGATGGCAAGTCTTGCTATGGGAATATGATATGGTTTATATGAGTTAGAAAGCAATCAAAGGAAATGCTATTGCCGAATTCCTAAAAAGTAATGCACTTGATGATTATTAAGCCACTGAATTTTGACTTCCGTGATAAGGATTAACGAATATTTTGATAAAAAAGGAATGAGAGCCACTAGATGAATCAACCTAGAAAATATATTTTAATGGAACGTCAAATGCTTTAGGCCATGGAATCAAGGTGATCTTAATATCTCTAGAAGAGGATTATTATTCTTTCACTGGTTGATTAGACTTCGACTATACAAATTATGTAGTAGAATATAAAGCATGTATTATAGGATTTCGAGCAGCTATAGAATGAAAAGTTTGATCGTTACAAGTTTATAAGGATTCAATCTTGGTGATTTATCAATTATGCAAAAAATGAAAAACTCGAGATCTAAGGATACAATATAGAAGGCTGATTCTAGAATTTCTTGAAGAGTTTGAGAAAGTAAAGTACATTTATTTTGACTTAAGATGACAATCAAATGGAAAATGCTCTAGCCGCCTTAACTTTGATGTTTAAAGTGAATAAGGGGTAATAATGTCAATTTAGATAAGCATATATGAGTCTTTTACGTACTGTTGTGACGTCAAAATAGAAGCAAAGGACCTCCTATCCTATCATGGCATTAAAAGATTTTTTAAAGAATGAGTATACTTAGACAATACCTCTAAAACTGACAAAAAAACTTTAAGGAGGTTAGTAATGAATTTGCCTTGGATGGAGAGATTCTTTACTAAAAAGTAATGATCAAATGCTGCTAAAATGTGTTGATGCTTTTCAAGTACAGAAGATATTAAAAGAAATACATGAGGGTATTTGTGGAATTTATGTTAATGGACATAAAATGGCAAGGCAAATCATGAGATTGGGTTATTTTTGGATGATCATGGAGGGTGATTGTATCAAGTTTGTCCAAAAGTGTCATCATTGCAAAGTCTATATCGATAAAATCCATATACCATCTTTGCTGTTGCACTTCATAACTGCGCCATTGCCTTTCCCATATGGGGTATGGATGTTATTTGACTAATTATCCCTGTAGCTTTGAACCATTATCGCTTCATCTTGGTAGCTATAAATTACTTTACCAAATTGGTCAAAGTGGCCTCCTATATAAATATGATAAGGTGTCAATAGTGATAAAATTTTTAAGGACCAGCATTACTTATTGATTTAAGATCCCTAAAAGAATTATAATGGATAATGCCTCCAATTTGAAGAATAAATTAATGACAGAGGTGTGTACCTAGCTCAAAATTTCCTTTCATAATTTAGTGACATTCATCTAAAGATAACAGAGCCATCGAGGTAGCTAATAAGAATATTAAGAAAATCATAGGGAGGATGGTAGAAGCCTACAAAGATTGGCATGAAAAGCTCTTCTTTACCCTCTTAGCATATAGAACTTTGGCCTAAACTTTAATTGGGGTAATGCTTTATTTGTTAGTCTATAGCACGGGCACTATCTTATGGATTAAAGTAGAAAACCTTTTACTCTGGGTTTTAATGGAAACTAAGTTGAAGGAAGCCAAATAGGTCTAAAATCATTATGAGTAGTTAATTTTATTAAAGAAAAAAGGCTAAAAGCTATTTAACGTAGGCAGATATGCCAGAAAAGAATGATAAGAGCACATGATAAGAAAATGCATCTTAAAAAATCCAACGAGGGAGAATTCATGTTGAGAAAAATTCTACCCGAACAAAAAGATCTTTAAGGCAAATGGGCACTTAATTGGAAAGGCCTTATGTAGTCTAGAAGGTATTTTTAGGAAGAGCATTGATATTAGCCGAGATGGATAAAGAAGTTTATGCCTAGAAACATGGATGAAAACTGCAAAAGGGCATTCATCCAAATAAATGGATAAAAATCTAAAAGGGTGCTTGTTTTAAAAAATGGATGAAAACCTACAAGGACGTTCTTTCCACCAAAAAAATATATGAAAACTCAAAAAGGGCATCTGATTAAAGGCAGTTAAGGGGGAAGCTTTGAGCTAAAAACTTAAAGTGACTGCTCAAGCATTTAGAAGGAATAGCCAAAACATAATTTGTCAGAAGATTAAGTTAAAAGAAGCATCGTATGATGGATCTTCGCAAAAGTAAACATTTCATTCAGAAGAAATCTTTAAAGAACTGAATTGGAGATTCCATTTATCTAAGCAATATCCAAATCTCTTTTGTATGTTACCATTATTTTTGTAAAATAGCCAATTTTGTATCTTCTTTCACTGTTGGCAATACAAGTATATATTTTTATTTGTACCTTTGTTAGACTATTTTTAATCATGCTAAGATTTTTGCTAAATGATAATTAACATTTTAAGGAAATGGGAATTGATGAAAAAATGACAATTTGAATTCTTTGCATTACTTTGGAATTAGATCACAATATTTTAAGGGTCTTACTTAATATTCCAAATTCTTTCAAACATTTTAGGAAAGATTAGGGGAGATAAATGACATTCTTATGTAGAATCCTGACAAAAAGGAAGTCAAGGCCTTTTAGATGATCTCTGTGAGGAAAACTTCAAAGATCTAATTATTCAACAATTGGAATATTATCACTCTTATCATTTGTTTCGGTTCTGGACTTATTTCCCACCATGATCATCTTCAACTCCTAGATGGTACTGACACATTGCTCAATTTGATTTGGACACATTTTTTAGTTTTCACTATAGATACCTAATTTTATCCGAGCCCCTTTCCCTATTAATCCAAAAACATCCAAGTTAAAAAATTTGGCACTTAACTCGGAGGTAAATTTCATTCAGGGGGAATGAACATTTTTAAGACCTATTTAGTTATGCATAAATGGCCATAGGTGCACGTGACAAAATTAGCGCCATTTCAAGGGTCGTACAAAATAAATCTCGGATAAAAAAATAAATATCAAGGTAAGAAATTAGTTTTTAACTTTATGCTTGTGAAATTTTAAAATTTATTTTTATAGATGTTATCATGGTCAAATTTTGCATTTTTAAGATTTTTTTCAAGAATTTTTTGTTAAATTTGGGGAGTTGATCGTCGTATATTTTTACTGATACCAATGTGGTATTTATGTCGATATGCACTTCAAAAAATCATAAATATTCAAGGGAAAATTCATGTTGGCATTTTTTACCATGACATATCAAGTCAACAATTTTGATACTAATTTTAAATTTTTTGCTGTATCGCGAGTATTTTGCTAGTTAATTTTTTGGTAAAAACTAATTTCGAATATTGGATTTTCATGTTTACCATCTTATAAATTAATAGTTTGAATATTTAATTCATTTTATATAAGTTTCAATATATTTTTTTAAAATTTTTCAAGTTTTAAAATACAAGCTTTCATTTATCTATAAATTTTTTCATAGAATTTTTTCGAGTTTTAAACTTCAAAATTCTTTAAATAATTTCATTTAACCATCATTAAATCAATTAAAATTCATCTTACTTTATAAGTTTTACGTTCCCATTCAAAATTTTTCCTTTCTAAAATACAAAGTTTACTCCTTCGTAAATTGTTTTGGGAGCACTTTTTTGACTTTACAATTCTCAAAATTCTTTAAATATTATTGTTTAAATTGTATTAAATCAGTTTTGAACAAAAATCATTTCGTTTTATTAGTTTTGCATTTTCTTTCATAATTTTTTTATTTTCAAAATGTAGAGTTTTCTACACCATAAATTTTTTTAAAAAGATTTTTCTGAGTTTATAATTTTCAAACTTCTTCAAATATTATTGTCTAATTTATATTAAATCTTTTTAAAAAAATTTATTTTATTCTATGAGTTTTGTATTTTTTTTTCATAATTTTTTTGCTTTTGAAATACAGAGTTTTCAATTTTGAAAATATTTTCAAAAGGATTTTTCTGAGTATATAATTGCTAATATTCCTTAAATATTTTTGTTAAATTTATATTAAATCATTTTTTTAAAATTTAATTTATTTTATGAGTTTTGCGTTGTTTTAGAATTTTCTTGTTTCTAAGATATAGAGTTTTTTGCTTTGTAAAATTTTTATGGTAGGATTTTTTTGAGTTATAATTTTGAAATTTACTTAAATATTGTCATTAAGTTCATGTTAAATCAGTTTTGAAAAATTCAATGTATTTTATGAGATTTGCATTTTATTACAAATAATAATTTTTTTCGATAAGGGTTTTTCTCATAAAATTTTGTGAGTTTGCTATTTTTTTAATTTTTTATTGCGTATAAAAATTGTTTTTGTTATTAGATTGAATTGAATTGATTATATGAAACTTTATTTTATATGCATAATTTTTAATTTTTATAATTTAATCCTTCTAAGTAATTTTTACAGTATAATTTTATATATTATACAAATATTTTCCAAAATTCTCTAGACCTTGATGATGTCATGCATGATGTTATCCACTAAAAGACAAATATAATTAGTTCAGATCAACTCTAAATTAATAAAAATAAAAAAAAAGTCTAAAATGAATAAATAAATAAAGTTGCAGAAATTGGTGGAATCTCCACCATCTTGCCATCTTTCATCCCTTATAAATAGGGGTTGGATTTCTTCACTTCAACCTTTTGGTTGGAGATGAAAAAAAAGGAAAAGAAAATGAAAAAGACAAAAAAATTAATTAGATCTTCAAGTTTTTAAGGTAAACTCTTATACAAAAATTTTTGTTTATTATTTTCATTCATTTTTTATGGCGATATTATTATTTTCACATATGCATTTTTTGTGTTAATTTTTTTGATAACTTTCATGTTGATTTATTCATTATTTATGTTGATTTTACGCATATTTTAGTTTGTTAAAGACTCTGTCACTTGTATATGTTGATATTTATGCAAATATGTGATGAAAAATATCATTTTTGGTTGAAATATATGCTGATGGAAAATATTTGTGGGCCTTGAATAATTTTGCATGCTTGACTTCATGAAATTTAGGATTATTTTGTAAAGTTTGAAACTTTTAAAGGCTGAAAAATAATTTTCCCCAATTTTTTGTGGCCTTGTAGGGTTGATTCTAAGCTTTGCTGAATCTAATTTTAATGATTTTGTGACGTTTTGATTTTATTTTGCTTATTTTGTAAATATGGAAATCTTAGGGAGCTATCCAAGCTTGGTCGATTGCTTGTAGTGACCATTAGGAATGTTTTTGTGCTTAGTTTAACATATTTGAATATGTTTTATGCATTTTATGCCATTTTAGGGCCATTTTGTAATTTTAAAAAGTTAAAAGACTAAGTTGCAAAGTTTGAAAAAATTATTTTTTGGCCCTAGGTGTTTGGCTGAATCATTTTCATTATTTTTGGTATGGTTTTTGTGATTTTTCATGGTATATTTTGTGTTAATTTATGATTTTCTATTATGTAGGGACTAAATTGTAAAAATAGAAAACTTTTTTCAAGGCTATCATGCTTGGCCAATTGCTTGTTATACTTATGGAAGTGCTTTCATGTTTATTTTTTATGTGTATGAATATGTTTTATGCATTTTCCATTGTTTTTGAGCCGTTTTGTAATTTTAGATAGTTTAAGGACTTATTTGCAAAATTACAAAATTTTTGTTCTAAGCCATAGATACTTGACCAAATTTATTATATGATTTTTGGTATGATTTTCATAATTTTTTGTCGTAAATTTTGTATTTAATTATGATTTTATTTTGTATAGTGACTAAATCGCAAACTTAAAAAATTTTAAAGGCATTTAGGAAGACTTTGCACTTCAGGGAAAATTAGATATTTTTAACATTTTCAAAATGTTTCTAACATTCTTATGGTCTTCCTTAGAGGTGTAAAAATTATTAAAACTTTATGCATTCTTTCAGCTTTTCATTAATGTCCAAAATACAATTTTGAAAAGTTTAAGGACCTATTAGTAATTTTTTCATTTTAGGTTTATCTTATGTTTAAGTTACCCATGAAGGGTATAATTGACATTTCATATCATTTTAGAGTCCTCTAGGTTATCGAGGTATGTATACGTCAAAGATACACCTTAAGGTTATTTTAGTAATTTCTCTAGAATTGAGTCCTATGTAATCACTAGGATACTTATAGGTTGAAGATGTACAATAGGAGTTGGTTCATTTGTTCTTAATGTTATCCAGCCCTTTAGGTTATCAAGATACGTATACATCAAAGGTACAACTTAGGGGTATTTTAGTCATTTCTTTAAAACCTAGCCCTGTGTGATTACTGTAATACTTTTACGTCGAAAGTGTACAGCAATGATACATTATTTGTTTATATAATTATAGAATCCTTTAGGATTATGGGATACGTATATGTCAAGCGTACTTCTTAGGGATATTTATTTTAGAATTGAGTCTTTTAATATCACTAGGATACTTTTAGCTCAAAGGTGTTCTTTAGGGGACACGTTGGTCATTTCGACCAAATTAGGATCCTTAGGGGCGAGTTTAGTACATTTTGTCTAGATTGAGTCTTGGGGCGATTTTTATTATTAATATTTATAATAAAATTGGAATTTTTGTAAATAAAAGCAATGTCTCAAATGTTAAAATACTATGTGGAATTTCTCCCAGAATATTAGAAGGGTTCTATGGATTATTTTAATAATAAGACATTCTTTTAAAAATATGAAAATTAAGATTTTTTTTAATTCTGAAAAAATAAAACCTTTTATATTCCTCCAGCACTCTAATGGGTACAAAAGATATTTTAATTTTTAAAACCTTTCGTATCTCACTAGCTCTCCATTGGGGTACAAAAGAGAATGATAAAAGCCTTCATGTTCTTCTAGTTCTCCAAAAGGGTGCAAAAGATATTTTAATTTTTAAAAATATTAAAAACCTAATTTTTCATACCCTCCAATGGGTACAAAAGATATTTTAATTTTTAAAACTTTTCGTATTCCACTAGCTCTCCATTGGGGTACGAAAGAGAATGATAAAAGCCTTCATGTTCTTTTAGTTCTCCAAAAGGGTGCAAAAGATATTTTAATTTTTAAAAATATTAAAAACCTGATTTTTCATATGGAATAATAAAATTGTTTCATCAAATTTTATTTTTATAAATGGTAATTATAATTAAATATCAAATATTAAAACTGAAAAAAAATCAAATTTATGTCAACACACGATTAATAAGGTACCAATCACTGGGCATCATGAGAAGGTCGTTCTTTACTTGTGATTGTAATCGACTTTCGAACCCTTTTATGCAATCTCTGGTATGAGCGTAGACCTCGAAGTTTGTGTTAATGGTTTTGTAACCCTCAAAAAATACAAACTTTGGAAGGTTTCCAATCTCATCTAGCCAAAGTAAGATTGGTTGTGACTCGAGGAAATGGTCATTTCGTAACGACTATTTAGAGTTAAGTCAAGTGAGTGATTCATCTTGACAACCTAGTCCCCAGACACAAAATAAAATAATAATAATAATAATAATGATGATGATGATGATGATGATAATAATAATAAATAATGATATAGGCCCCAAATAAAAGAAAATAACAATATACGGATATATATAAGAACAATGGGTAAACTCGTTGTTTTAAGTGGGCTAGTTAGGATTTGTATCTAGGCCATGTTGCAACAGCTTGGCGACGCTACTGGGGACAAGTTAGAGATTCAGCCCTAATAGTAATCATGTGTTAAATAATTTTGATTAATTCAGTTTCAATCGATATTTAACTATATTTCCTAGTATTTCCAAAATAAAATTATATTTTTATCTATTGGATGTTTTGGTATATATTGTTCATATTTTTACTAGCCCTTTCCTTTGCTGTGTTACTTTTATAGGGCATTTAGGATGGGGTTTTTATAATTTTTGAAAGTGTCAAGTCATAAAAGGTAATTTGATCCCCCACGCATATTTTTCACATTCATATGCATAGATTCTTTTCTAGGTATATGGAGAGGGCATAGGTACTCAATCTTTTAAGAGAGGCAAAATAATTCTGCCTTCTAAGGTGTTAGCCTCTATTTGGGCTAGTGAAAAGTCTACTCGGTATAATTTCCTACACCTCTTGAGGTGTTAGCCTTGTTGTGGGCATGAAAGATATTCCTACTTGAATTGAACCATTTCCAACATAAACCCACGATGGGGAAAGATTAGGTACCTTGTCAATTCTTTTCGAACTTGGGGAATAAATCAAGAACCTATATAGATGTCTAACCCAAACCTCATGTAATGAACCATAAGGCCTTCACCATGTTAGAGCCATGCCCAGTTCTAGAGGGTACTGAATTAAGTACATATAGAGGAATACCTATAACCTTTTATTCTTGTAATTTGATTTTCTTGATATTAATACGTGTATGTTGTGTTCTTATGATACATTTTACTTTTATTTATTTCTCACATTAGTTTGTTATATTATGAATTTTTTTTAAATTTTTTGGCACGACATCCATATCTCATGGAAACTTGCAAGTTCATTCCTGCATTTTGACATCTACAAAGTTTACATTTTATTTGCCTATGCAATTGCAATTTTTGTAGTACCATTTATTCTGTATCAAGGATCGAGCTATGGATGATTAGTTGGAAGAAAGAATTAGTACCTTGGAATCTATTGAAGGAGTATACGAAAATGAAATCCGAACAATCAAAGATCTAAGAGGTGAAAGAAGAAATTTGCAAATTAACATTTGAAAACTTCAACATTAGATCAAGTGTCTAGCAAAACATGATTGAAGCTAAAACACCCAATTCGGGATCTACCCAAATTAGCTTACCTTCTAATCTTTTTTTTTTCTTGGCACTGTTCCATCATCCTTTAGAGTTCACAAAGAGAAAAAGCTACAGAAAAGTGAACTCGATTCATTCCTATTTGCTTATAAAGAATTGTTCTTTATTTTGCTTTAGGATCAGCTCATTTTTCCTATATACAAGCCTTCCCTAGACCCTTAAATTCCAATTGTTATGATATTAATGCACGTTGTGAATTACATGCCTGATTATAGGGGCATTGTATAGAAAATTTTGATGAGTTCAAAGGAAAGGTTTGAGACCTATTCAAAATTGGTGTACTTTAGATTAAACTAAAGCAAAAAAGGCAAAAAAAGAGATTGTTAAATTCCCATTGCATTATGGGAAATACTAGAATGCTAGGGAGCAATGAAGTAGTTATGGAGGCAACTTTTTGAGCTACTCCCTCGATTTTGTAAATATAAGGTTTAAAAAATGATGACTAGGATTTAAAAAATCTCTTACAAGTACTAACATAGTTAGGAAAATGAATTCCTTCAAAAGCAATCCTTTTTAGTTACTTTTGAAACTCATAAATATGGTTTTGCATAATGGATAAATTGAAAATATCGGTTCATGAAATAATGGTATTAAGTTATGATTTGAATTCTTCAATAATTTCCATGCTTGATATTTAACTAATTGCTTAGCCTTCAATTCATTCCATTAATATTGTTTCATACACTTATTCATTTCTACATTGGTTCATTTATTCATTTTTTAGTTCATATATCAATTTTCCATTCAATGATAATCATATAAAGATAATAATAAAACATATATACATTTCTATAGACTAATTTAAGTTTATTTTTTTTATTCGAGGGGAAAAAATATGGAATTACAAGATATAGAAAGAAAACATTACTCGATGAGATGAGTGGAAACAAGTGCAAAACAATGAACGGAGATGGGAGCCCCAAGCATTCTAAGCCATACAAACAATTAAAAAAAAGAAGCAGCTATGGAGGAAAAGTTTACAAATAGTCCTGTATCATATGAAAATTTTTGTCGAGAATCCAAGGAAGTAAAGTTGAAAGGCAATTACCTCAAAGTACTCAATCTCTGGGGAGCCAGTCCCATAATAAATTCATGTTGACCAAAAGGGCAACAGGTAGCATATGTGAGACAAGAGTCATTTTGTTACTAAATGCCAACAAGACATTGCCAATGAATGAAAGCTAAGATCATTGTGAGTCAAGAAAATAAAGGAATCCATTCGGACAGTGTCTTCACCCCCAGCTTGTCAGTGCTCAACAACCTTAATAGGTTTATCCCTGTACCTCACAGCCCTTCATACAAAATTTTTTAATCCAAAGTTCTACAAAGTCAAGAAACCCGAGAAATAGTTCAGGCAATTCTTAGAAGAAGAAAACAAAAAAGATAAAGGTGTACCACGTCTCACTAATTTTTTACAATGAGCTCTTTTTTTTACTCACTCAAGATTAGATGATGTTCACCATTACAATAAAGCCCACAAACCTTCCTATCCAGAATGGGAATCACAGGCTGCTGTAAATTCTAGCTTGAATTGCTTGGATGGTTACTTGCCATGCCATGAGCTTTTAGATTCATCTTCTTTGCTAAAGACTTTAGTAAAGAGATGACATGATTAAGATGATAAGAAATAACCATGCATCTTGTGGAAACTTTAAATTTAAGAACTTAGAGTTTGATACACCTCCTGATGTTCCATTAGCTAATTTACAATTGGCTCTCAGAGATGCCAATCTAGCAAAAATTTGAAGTTGGTGGAAGCCTATTAAGGATGATTGGTCTAAGTGTCATAGACCTTATGGTAGTATGCCAATTAGGGGCGATTTCTATCTTGACTTAAAAGTCTATACATTTCTTTTTGGAAATTATGAATTTTGAAATGAATTTTGGTTTGTAAATAGTATGGATACTGTTATCGACCATGAATTTTGTTAATAATTATCTCTAGTACATAGGATAGTGAGAACATTTTGAAAAATTTTTCTTTGGTAGGTGATCACCATTAGTTTGAACTCCCTTAAAGACATTCAACTATAGACCTTTCACTACCAGTGACCTTCCATATCTAAGTGTTCGTTTCTATGGATTCCTTGAAAGTTTTACAAATAAGTTATGCTCTTAAAAGATTCAGATATTGATAATTTGACATGTGTTAAAATATAGTAATTTCAAGATCTCCCTCATTTTGATAATCTTTTTCCATAATTTCAATGACACTCTTCCAAATCCTTGATTTAGGAAGAATGAGAATGAAACTAAACCAAAGAACCTTTTCTCTTAGCTAAAACCTTTTTAAACAATGCATGATACACGAGATATGAAATCCAAGATGTTTTCCATGCCAATCCAATTTTCTTTCTTATACGCTTAACTAGTCATTGGTGGTTATGAATATAAAAATAATGAGGGGTATACCTTAAGCCTTTAAAAATTGAGTGCAACATCATATTACTGAGGCACTCAAAATGATTTTAGAAAGAAAACAACCTTTCTTTCCTAGCAAAATGCTTGCTAGTTCAAATAGCTATGTTTGAAATGAAAAATGACTTTTTTTTTTCTATCCCTTCACAAATATAGAAAATTATCCCTTTGCAATCCTTTTTTAGCCTAATAATTTATTTTCTTTGTTTGAACCCTAATCAAGTATCACACTCCATACTAAGGGAAAACGAAGTGAAGTTTCAAAATTAAAAGGAGCAAACTTTGTTTTAAAGTTACAAGAAGGCCAAGTTAGATGTCATTAAGCCTAATTTTTAAGACAGAAGTAAGTTTGAACTTCAAGTTAAAATATTCCAGTGAAAAATGAAGAAAATTTCAAGTTCTTTCAAAATGAAGAATGAAAAAAATGTGATGAAGAAATAAATAAAAAAAGCAAAGAGAGATGAAAAACAGAAATGATGAAAAAATGAAAATTTGTTTATCTTCAAAGACATGCAGATAGAGTTCTATTAAAGAAAAGTGATCCTTCATTCAGTTACCCTTAAACACTTAATTTGAACCTATTTATCCTTTTTTCTAAACCCAAAACCATGGCCTACATTACATACCTAACAAAGTCATTTCGATTAGACATGGCTATTTGAATTGTTGGGCTATTCGTAGAAAACGTTTTAACAATTCATCTTTTTGAATGATTTTTGAGTCCTCAATAATATGATTGGGCAACCTTAAAGGCCTAAATCAACGAAGATAGGCACCAATGAGAACCCTTCATGCTAATTTAGAAATGACCCTAAACTTTTCAAAATTTCATGCAATCAACAAAAGGTTGAGTCAAATGCCCAAAAATTGATTTCTTTCAAAATAAACTTTCAGAAATTTTGTACCCAACTTTGGGAATTGATGTTTACCAAAGGCCTTTCAAATGAACCTTTTAAATCTTGGTGTTTACTAGCATTAGTTTAACACCTATCGAGCTATTGTATTTGAAGATCAAAAGGATGTTATAATTTGATTGTTTATCTTTTAAGAAACTCCCATGAAATGAATATTCATCTAAATTTGGTCTTGATAAACCTTGACTTTGTTATATCAATTTCTTCAAGACAAATTTTAGCAGTGCCACCCCATTTATGCCTCTAAATTCATTTCTTCATCTTATTCAAAGAAGTCCCTAATGGTGATCATCGATAAAAAAAGGTTTTAACATCATGATAAAGATAGCATATCCATTATCCTTGATATTGGAAAATCCATGGTTGATTTTATTTTGTAATTTTCATAGATTTTGATCAAATAGGCTTTTCCCTAGGCAAAATAAGAAGGTGATCTCATTCCATAAATCCTTGAATTTTGATGAATTACGATACTTTTCATTGTTTCAATAGAAGTTTGCAAATATGCCTTGAGGAAATATTTATCCAATTGCATAAATTATATCATTAAATCAATGAAAACTAATTTGATATTTGATTTTTGATGACTTTTTAGGGAAGATTAAATGATTCTATAAGGAAATATATCACCTTCTCATGTGATCCTATGAAAAGGCATGTGAAGAAGGCTTTAAAAAAGCTTCGATGGTGATATTCAAAGCATTTAGAAAAAGCTTCAATGGTGATATTCGAAGCATTGAAAAAAAGCTTCTATGGTGATATTTGAGGCATTCAGAAAATGCTTTCAAAGTTTTCATTAGTGATATTTAAAGACAAAGCTTCAATAGTGATATTCAAAGTGTTCAAAAGTTTCCATTCAGATAATGCTTTCAAAGTCTTCGATGGTGATATTTGAAGACAAAGCTTCGATGGCAATATTCCAAGCATTCAAAAGTTTTCATTCAGAAAATGTTTTTAAAGCTTTGATGGTAATATTAGAAGCATCCATAAAAGTTTTCAAAACTTTTCAAGGCAACTTCATTCGGTTAAGCAGAAGGATCGATGAAGTTTATGTTAGAAGCGTATCTTTTGTAATCACCAAGATGCTTCTATGCCAAAGTTGTACATGAGGAATACGTTCATTTGTGTTAGAACCAAATCTTTTATGATCACTGGGATACTTATATGCCAAAGTTGTATAGGAGGAATACATTCATTTGCATTAGAACCGATTCCTTTGTGATCACCGACATGTTTTTGTGCTAAAGGTGTACAAGATGAATAGGTTCGTTTATGTTAGAAACAAATCATTTATGATCATCGGGATGCTTTTATGCCAAAGGTGTAAAGGAATAATAGGTTTATTTGTTATTGGTCAACTTTACTTGGTTAGGAACCAATGAAGCATGATATCCAAGTTTGTCATGTAGACATTTCATTTTGTCCAAGCCATTTTTTGGCATCTTGAAGGCATAATCAAAAGATGATAGAATCAATAAAATAAAAAATAAATATAGGGCTGACTGCCAGGTGTCGTGTCTCTAGGCGAAAATTTTTTGGGAAAACCTAAAATGCCTATGGGTTATATTAAATAAAAATATAAAAATGAGGCATTAATGGTCATTATTCGAGGTGTCACCGATATGATTCAAATGAGCACAGGTCAATTTCCCACTGTTTGTGACCAAGGTGAGGTATTCAAAGGGCCTAAGGTATGTGCAAGTCACATTGGTGCATAAGTATTGATATGAAGCTTTCACATTGCCAAAATTTCAAATTTTTATGTATAGTATCAATACAAGAGTGTTTAGTATAGATTTATAAGGTGTGTATTGATATTTAGCAACTTTGTATCAATACAAGCCTTGGCAGTAGCTAAAGCTGTGATTTTTGGCAAAATGTATTGATACACAAGCAAGAGTATCAATATAAATCCATGGAGTATCAATACAAGGCTCTAAGTCTCGAGACTAAAAATAATTTTTTACTCTTGGTATTGATAAATACTTCATTGTATTGATACTCATGGGCAAAAGTTACCTTATGTGTCGATACAAAATGTTTTATGTTAATACACTGAGGTATTTTTCCCTAGCTCGAGCTATTTTTCAGCCTTTGAAAATTCGATTCAAACACATTTCTTGCACCAAAATCATCATAATTCATACCAAGCCATTCTGCACCACTACTCTACATGGAAGAACTAATAAAAGTAATGGCCGCTGAGCATAATACCTGGAGTTGTCCCCTAGTACATGAATGAAAAATCAAGAATGCCTTTGCTTTGTTTCTAAAAAGCATTGGCTAACCTTTGAATTTAAAATGAAGCCAAAGTTGGCTCAAGCAGCTGAGGAATCATTTTTTCAGCAATCTCAAAAACCTTCAGCAACCTCTAGCCCCAAAACATTCCCCAAAACACTATTCCATTGCCTTTCACCCTCAACGTTCCTTTATTCCTATAGCTCCTTCAAGTCACCACCAAAAACACTTCTAAGACCCTTTATTCCATTCATCCTTCCTTTTAAAACTTCTTTCCATCAAACGCTACAAAAAAACTCCTTTTTTCCATCATTTCCTTACACATCAACATCAAAAAAAGGAAAAGAAGGTGAATTCCAAGTTGCTACTCAAAGAAAAGGCTCAAACTTAAGGCTTTTGATATATTTTCTCACCTAGCTCTATTTTTTCTCATTTCCAGCATTGGCATCATTTTAGGGAACCATTTATGCCATCATAACCATCCTAGGACTCCCATGCATTGTTATTGCTTTGGTTGTGTTAGTCTTAGGATTTTGGTTGTCTTTGGATGCCTTGATGTTGCTTGCTAGGCCAAACATCTCCTTTTTCATTCTATCATCAAAGCAGTCCTTTATTCATGCATTTCTATCATGTTTCACCTATTTTCACATGCTTAACATATACTTAAATGTTCTTCTTAAGATCCATTAAGTATGTTCTTGGATTTTTTTGCATTTTAAAGAGTCTCATGGCATGAAAATGTTGTCTTAAAAATTTAGCATTATTTTCTTTGCTTAAATATGTTTATGTCTTCTTCCATAGCATGATTTTAAATGCCATTCATGGAGTTATCATTTTCATGCATCTTATTTGTCATCTTCTTACACTCTTGTCATCTTTTCCATGTTAAAATGTTATATTTGTGTGTTTGCATATGTTATCCCTGTTCATCTTTATGTAAGTTGCATTTTGTTCGTGATATCCCTATCAAGACGTTTGTTCGCAACTTAAGTTCATGCTACCTCCGATCTATGGAGAACAACATGGATTTAATATTTTCATAAAATTGGTCTTCCAATCTTGGAGGCAAATTAAACATTTTAAATCTAGATTCATGGTAAAATGAGTTTAAAGATGTTGTTTTTCAACACAATAATGCCCTTTTTAATTGATAAAAAATATTTCTTGACCTTAAGTTTAACACCTTCGTAATGGCATGGTCAACAAGTTGAATCATCGTCCCAAAACTACTTCAAGATTGTAGAATGAACTCGTGATGCCCGAGTCATTTTTTCCTTGTGTTGTGGACATTTGAATGTCCATAACTCGAATTTGACCCCAAAAACTCAAAAAATCAAATAGTCCCCTATTTTTGACCTTGTAGAATTATAGTTTGAATTTAAAAATTATTTTCGAACCATAAATAATATTTCTAGAATTTTTTGATATTTTCCCTTAAAGGGCATTGAAGTAACTTTGCAAAAGTGTCTTATTTGCCCTAGGATCATTCCAGATTGAGTAATTATGATTTTTGAACCTTTGTTATCTAGAGCCCTTAGAACCAGTGTATTACATTTTGTTTGGGCTATTTTAGCCCATCAGATGATTTTTTGATTATTTAAATGTATTTTCTTAAAAGTTCACAAAATTCTTTTTTCAAAAAGGTGTTGTTTGCGATTTAACAATTCTAGATGAGTCTAGAATGATTTTTCAAAATCCATCACGCCCTTTCCCATGTTGCTGTCAACGTCAAAATAAAACTAAATTAAAAAATTAATTCAGCCTAGAAGGAGATTTTCTATGATTTTTAAAATATTTTTAAATTAGTCATCATGAAGTTACTTTTCTGATGGCACCTTATTTACCCCTTAAAGACTTTGGATGAATCCTAAATAAATTCGTAAAAAGGGATGGCATGATGTTGTCCCCTGTTTTTAGCCCAATCTCCTAAATGCCTTTATAAAGACGTTTGACGTCTCAAAATGCATTCGATTGGTTCCTTTACAACATAAGCCCATAAAGACAAAAATATATTTTATTCAAATCTTTAATTTTCTATTTTCAAAATACCTTTTTTTTAAGATAATCATTTTTTGGAAGCATAAAAAATTTCATTCTTGGGGATAGTCTAACCTGTACTCTAACCCTGTTTTCCATTAAAAATAAAAACTTCAATTTTCCCTCTAGGATTTATTTGAAATTCCTAATTATTTTCTTAAGTCATCAAAATTTTCATTCTTGGGGATAGTCTAACCCTGGCACTACGAGGTGATACTCTAACCCAAAAAACTTGAATTTTCTCTTTTGGGTTTATTTAAAATTCCTAATTATTTTTTTAAATTATTAAAAATTTTAATTTTTGGAATGCTCTAATCCTAACTTTCTAAAGGGATACTCTAACCCCGCTTTTACCTTAAAATCCAAAAACTTACTCTCTTCCGGATACCTTAGATTGCTTTGATTAAAATTTTTTTGTCTTTCAAATTACTATCGAAGCCAAACACATCTCCAAATTGTTATTCTGGTTATTCTTTAATAATCAAAGACAATTAAAGATACATTCGAATCGTCCTTCATTTTTACGTTCTTTTCCTTGTGATTGTTTATTTGTTATATTAGTATATTCTTTTTCATCTTACTAACACATTTTCTTTTTGTAATGACTATTGTGCCATCATATTTAAAATTTCTTTTGAAAAAATTTTACAAGGCAGTGTTCCATGTTGGTATCTTTCTAATGCCTGATACGAAATATCCAAATTTTCAAAATTTAATCCGAAAAGCATTTTCATAATAAATCCCTATGCTCCTTATACCTTTGCGGCACTAGATGGTATAAAATTTTATCAAAACCCAGATTTACATTTTCCCCAAAGTTCATGCATTAAAGATGATTATATCCAAAT
Source organism: Adansonia madagascariensis (assembly GCA_038381835.1). Classification (NCBI taxonomy): domain Eukaryota; kingdom Viridiplantae; phylum Streptophyta; class Magnoliopsida; order Malvales; family Malvaceae; genus Adansonia; species Adansonia madagascariensis. The sequence continues at coordinate 4,322,927 of JBBYHL010000005.1, forward strand.
AATGACCAAATGGAGCCAATTAAGCCAAAACTGTGACAAGAAATAGTTAGCCAGTACCAATTTTAGGTGTCGTGAGGGTGTTAATCCTTCCCCATGTGTAACTAATTCCTAAACCTAACCAACAAATCTCTGGACATTGTAGACCTGAAAATCAATATTTTTGAGTTTTGTAACTTAGTATGTTATTTTCAATAGGCATCCGATCATGCCTAGCTTGTAATGGTTAGTGGTAACTCCAAATATATGGTTAGTTCATGATAACTTCCTAAGGCTAGTTGGCTGAGCGATTCTTCTGACAGTCGCTCTCCCTTTCACATTATCATGCCTAATCCAAATCCCATCCAAGGGATAACTCAAAGGCTCCGACCAAACACCATATATCTTTTAAGTCATGTACACCAGCTTCAGATTGTCCAAAGAGAAAAGAAAAAAGGGGTACATGGCAACAGCTTGGTGACTTCACCTAGGACTTCTTAGAGAGTTAGGCCTATGACTAGCTCTGTCTTGCACAACCCTTGGTTTTTTTACTTTAACATTATTTAGATATAATTCCCTTTTATTTTTATTTTCTAACCTTTTACTTTTCGTGGCTTTGTTTTGTGTTTGTTGGGGACTATTCTATTTTTGAATAAATATCAACTCAAATAAGTATGGTAATATAAGAGTAAAATAAAAGGTTTGATTATTTCCTGACACACATAGTACACTTGCATGTGAATTAGATTCCCACCAAACACCATGGTGAGGTTATGGTCCCGATTATTAGAAAAAAGTAAGCTATCTGCCTTTATGAGTAACCCTCTGCATAGGCATGGCAAGGCTTTTTAGGGTGTAAATTACCTATGTCTCTCATGAGTACTACTCCATATTTGCATAGAGAAATACATCCACTAGATTAAATGTTTCACCAAACCCGCGATGGGCATAGGATCGGGGTGCTTGGTTGTCCTTACTGGATGGAGGAACTATTTGATTACCAATTTAGGCCTACACTTAAACCCATATAATGAACCCTATCAGCTAAACTATGTTAAACCATATAGGAATACTGCTAAAATAACCCCAAAAATAGGGTCACTGATGGAAACATTTTTTACCTTCAGTCCTATACACCATGTTACATAGGCCATAATAGATATTGTCACCCACATTTGTTATTTTATTTCATTATAATTTTAGGGTATGCTATTATGTTTTACAGTTAACCTCCTTAATAAATAGGTGATAATGAGCAAATGCCATCACCTACAGTCCCCTATAAAAAATAATATTTGACCAAAATAAGCCACAATGCTGTCCAAATGATAGCTTAACATGTACTTGTCATAGGTGTTGATGAATGAACGTCACCACTTAATTGGTCAGTCTTGTCCTTATAAGGTATCGTGTCACCTCATTAAAGGTGATTTTAACCAAGGCAAGCCATTAAGCTATTCGTTTGCTATAAAGTTTTGTTTTGCCCCTAGGCATCATACTATTTATTGTCGGGGCAATTTTTATGATGCAATTTTGCTGCTATTTTTTATATATACCCTTATTTTCATGATTATTGCTTCGTACGATCACTAACTTACTTTATTTTTATTTTACTATTTGATGCATACATGATTTCATCATATTATCATCATTTTAAGACAATTGGGTAATGGTTTAATTTTCATCAAAGGATATATGTCATGGAGCAACAGTCCATTTTAGATCTAAAACCTTTTGAGGAAGTTCGAGCATGGTACGAGCACTAACAATGTGAAGATGGGGATGTTCTTAAACCTAAGTATGTCTCAATGATGCTTGAGAGGGTCAATATAGGATATCGTTAGAATGATTGGCAAGATTTGAAGCATATATAGACTGTTAAGACAATACCAAAAAGGAGTCATTCACTAAGAGATACGAAAACAGCCTTTTTACTCCAGGTCCATTTGGATGTTGGTCCATTGCGAGCAGCATTTTAGTTTTGCAACCTAACATATCGATGTTTCAATTTCAATCATGAAGATTTGGTCCCTACAGTTGACAAATACATTATGTTACTCAATATCGAGAAGGCTATGATTGATAGAATATATTGTAAGGCTTTACACCTTCTAACTTTCAAGAGAAAATTAGCTCAGATTCTCAAGGCAATGTAATATTGGATTTCATGGGCCAGTTTGAAAGAAGAAATAGCTAGTGCCATTGATATCCAAAAAGTTCAAGATATCTATGCTCTAGCAATATAACAGTCTGGTCATATTTTCAGAAACATTAGGCTCTCTTAAAGTTATAGTAGTAGATCTCTTTCCTTGATTGTGCTACAGAGATGGGTATAGGTTACTTCATTGGATGCGCTCCACTTCTTCACATCTAGCTTGTCAATCACTTTTCTTCTGAAGAAAAGATGATGTCGTACAACCTTTTACCTAGCTTTATCCCTATCTCTAAGGTCTGAAGAGCAATGGGTCCAAAAATTCTAGAACCTCAATAGAGAAGAAGTGACATGGAAGACCTTTTGGTTTTCACTACAGGCAATCATATATCGATGTGGAGATTATGATTATGTGTCACTTATGGGATTATGGGGAAGCACTAGTTATGCACCCATCCTAGTCCTATGATAATTTCAACATTGATGGTTTATCCCCTTTGCCCAAGACCTAGAGCAATGGGATTTCTACTATGGTGAGTTTGATTACAAGTCGAAAGTTTAGCTACCTTTCCATGATTGGAGACAAACCTGTTGCATGGAGAAGTATTAGAGAGGATGTAGTATGACTTGATGAGTAGAGGATACGTCACATCAATGACTCCTTATCTTTATCTATCGTACATTACAAATACTAGTTGATGAATTTCCCTCTAAGATTGAAATGCTCAAGCGAGAGTTCAAACAAGAAAAGGCAACCTTCACCAAGGAAATCGCTCATTTAAAGGAAAAAAAGAGTCAATTAGAGATGGACCTCTACCTCTAAGATGGCAAAGTGAATAGGCTATAAAGAGAAAATCCTTCTCAAAGAAGATCTTGAGAGTCTGAGGAAAGACTACATGGCCCTTAGTAAAGTAAGCAAGCCTTGACACCTTGGTAAGTTGGTAGATGAGTGGAAGGTAGAAATTGTTACATCTCAAAAAGAACTACATCGATGTAAAGAATAAGCCAAAGTTGATAAGGAAAAGCTTGTTAAAAGCTATGAATTTACCGAAGGAAGAATGGATGGCTAGAAGCTCGAATCTAAGATTTAAAAGCAAATCATGTTGAGAATAAGATTGTGACACTCAGAATTCAACATTTAGAGCATTCTCTTTAAGCTCGCCAAGACTAAGTTGATGAACTAGTACGAGCTTTCGAACAGCGAGAGCAAAAATGGCTTCAAGTGGTCGATCACACATGCCAAAATTATCAAAACCACCATTGCCATCTCACTAAGCAGATTTAGTAGCCCAGTTGGAGGCTGAGAACATGAGGGTCGTAGCTAGATCCTTGACATGTGACATCTCACCCATTAAAGCCCATGAACAAGAATTATTGTATTTTATGGAATATATGATAAAGCAATGTAACGTTATCAGGCATTTTTTAATGTAATCGACTGTAATTAGAATATTTTGTTGTATGCTATTGACAAAGTTACTCACTAAGTTTGATTGTCCCATGTTCATTTCATGACTAATCTAATTTTTTTACTACTTTATGCATTCATGTTAATTATAATTTAATTGCATACCCGTATTTATCTCATTAAACATGCCCATGACATATTATAAAAGTCTAAGCTAGTAATAATCTAAAGTAAAGGTGCTCTGAAACATTGATTCCAAAGTTCATCATTGATATAACACTCTCAATAATCAGAAAGTCATTGAGAATGATCATCAAGCCTTCATTAAGCAACTTGAACTTATGTATAGGGATTCCCAAGAGCAATCATTCTATAAGAATAAGGAACTTCAAGCTCAGATTGCAGAATTAACTAAGCTATTATCTAAAGCATTGACGAAAAAAGGGCAAATGAGCACTGTCGATGCATGGAAAGAATTGGTTAATTTCAAAAGCAACTTAAACAGTGGTATTGAAGCTACTAATGCTTAGGAAAAGGAATTAATGAGATCCTCCAACAACAAATATCTCATCAACTCAGTCATTCATTTACATTAACCCTGCAGCAACATCTTATCTATTCCAAGAATTTCAAGGTGCAGGCTCTTCACCAATAAAGCCTATAGTCCCAAATCTCGATGAGTAAATGAAACTAGAAAAAACAAAGAGGTACTTAGGAAATGATGAAAGCTTAAACAAGTATCAATGATAACTCTATAAAATAGAGCTATTTAGTCCTATTATTCAAATTAAATTAGCTAAGTCTCAAAGATTTTTATTTAACTTTTATTGATTTTTAGTAGTTTTTGATTTAGTATTTTTTACTTTTCTTATATTTTAATTGCTTAGTTATTTAAATAATTTTCATATTTTTGTAGGTCAAAACCAAAGGAGTTTCCAAAAGTACAACAACTTAATCAAGAAGTAAAGTGGACTCAATCAAGAAAAGTGATTAAGTTTGGCAATTTTCAAAAATAATATTTTCAACCTCCTTAAAGACCAAGTTTTTACTTTTAGGGTTTGCCTATAAATAAGAATCTTAGGACTAGACTTAGAGATAACATCAGAGATAGTCCCAGATATTCTATAGTTTTATTTTTCTCTAGTTCTTGGAAGAGGAAAGAAGCCACCATAATAATCAAGAAGCTAGAGAGATTTTGGAGAAGCTTGAAGATCAAAGAATCGACCAATCTTAGTTTTTTTTTCTTTACTCTTTTCATCTTTCTTGCATTATTTATGATGGTGTAACTCCTTGGTTTCATATTTTATATATTTATTATAAATTAGATTTATTTTTCTAGGATTGCAATGGAACTCAATACGTAATTTGGATTATTTTATTTTTTTTCTTGATTTAATGATATTTGAGTTGTTTGTTTAATCTTGTTCTTAATGCTTCTAATTGCTTGATCATCAATTAGATTGAGTTGCTAACCTTAATGAACTTGGAAAATTGAATTTTATGCTTAGACCTGGATTGAATGACATATGTTTCATATTCATTTATTAGGATGAATTGATTTGCATGTTAGATAGGAATATACAAGCATGCGATATATAACTAAATTAGAGTCTAAGCTTAATGAGTTTCTTTTAATTCAATTTACATAGGAATATAATAATTTGATTAAGAAAGATATTTTTATAAGACTATCGAAAGATACTTATACATAAATTAGAACTCTAGGTTAGCAACTCATTATTATTAGTCAAGTTAAGAGAGTAGGATTTATTCAATTGAATGTTGAGGGAAATTGTAATCCTAGGCTTTTATTATTTATTATTTGCTGCATTATTATTATCATTAGTTATAATTTATAATTTATAATTTATAATTGTTTGTTTGAATAAGATTAAGTTGTTTTAATTTTAGTGTTTAACAAATTTTGTATCAATTCCTCATGGGCTTGACACTCTATTTCATTACTATATTACTTGTTGCGATACATGTACTTGCATGGTTAATTCTGACAATAATCAATCATTGGAAAAATGCCTTTGAGGTATCAAAGAAAGTGACAAATATAGGGTTATAGATGCAAAATCTTTAGGATTAGTTTTTAAACTCATCATCTTGCCTAAATTCAAAGTGCCGGATTTTGAAAAATACAATAGGAATATAAACCCCATAGCACACCTCTGCATGTACTACCATAAGATGGTCAGATATAAAGAGAATGAAAAGTTACCAATTCATTGCTTTCAGGATAGTCTAACTGGGGCATCTACCTAATGATATATAGGGCTTGATCCCGTAAGAATTCAGACATGGGCAAATTTGGCTCATGCCTTCCTTGATCAATACAAGCACATATTGATAGGCCTCAGATCGTCTCTCCCTTATGAACATGGAAAAGAATCTGAGAGCTTCAAGCAATGTGCTCAAAGGTGAAGAGAGTAAGGAGCTTACATTCAACCTCTTTTGACCGAGAAAGAAATAATGGTCACTTTTATCAGCACTTTACGAGCTCTCTACTATGAAAGGTTAATGGGAAATGCCATGAAAAATTTTATCGATATGGTCATATCAGGCAAAATGATCGATAACTCAATCAAATATGGCAAGATATCCATTGAAGAATCATCTGGATTGGTCAAGAAGCCAACAAATAAAGGTAAGGAAAATGAGGTGAATGCTATTAGCGAAAGTCATGCCAGGTTTAATCAGAATCCACATCCAACATAGGCTATGTACCTTCCAAACATGTTGAATCCATGTTTTAACCCTTACTCACTAGCAACATAACTAGTTTGTTTGTTGAGTTTACTCCAACAATGAGCTTCTCATTGAGTCCCATAAAAAGTAGCCCAAAACACACACCCTCACAACATAAACAATGCAAGAGCTCCAAATAATCAACAAGTGCTCGAGAAAAGGGAGCAATTTAAGGACTCCTTTACTCCTACAAAGAGATCTACTCTTATCTATTGGCAGGCCAACTAGTGGCCTTAGTATTCATAAACCTAAGATTGCCATTGTTTCCTAGGTGATACCATAAGAATGCCTATTATGAGTACCATGCCCGGAGTATAAGGTTACTCTATTGAGAACTGCAACTTATTTAAGAGAAAGGTACAAGGTATACTAGAAAAAAGTGTGATCAAGGTCAAACAAAGGCTTAGACCAAATGTCTAAGCCAATCTATTTCCTAACCATACAGAACCGAGAGTGAATGCAATAATCGATGAAAATGGTTTTTAGGTCAAAAAAAGCATTAGAGAAGTCAAAACTGCAATGAGCAAGGTCTGGTAAGCCTTAGTGAAAGCTAGAATAGTGTTAGACATTAAAAACCAAAGTACAAAAGCCATTGAACCATCATGCTATCACTGTAATCAAGAGCATGTTCTTTTGCACTACTCATCGTTCTTAGATATGGTCCAAAGTATGATGGGTCGGTCCAAAATTAAGTTCTATGAGTAGTGGGATGAACATATCGATCCATTTATTGATGCCATAGATGAAGAGAGACCTATTGACGATTGGATATCGAATTGTCTTTCTTTCATGAGCATGGAAAAGAGAACTGATGAAACCTTTAAGCAATACACTTTGAGATGGATGGAAAAGGTTGCCTAGATTCATCCCTTATTGGCAGGAAAAAGAGATGATAATCAGATTCATCAGCACATTAGAAGCTCCTTACTATGAAAAGATCGTAAAAAGCCACCCAAAAAACTTTACTGAGGTGGTCATATTAGGTGGAATGATTGATGAAGCCATGAAAAGTGAATCAGACAAAAAGATACCCTCAAAGGCAAAGAAAAAGAAAAAGTTAAGGTTGGGCAAAAGCTGAAATACAATGTTGGATCTAGCTCATTCAAAGTTCATATTGAATCCGATATAGAAAAATGGCAATTGAAGAAGACTGAAAGAGATTGTAAAAAAATATAGAAGATGTTAGAATGCCAATAAATTTGGTCTGGCAATTCTTGATGGAAGAGGAGTTAGTTAATGTGGCTATAAGGACAGAGGAAAGAACCGATGACTTTTGTGATTTCCACACTGTCTACGGCCACACTCTTCAAATATGTAAAGAGTTTTGCGCCATGGTTCAAAGGATAAAGAATGAGGGTAGTATTCAATTCTAATGAACAAAAGCAAGTCTTACATGCCCAATCAGTAAATGTGATGCCATCCATCAATGCCACGAAAAAGGATGATAGCAATCCTCCTTACAAGTTTAGAAAATCATTGATCTTGTTTGAGAATTGATCGAGAGTCAATGCTTCCTGTGTTCACCTTGGGCCAAAGATGATCAACAACTTTCATCCCTTTTCCTTATAAGAACAACAAGGTAGTTTTGTTGAATTATGCAAAATTTAGATCACTAGTGAATCTAGTCAGCAAGCCATAAACGTTGACCTTTTAAGGGTAAGCCACCAAACTCAGAGTGGTAGATGTTATGCTCCAATAGCATCAGAAAGTGAAATTTAGTAAAAAGACACAACTCTCGTTCCTTAAACACCAAAGTTTATAACCCAAGACTCAAATTTGATAGGTATCAAGGAGCCAGGGAGTGAAAAAGAAGCTACAAAATTCTTTAACTTCATCAAGCACAATGAATACAGCATCGTTAATTAGCCAAACAAGCAACCCACTAAAATATCTGTGTTGTCGTTACTGTTGAACTCTAAGCTTAGATTAAACAAATAAAATAAATATGTTGAATCGATTGAAAAATCAATGGAAATGATGGAATTTGTTGATAACGTAGGAAGAAAAACATGATAAGGTATGTATATCTACTGGCAAAATTTATCTACCAAATAGTATTTCAAAGTTTGTAGAAGAGCATTTGTGTGTATACCCATAAATCCTGATGTAATTGGTAAAAAAATGGGTTCTCCTACTATGGAAATTAAAGCTGAATCCTCGCATGAAAATAAAATTATAAATGTATCATGTCAATTTGAGTAAGTGCGTTCTTAAAATCAACGGGTCGGGAAGGATAACTTAACGCTAATGATAAAAAGAGAGCGAGCTTGTATAAGAATTTCTCGTAGACAGTGCTTAGACAATGACAGAAATAATTTAGAAAATAAACACAGTTCTGAAGAAAAAAAAGAGAAATAGAGTAGTGGAGGAGCATATTCACAGACTGGTGGCAAGAGATGATGGGGTGGCTATGAAATAAAGCATTCTTCGAAACACCAAAACAAAAATTAAATTGAATTGAATAAGATCCTGTCCCTACCCTTGTCAAATACAAGTTGGCAATATTTTTGTAATGTAAAGCTGCGCACTCTGTAAAATTAAATGAAAAAAAATAAACTAATATAAAATTTGAAGGAAAAGGTGGATGAATAATATATATTACCTATAAGTTTAATTATGTGTTATGAAGCACATCCCTAATTAACTAATTAAAGGAGAAGCTCTTTTCACTCTGTCACTTTCTTCTCTAGATTTTATTTTTCCTATTCCAATTGGTTTTTTAGGCTTATCTAAACAGCTCCATTTCGAAAACTTGTTTTCCTTTTAATCTTAAAAAAATAGAGGTTTTCCTAATAATGAAACAAAAAATGAAAAGAACAGCAAACAAACAGTTCGACTGACATGACACTCACAGTATTTCTTAAGTTGTAAAAAAGGAAAACAAATTATTTAGGATTATCTTCTTCTCTGAAAAAAGAGAAAAAAAGGGAAGAAAATGTAAAGAGGATTTGTCCTCACAACCATAAGATGTTATAGGGAAAATATATATAACATGTAGTGACTATTTTGATAAACATGGTAACAAGTAATCTTGATCTAATAAAGTTGGATTTCTCTCCACTTTGTGGAATATATATATATATATATAGAGAGAGAGAGAGAGAAAGAGAGAGAGAGAGAGAGGGAGAGAGATAAACAATACCTCGTAAAAGCATGATGATTTTTCATGTCTATCTCTTGGATCCTTTCTATAGAGGGATGGCGGGGAGGGGGGAATTGGAACATTAATAATGCAGTATTTTATGAAAACTAAGTTGTCTACTCAAAGGATTCCACTTGAAAATCAGCCAGCTTCAAGGATCCAATGGCTTCAAATACACTTGTACCCCATATTTTGGCTTTATAGTCATGACAATAACCGGAGCATGGCGGTAACTTTGTGAAATTGTGAAGCAAAAGCGTGAGATCAACATGGCTAATATGACCTTAACTTCCATCATTGCAAACGATTGGCCAATACAATTCCGAGGGCCAGCAGCAAAGGGTATGAAATGCCGACCACAGGCAAATGGCCTTGAGTTGAACCTATCAGGATTGAATTCATTTACATCTTTTCCCCATAATTCTTCACTGTGATGTATTGCTAGCACCGGTATCCATATCGATAGCCCCTTAGGGATGAAGAGATCACCTAATTTTATATTTTCGAAAGCCATGCGTGGCAGCAAAGTAGCCGGTGGATATAGTCTCAATGACTCATTTATAACCATGTGTAGCTACAAAATCAAACAGGACAGTTGATGTAAGTTCTATTAATGACAAAATTTAGAGAAACTATCAAAGATGGACGAATCAAAACTCAAAACTATTGAAGTGGACAGTCATTTTCAGCAGAAAGAATCTAATATATTTCAGCAGGGTCCAACCCAGGTGGAGACTAGCAAACTTCCTGGTACACCTTTGCTGGATCCTTCTTAGACTAGTTTTTCATAACGAGAAAGGTCCAATATTTCTCTATGATTTTCAATCCGAATTAGATTATGTAAGCTTTTTATACTTGGAGGTTCATAATAATGATAGTCAAAGAGAAAGGCTATTTCTCTTAGTTATGGCTACAGGTAGCCAAGTAGGATCTATCTGATATATATATATATATATATATATATATATATATATATATATATATATATAGCTTAGGTGGTACAAATTGGCATTGTCCAAAATTAGCTGGTGGCGGAAGAGTGTTTTTACAAGAACGCTACCCTTTTTAATTTATAAACACCTCATAAAATTAAAAATTAAAAAAGCCTCATCCCACCAGAAGAAGAAAAAAGTCTTTTTTTTTTTTTTTTTTCTGCTTACCACAGTTAGTTTAGAGAGTTGATCAACAGAGGGAAGTCCACCATTGTAGACCTCTTTGAGCTCAGCTCGAACCTTATCTTGCCATGCAGGGTTGGTGGCCAGCAACATGACAGTCCATGTAAGTAAAAGAGCCGTAGTTTCATGGCCAGCAAAGAAGAAAGTTTTGCATTCATCCATTATAAGCTGTAGGTTAAGTTTAAATTTGTGTCCTCTCTTCTTTTCCATCTCATTAAGCAGAATACCTAACAAATCATTTCCATATGAACTGCTCCGACCAATTTCTACACAGTCTTTTCGGCTTTGTATAATTTCCAATAGTAATCTATCCACCTCCATCTTCAGGGACTTCATTTCTCTGTTATATTTGGTTGGAAAGAACCTGTAAGTAAGAAATTCATAAGAAATTATATACATATCTCTTTCATACTACCTGGAAAGGTTGAACTTAACTTAGGAATAAAGATGGAATCTTGTAAGTAAAGGTAAAACAAGAAAACCTTACCACTTACAAGGCAAAGACACTCTTTTTTTTTTTTTTTTTTTCTTTATCAAAAAAGAGAATCCTTCGAGATCGAGAGAGTAAGAGAGAGAAGAAAAAGAAAATCTCACCGGCTTCCTGGAAAGCACAAGTGCCTGCTTGCTTGAGCACAAAGGTGTTGCAGAGATGTTAAAAGATAGAATATTTGCTTTCCTTTCTCGTAACTGCTATCGAATTCGGTTCTCGCTATTATATCAGCAGTAAGTCGAGACATGTATCCTCCAATTTCGAACTCTGTTTGGCCTGATTCTACTGCATTTTGCAGTGATTGGAGCATCTGCTTAGTGCACTCCACCATGTGTCCGGCATAACTCTGTTGAAAAACAAAAACAAAAAATCCAAGTCCAAACCATCGAAAAAGAATGACAAAAACATCAGAAAATATGAGTTTAGATTACCTTAAGCTTATCTCCCATGAATGCTGGAGCAGCTATATGGCGCTGGTGGTACCAGTCCAGGTCGTTTGCCATTAATAAACCTCTCCCAGTAAAATGTTTTGAGCCCTGCTGTTGCAGCCATGATTTGCCTGTTACAAGGTGGTGCTTGGTCAGGAGTTCCTTGATCAATTCAGTCTCTGTCACACACATCCTTGGCTCAATCCCATGCCAGTATATAAATCTTTTCCCTATTAACGAGAAAAGCATAAGACTAAAACCAAAATTCCTCACCGTCTATGGCAAGATTAATTAAAGACAAATAGATAGATAGATAGATAGATAGATACCATATGATTTAGACCATTTGACATAATGCGGCAAAAGCCGGCTGACGATGTCATGGTGGATGGTATCCATGTCTTTTGAAGTGGATTGGGAGGTTAGCTTGAACATTTCGAGCATGTTGCCAGTTACTCCCCGGGGTTCAGGCCCACGCACACCTTGTTTCTCCATGATTTTCCTGATGCGTCTGGGAATCAGCAGGTAACATGAGATGGTGTCAAACACAATTTTAAACACCAAGGAAATGAATACAACCGAAAGGGTAATCAAACACACCACCATCGCAACCATGGTGGTGATCTCAAGCACTCAACAACTAAAAGTTATATAACTTTATATATATATATATATATATATATATATATATCAAATCAGTGTCAATAGAGAAAAGAGAGTACTCTAAGGAAGGAGAAAGGAAAATATTTTTTGGTTGGTTTTACTAACGCTTGCCAGGAATGAAGCAAATTTATAGTAGAACCAAAGGCCATGGTATTTTTAAAAAGAAAATAGAAAACTAAAAGGGAAAATATGGGCTTTTTTTGGACCAATGAATACGTAGCATATTGTCTAAGCAATAAATAAGAAACAAGGATATTACTACGTGAGATATTATATACAGTTCAAATTGCTAGAATTGATAAGTTTAAATGTTAAATGGGAAATGGGGCAGTAACGCTGGAGAAGTAATGATACCAAGGCTTTGACTCCAATGGTAATTGCACATATGGGAAAACGAGGAGTCCAGTTGTTCATTAATGACAGTATTGACATGGGAAATTTAAGTTTGGAGTTCTATTTTTCTTGATTAGCTCTAATTATGGCTGCTGAGCTTTGTATTTTGCCTTGTACATGTTGAATGTATATATATGAATGATTGGAACAAATCTTAAAATTTTCAAATATATATATATATGTGGATTTTTGTTAATAAATGCTTTTAGAGTACTTAATTAGGAATGATTTTGTTATCATTTATGGTAATATTTATGTCAAATTTAATAATTATTATTAATTTGATAAATTCAAATTTATTGAAAATGGTAACTTACCTAATATCCTAAGACACTCAAAATATATTTTGAAATATTTATCACATTCTTAGATGTTAAAGTTCGAAACTTCAATAATAATTTTTTATAAGCTTTTAAGACTTGTTCTATATCGTTTAACTACAAAAAAGAATGTTAATTTAAATTTAATCAAGCAAACATGCGATAACTATCAAGAGTTTCTTAGATACTTAAATATTTAACTCAATGTTCTTGGTTCAAAGAGCTCAATTGAAATCCCTAATGCATATAAAAAAATAAAAAGAAAAAATCATTCCTGGATTTTTCGCATATATGATGATGTAGATGTATCTTTTCAGTTATATTACAATATATATATATATATATATATGTATATAAATGGGGGTTAAATGAAAGGATTTCAAGAGAAATAGTGTAAATCTTAAATGAAAAATTTTAATAGAGGTAGGTATAGGATTTTACTTTTTATGTAAGCTAGATCGAATTATATGGCTTCTGCATCAATACTGGAGTTTTATATTCTACCCATGTATTTATTTAAGTATAATACTGAAATATGAACACTTTAATTTTAATTATAGAAATCGAAGCCAAATTACCAAGTTTACATATTTTAGTAATTATATATATGTATGTAAAATTTGTATAATTAAAAAACTTCATTGTAGGATATAGTATTCCTGTACTCACATAGACATGTTGGCAAGTAGTAAAATCCATTTGTCAAGTTCTTAAATTGCAGTCCTAATGTATAAAATAATATTGATTGTTTTTTGAATCTTCCATAAACTTATAATGCCCCATAAATTGCAAGTTGCTACTCTCCAATAAGTGGATTCATAAATTTTTATCCTTTATGAAATTATATTTAAATTATAATTACAACTGAATAATTTTTAATATACCTGGAAAAAGAAAACAATAAATAAGTTAACCCTTAAGAAATTCCTTAAATAGGATTAATGAAATAATACATATCCTTTAGCTTATGGAGTTTTTACATTCCACTACTCCTATAGTAAATAATTATCATATATATTTTCATGGAAATGATAGTCTTTTAAGATAGTTGGAAGTTTTCTTTAAAATATATTATATAAAATAACTAAAAGACATATATGCTCTTATATATGATTATTTGATTATAAAATATTTAATTGTTTGATAAATTCTCTACTTGAATCGGTGCCATGAGTCATTGATAATTGGAGAAAATCTATACTTGATGGGCCTTAACTTGGAATCTAGAGTCTTTCCTTATCATTAAGGTAAAATTGAATGGCACATGTGACTTGCAAGTTACAACTTATAGAAGTTGAAAAAAATGGGTTAAATATTCATTTGATTTATGTATTTGTTTGATATTTAGTTTAGTATTTAAAGAAAAAAATTATTACTTTGATATCTAAATTTTTATTCCCTTAAATATGTTAGCGCTTTAGATTAACATCATTAGTCAAATGCAAACCAACAGCCAATTGAAGCTAGACATGTGAGAAAAACACTATGCCAAAAAAATTTTCAAAAATTTTTTAATTTTTACTTTTTTAGATTTTTCATGATGACATGGTGCTAATGATGTGGTATTTTTGCCATGTGTCACACTCTTATTGGCTTTTAACTGTCATATCAACATTTAACCAATGACGTTAGTCAAAAAGACCAAAATGCTTGATACAATGAAAGTTTAGGTAACAAGTGGATAATTTTTTTAAGTATCAAACTGGAAATCAAATTAAAGTACAAGGGCCAAATGAGTATTTAACTCAAAAATAATAGAAATAAAATTTTTAAAGATTATTGATTATTATTTACATTTATGAAAGGTTATTAATAACTTTCTATGCGTTTTGTGTAAAAGGATTGAGTTTTTTCTCCCTTTTTTCTCACCTAGATTAATAGAAAAACACATACATAAGGATTTTTCACACTATTAGGTGTGGATTTTTTCGTGTTTATTTAACGAATGCTACCATATTTTAAAAATACAATACCATTTTTTTAAAAGTAAAATAATATAGATGAGGGTTTGTTATGGTTTATGATCGACCCTACTCTGCCCAGCTGCACTTATACTAACATTTTGTTATTATTTTCTTAAAATAGTATCATATTGTTTTTAAATAGCATATATATTTAGGGATTTTACTAATTTCAATTATTTACGTTAAATTTGAGAATTTGAATACTTTGCATAAGGTATTTGAGTACCTAAGTACAAGTTTTGATAGTTTCAATTGTAATAACTAGTATCCTTTCAAACACGTTGGAGCCTGTTCATAAGCTATTCTTTCACTCTTAAATTGTTCGAAAACAACAATTGACTTTTCAAAGATGTAAACTAAATGAAAAGACAAATTAATTAAGGGTTAAATACTTATTTGGTCTTGTACTTTAGCTTGATTTTCAATTTGGTACCTAAAGAAAAAATTATCAACTTAGTACTTAAACTTTTATTCTGCCATGCATGTTGGCCATTTGAAAAACATCATTAGTCAAACAGTGGCATGCTAGTCAACATCTAATGAGAACATGACATGTGGCAAAATAATACGTCATCATTGAAAAATATCAAAAAATTAGAAAATTAAAAAGAATTTGAAATTTTTTTTTGCTGATATTGAATTTTGCCACGTTTCAAGCTTTCATTCGCTGCTAACTGCTATGTCAATGTTTGACTAATAATGTTAGTACAAAGGGCCAAGGTGTTTGATGAAATGAAATATCAATTATCAAGTTGATAATTTTTTTTTCTTTAGTTACAAAATTGAAAGTCGGGCTAAAGTACAGGGTTCAAATGGATATTTGACCCATTAATTAAACAAATTAACTTAATTGAAGAGCTATAAGTCTTGATTAAGATCTTTGTAAAAAGAGATGTCAAAATTCTTTTCAACACATTTGAGCATGCTCTACTGCACTGCAAGTTTAAAAAATTCTTTCTTCTTATTCTCACCAGTATTTTAAACATTATTCTTTTCAAAAAAATGTACAAAAATGATTTTTATCGTTCATTAAGAAATGTTTAATGGTTTGATTTTATTAAAGCAATATGAGTCAAATAAAGCCTTCATTGTATCTTATAGCTATTCAATTCTACTCATTATACACCATAAATGGTAGGATGAAATAAGTCAAAGGATTGACAATGATGGGCTTGGAGGAACACCTTAGGCTTATGCATGTATGCATAAAAACATAAAGATTAAAGAATACACAGCGAAAAAGTTAAACAAAAAAATATCGAGTTTTCCATAAAGATCTTTATGTAAGACTAACATGTGACCACAACAACAATTTAAATTTTTTGAACATCTGATAAAGAACCACACCTACTTAAGATATTATAATCTTAAGTGTCTCATTCCCTGCAAGAACACTGCTATGGCATGACTACTTCAGATTTATCTAATGTTGAAGAAAAGCACGAATATCATTCCTTTAATTGTAATCTACACAAATAGATGTTAAGCCTTCTAGATGTTTTAGGATTTACTTATGCTAACAAATTGATCTTGTTAGGATCATAATTAAAAGGTTGTCTTTTTTAGTTCTTTTCTTAATAAAACAACTTATAGGGTCTATGTGAACCAAGAAACAAGGAGGAGAAACAATTTGTGGACTTGTGCAATGAGTCGAATTAAGCACAAGAGATGCATCATAGGGTTTTGCCTCATTACATGGCAGTAACTCTATGGGCCATTCAATCAAATTTCAAGGATTCATAGGCCATTTATCAAAATTTGCCCATGGTTATTATGATTTTACCTATAATTAAATTGAATAAATTTAGAGATAAACAAAAAACCTAATTTCTTCCAAAACTTGTCATAAAAAGACCAAATTCTTTTAAAATTTCTTCTCATGAGTGGGTTGCTTTATAAATAGGGACTTCCTTTAATCATTTATCATAATTCATAAACTTGAAAAGAAGAATAAGAATTATAAGATTTCAAGCCTCTCCAAAGTTCTAAGAATTAATCTCTAAAGAACTGAAGAATTTAAGAAATTTTAAAGAGCAATATCTTTGAATTTCAAGAAATTTTATGAAATTAATCTTTTATCTTGTTTTGATCCACTAAAGAAGATAAATCATAATCCATGAAAGAAGATAAATCATGTTTGCTCAAGATCAAGTCTTGAAGAGTAGGCTCTGCAAAATTGAAAAGTTAAAGAAATTTCACATAGCAACATCTTTGGGTATAAAGAAATTTTAAGAAATAGTCTTTTGTCTTGTCTTAATCCATGCAAGAAGATAAATGGAAATATAAGAAAGAAGACAAATCATTTTTGTATAAGATCATATCTTGAAAATCTTTTAGGCAAGCTCTTTATGCTCAATTAAGTCATCAAGACCAATAAAACACAATCTAGGGAAAGAAAATCTTTATAATAGTCTCTAAAATTTTGTCAATTAAATCCAAGAGAAGGATAAGAACATCTAAGCCTGTAGGTCCTAAAGCCTGTAAATTGGGACCAAATTTCAACAATTCCATGATTCTAAAACTCCCTAAATTTGAGATCAAATTTATTCAGTTCATGATCAAGTCTTTA
>JBBYHL010000005.1:4340460-4420673 GCA_038381835.1 Adansonia madagascariensis
TTTATATGTACAATGTCAAGTAAATATAGTGTAAAGGGTGAGCATAAATATTAATTGTTCATGCTTAATAAAGAAAAAAAAGCAAATGACATATATTTTTCCCAAAAATAAAAATTTGAAAATGGTTTGTTTCAATTTTTATGTAGGTTTTCTGGGAAGCCAAGAGTAATGTATTTTAAATACATCGATCGATCTACATAGGAGATGTATTAGAGGTAAGTCTTAAAAAATCCTTTTAGGTTTATTAAAAAAATCTCAAGAGGTTTTAAAATTCAAATCTTTAGGGTTTGAAATCCTTAAATAGTCTTGAAAGGCCTCAATGGCTTAATTGCCCGGGACCATTAAACAATCCTTAAATATTGACACCTGTCCAAGGTTGTCAGATAAAGACCACTTAATGGTCTACCCAAATAGTGACTCTTATTGAACCACCTTACAAGGACCATTGAACATTTTTCAGGCAAATGCCATGCCAGCTCGTATGGCCATTGTACTTAGGAGACAAATTAGCAGGCAGTTATGTTAGCTAGATTGCGAGTAAAGTGGGCCAATAGCATAAGCCCTCATGTACAACGAGTAATAAGAGGTCTGAGGTAAGCCTAAAATTAAAGGGCTTTCTTTGTTATCATCTTGAATACTCTTTCTCTCTTCTTTTCCTAGCTCTATTAAACCCTTGGCTAACTTAAGCATCGGAGTACGTATCAGAATCTCAACTTTGGCATTTTTTTTTACTTTTCCTTGAGTTGTAAGCCCTACTTGACAACCTTTATCCCTAGTCCTCTTTAAGAGAGACAACAATAATTGGTGTCATCTATGGGAATCGGACAAACAAATCAGCGACTCACTAAATCGTCAAGACAATCCCATAAATAATTGAATATATTATCACTTCCTTGCTACCATAGTTTCCAGCATAACATTAACACTTCTTTTTCTAGAAGCCTCTAACCCTTCTCATAAGTATGCACCTACATACCCTTAAACACTAATGTCCCTAGGCAGCTAGCTACTAAAACAACCTTCTAACTACTTTTAGATCCTGTTAGTGTCTCTCATTAGCCATGGCAAACCCTTTCATAAATAGCCATCCAATATTAAAAATACAAAATAGCCAACCATCAGGGCTTAATAATCTCACGACGATCGCGAGCACTGCCTTAATGACTTTAACAAGAGACTTGGCCAACCCACTTCTGAGAGCCAATAATGTTAGCATAACTTTGCTACTTCCAAAATGGCCAAATTTACTTAACCCATCGTATGCACAATTGTTGATACCACTATACCCTATACTACTCTCCACCCTACCATCATTGTTGGCACAACTTGATTATCGCTCATAATATTTCACTCTACTCCAAATCTTGACAACTTAGCTAGCCGCTGCAGCTATGATGGCCCTACACTGATTCTGTGACATAACAATTGCCACATACATTAGAAACATGTAAGGTTGTATTTCTAACATTTCCAACCATAACAATCACTTGAAAACTACAAAACACATAATAAATATATCTATAAGAAGGTACAATCCTTAACCTTAAGTATAACAAACTAGTAGTCTCCAAATTATTTAACCAAGTAGTAAGCTTACAGCTCTAAAATATCATAGATGCTAGCAACGAATCTCTTAATCCTAAATTTTGTAAGTGATAACTATTTAACCATGAGTTATTCCTTAACATCTAAAAGGAAATGTGAAATTTACAAAATGAGTATAAATACTCAGTAAGTGGAAAACCTTCTTAGCAAACTAGGCCTACATATGTTACATATATATATTTGTCAAATCTATTTCAAGCACCATCAAGCCAATTTTCATATAATAGATTCAAACATCAATGTTTTATTATTAAACAATCATATACAAATCATTGAAATTTCAATAATCAAATACATCCTCAAATTCAAATAACAAAGCATGAAGAATAAGTATTGCAGATACATATTCAAACTCATTTTTACATGTAGAAAGGTATCACGTATGGATTCACGAACATATTCATACACATATTTAATTTCAAAATCATTTGTCTACGACCACTTTCACCTCAGTGCAAAGGTCCATATTCATAATGTCACCTTGAATAGGTTAAATGCCATACTAGCATGTAGTACTATTATATTCATCCCAATGCCAAGGTCCAAAACATAGCCAAGTCAAAAAACAATGCGCTAAGACGACTTTCACCCTA
The DNA here is from genome assembly GCA_038381835.1 of Adansonia madagascariensis. Lineage (NCBI taxonomy): Eukaryota > Viridiplantae > Streptophyta > Magnoliopsida > Malvales > Malvaceae > Adansonia > Adansonia madagascariensis. The sequence goes on from JBBYHL010000005.1 coordinate 4,342,659, forward strand.
GTGGCAAGGTCTATGTTCAAAATACAACCTCAAAGAGGTTAATACAATGCTAGCATGTAATACCATTATATTCATCCATAATGGCAAGGTTCAGAAAATAGCCAAATTTATATTCACATACAAAAACACATTTATGTATGGATTCATAACATATTCATTTACATACTTATTTACATATTCAAATTCAAATTTATTAGGTTACAACCACTTTCACCATAGTGGCAAGGTCCATATTCAAAATGACACCTCACGAAGAGGTTCAGTACAATACTAGCATATAGTACCATTATATTCATCCCCAATAATAGGGTCCAAAATGTAGCCAAGTCAAAGATCGTTGAGCTATGATCACATTCACCTTAGTGACAAGGTTTATATTTAGAATACAACCTCGAAGAGGTTAATACAATGCTAGCATGTAGTATCATAATATTTGTTCATAATGGTAGGGTCTAGAACATATCCAAATTCAAACTTACATGCAAAAAAAATCCATGTATCGATTCATAAACATATTCATATACATATTCGAATTCACGAACATAAGGAAAAATATCATTAAAATCATATCCATATTAAGCATAATTTCCATTGTATAATTCTAGGAAAGATTCAAAATATAATGAAATAATCAATTCCTAACTTTTAACTTATTTTCATATTTATTTAAAAAAATCTATCATATAAAATGTACAAAATTATTTATGACTTATTTCAAACACATACACACTAGAGATTCGTTGGTACTTACCTGGTAATTGGATCTACTAAGCTTAAAAATCTAGTTAAATTATACTTTAAGGATCTATAATCCATGTAATACCACTATGTTCACTAATTTAATAAATTTTATGAAATGCACCTAATGATTTCCTCGAATTAGACCAAAATCAGTTAGGTTTGCTCACTTAAAAAAGTTGCACTGACCACCCAACAATCCTTTATACAATAGACTCAACAACAACTTGCCTAACCGGTGTAATCTTAGCTTGACTAACCAACCCTATAGTTGTATAATAACTTAATTAGCCTAAAAATCAAACTTGACCAAAAGCCCAACAAAGCTCTTGCTCTACATAAAAATAACCCAGACAACAACTTAGAAGGTTTAGGCAAATGGATAGGCTTACATACCTTCTCCAAGACCCAGACATAGCTGAGCAAGTCGTAACACTAAAATAAGAAATCAAAAGCATCTGACACCTAAACAAAGATTACTGAAAGTGGCCTAACGATAAGCATAACTCTTGTTTTTGGTCATTAATATTCATGATGGCATAATCAACCCAGGATACCATTTTAACCATTTTTGGGCATTTCACAACGAAAAGAATGTCCCAGATGCAGTTGAGTGCCAAATTTCCTAACAACCTTCACATGGTCCTGCAAGAACATTGTGATACTCAATGAACCTTAGATCCATTATGAATTTTGATTAGTTGGGTAGACATTTCATAACCCAATTTGAAAGCTACTAAATAACCTTAGAACATCAACTAACCTGATAGCCCTCAAACAAAACCTTGAGGAAACCCGTAGGGAATAAATTAAAATATTTAACACAATAACTCTAGAGGTTCATGAGTTGAAAGATTAATGGGCCATCTAGGCATTCATCTTAGGAGTGTGCCATAAACACCTTAAGTATGCATCACAAACACCCAACCAACAAAGTAGTTTTACCTTTATAAGAAAGCATATATATATATATATATATACTGAAAAAGAAAAAAAATCTAAACAACTCTTAAAGTTAAGTAGTCTGATAGAGAGTGGAAGGGTGATTATTTTGGCTTACTCAGAGAAAGAATAAATGTTTTAGTCCTTAACCTAAACAAGATAGTAAACCAAACTAAAGTTAAAACACACATTAACAAAGCAAAAAAAAGATAATTGACACCCTCTTATGTAAAACATGATTTTCGCTATGTGCCTCTATTTCTGCCATCCAAAGAAAGTGCACATGACTTAAAATAGATGGTGTGGTTATATTGGTTAGAGCCTTTGAGTTATCTCTTAATCAAGATTTAAATTAAGCAAAATAACAGAAGGGAAAAAGACCACCGGGCAAACTGCTCACCCACTAGTCTCAAAACGTTATCACGAATAGCCATAAATTTAAAGTTGTCTCTGATCATTTTGGGCTAAGTTAGATCAAATGTACATTGAAAACAATATTTTGAGTTACAAAACTCGAAACATCTATTTCAAGATCTACAAAGTCCAAAGATTTGTTAATTAAGCACATGGGGAAGGATTAGCACCCTTAAAATGCTTAAAATTAGTACTCGCTAACCATGTTTCATTTCGATTTTAGTTTAATCAGTTTCACTTTATCATTGTTTCAAAATAATCCCATGTAATGCATTAATTTTTGTGAAATTTATGGATTTGGGTTTTGATGGAAAATTTACATCACCTATGCATCTTGAAGGTGTGAGAAACATAGGGATTTTTTATGAAATTAATATCCAAATTAAATTTTAAAAATTTGGATACTTTATGTCAGGCACTTGAGAGATAACACCGAACATTGCCTTGTAGTTTTTGAAAATAATTTTAAAATATGAATGCACAATTGTCATTACAAAGGAAACGTGTTAGTAAGATAAAGAAGAATATAAAATCATTGCATAAAAATAAATACACAAAAAACATAAAAAGGAAAGGTGGTCAGAACACATCTTTTAATTATCTTTGATTATTGAGGAATAATTCGAATGACAATTTTGATATATATTTGGATTTAGTGGTAACTTGAGGGATAGAAAAAGGTTTTGATTGGTGAACACAAGGTGGCCGAAAGAGAGAGATTAAATTTTAGGTGAAATTTAAAAAGCAAGGTTGGAATACCCCTCAGAAGGCGGGGTTGGAGTATCCCTAATGGTGATGGTTTTAGATGTGTCCACAAGAAGGTTTTGATTGAAAGACCTTTTGGGAAGATTTAGAGAGAGAAAATTCAAATTTTAAATGAAAAGAGAGGTCAGAATATCTCTTCAAAGAGTGAGGTTGGAATTTCCCCAAAAGCAAAAAAATTATAATTAAAAAAGTCCTGATTATGTATCCCAAAAAGATCCAACAATGAGAAAATTAAGTTTTAAATAGAAACAGGGTTAGAGTATTCCCTCAAAAAATAGGATTGGAGTATCCCGAAAAGTAAAAATTTTATGTTTTTTAAAAAGGGGTTCTATTAAAGAGAAAATTCAAGTTGTATGAAAAGTAAGGTTAAAGTATCCCTTCAAAAAATTAGTATTAGAATATCTACATTGATGAAAACTTTGATGTTTATGGAGAAAATGAATATTTTGGGTGAAAAAAGTATTTTGCAAATAGAAACTGAGAATTTGAATAAGATTATCTTTTTGTTTTAGCCTTGATTCGAGCTTAGGGTCTTGTGTTTTAGTATATGACTTTAAGGGAGTCAATCAGATGCAATTCAAGATGTTCGAATGTCTTACTAAAGGTGGTTCAAGAAATTGAGATAATTTTAATTTCTAAAAATAAGGGACAGCATCAAGCTATCTCCTTTTCCAAATTTATTTTAAGTTTATCCGAAGGCTTTAGGTAGTGAATAAGGTATCATTAGAAAAATGACTCGATAAAGAGTTATATAAAAATATTTCACTTTTTAGGTGGAATTAATTGTTGAATTTAGGTATGTTGACACTAGTAGCATGTGTAGGAGAAAGTGAGTAATAGAATTTGGAAAATTGCCTTAAAATTATTTGGTATCAATAAATCAGAAGTGATACCTTTTTGGAAAGGCAATTTCATGAACTTTCTAGGAAAAATATTTAAAATATTTAAAAAGTCATCTGGTGGGCCAAAATGGCCTAAACAAAATGCAGTTTGTTGGTTCAAGGTGTTATGGACAATAAAGATTTGAGAAATCATAGCTCCCTTGTCCAAAATGGTCTGTGTGCAAACAAGACATTGTTGGAAAGGTAATTTGATGCTCTTTCAAAGAAAAATATGAAAAAAAAAATGTAGGAAAATGTGTTTCATCTTGAAAGTAAAAACATTTTTATTATGCACAGTGTTACCAAAGCAAAAATACTAGTTTTTTAATATTTCAGGTTTCTTAGGACTAAACTAGAGCCAAGAAAGTTTGAACATCCATGAAATAGAGAAAAAGGTGACATGGGTTTCATAAGTTCATTCCATAATCCCAAAGTAGTTTGGGATGATGAAACAACCCGTTGATCATGCCATAAATGAGGGGGCTAGACTCAAGATCGAGGCTTAATATTTCTTTAATAAAATGAAAGGGTATTTTTCTAAACAAACAGCATTAATGAGTTTATTTAACCATGAATCTAAACCTGAAAAGTTTGATTTGTCCCAAGGATTAGAAGCTCAATTTAATGAAAACATTAAATCCATGTTATTCTCTATTTGTTGGAGGTAACAAGAATTTAACTTGGGGTTTTTGAAAATCAAATTTTTGTAACAGATAAGCAAGCATGTTGAAAAAAGTGTTAAGAATGAGATGTAATTTAAATAATAGGGAGCATGGACAACACATTCAAACAAACAAAGATGATATTTTGACAAGAGAAAAGGTGGCTAAAACATAAGGTGATGACAAATAAGATGTATGAGAGTGTTAGCCTTATAAATGATATCTAGGATGAAGATATGGATAACGGTATAGACATGTTTAACTAAAAGAAACCATTCTGGAATTTTTAGGATGACATTTTTGTTTCATGAAACCTACCAAGATGCAAGAAAATGCATTTATATGTCTAAAACATGTTAAGTTGAAAATTTGAGCATGTGTTGAGTATGAGAAAGTGGATAAAACATGACAGAGATGTGTGAACAAGGGTTGTTTTGATCATGGCATATTTAGTCATCCAAGCAACATTAGAAAACCATAAGAAAAACCTAAGACTACCATATCCAAGGCCACAACAATATATGAGAGTCCTAAGATGGTTATGAGACATGAATGCCTTACTAGAATGATACAAATGTTGAAAAATAAGAAAATAAATAGAACAAGGTGAGAAAATATACTAAAAGCTTCAAAGTTTAGCCTCTTTCTTTGAGCAGTAACTTTGGACTCGCCTTCTTCCCTCTTTTGATGTTGAATAACGAGAAAGTGATAAAAAAGGAGCTTTTTAGGCAGGGTGTTGATAAGGGGAGTTTTGAGAGGAATAATGAGTGGAGTTGAGGGTTTTTGAAGGGCTTTCAATGGTGGATTGAAAAAGTTATAAGAATGGATAAGGTTTTTTGGTCTTTCTTAGTGGCTAAGGAATGTTGAGAGAATGCATGAAAATAAGTGTCTTCTATTGAAAACGTGTTTGTGTGTTGTGTAAAAAATGTGCTCTTGTTCTTAGCTGAGCCTAAGTTGGCAAAAATCAAGGGTATTATAGGGTTTTGGTGCATGAACCTCATGTAGGGACAAGGTATTATGCTTAATTGCTTGCAAACTCATTGGTTTGTTCATAAAAAATAGCGGACCCAAGTCTACTTTATGCAGCTGAGCATTGAGAAAAATCAAGCTTACCTTTTGGCAACTTGCATAATGTCATAAAATGTCCCTTGTCATGGTTATTTGGGCCTCAAAATTCTTTTAAAATCCAATCGCAAGTCTAAAGCTAAGGTCTAGTATGAATTTTGATAATTTTTGGTGCAAGAAACATGTTTGAGTCAGATTCTCAGATTAATAGTGTCAAGGCTAAAAAATGGTTCAAACTGGGTGAAAATGCCTTGGTGTATCGATTTTGTATCGATACATAAGGCAATCGATAAGGCAAATTTTGCCCACCAGTATGAATAAAATGCAGTTAGTATTGATATTAAGATTAAAAATGTTCCTAGTCTAAAGACTTAGAGACCTATATTGATACTCTTGCTTGTGTATCAATACATTTGGCCAAAAATCACTATTTTAGTTACTGTTAAGACCTGTATTGATATAAACATGCTAAATATAGGTTCTACGTTTAAAAATTTAAATTTTTAGTGATGTGAAAGCTTGGTATCAATACATGCACACTAACATGACTTGCACGACCTTAAGCTCTCTAAATACTTCACTTTGGTAAAAAATAATGGGAAACTGACCTATGCTCATCTATATAACTCCAAGGATACTAGAATAATGACCTCCAAAGCCTCAGATGATGGCCTAGACAAATTGAGGTGTCTACAATGATTCATAAACCCCTTTGATACTAGTAAAACCTTAATTCTCAACACTATAGTGAATGATGGTTTAGTTAAGAGACCACCACTTACTAGGGGTGAAAGAAGTAAAAGAAAACCTAAAAGATACTGTGAATTCCATAATGATATTGGACATATAATTTTGGACAGTGTAAATATTAAGAATGCAATAGAATCATTAATACAGAAAGAAGAGATTAAATAGTTTTTGAAAAATGTATGGTTAACTTGATAAAGTCATTAGCCAATACATGATGAATTTAGGAGAAATTGTTTCTCTAAATTCATAAGGTTAACCGAAAGCTATAAGAGCTAACATGGACTGATACATGAGTAGACACTGCACCATACTTATGATCTTTCTGGGATATCTAGTGAAAAAATCGAAGTATATTGAAAGGCTAGATATTGAAAGATTTCTTAGGAGGTTATATTGACTTTTCTTGCTTATCAGTGGCCATGATGCCTTGCTAGATGCCAATCTTGGTCTACAAATATAAATACATTTAATTGGATAATTATGTTTATTGCTATTATAATGGAAGCCTAATGGGTCACACATAATAAGACAATCTGTTAGATTAAAATCGGGATGTAATTAAATATGAATTAATTAAATAAAAGGTATAATAAGAAGGAATTTAAGACATAAATTAGATTCATGAAATCTAATTAGAGATGTCTTAATATGGCAACAACGGTAAGAATGTCTTATTAAGATAATGTCTATTATAGAAATGGTTTAGGATTTTTATTAAATAAAGACAAATAATTATATTTGAAAAATTAAATAATTATTTAATAATATTTAAATGAAGTAAAATTATTTTAATTAGGTTAGAAATTTCAATAACGAATTAAATTACTAACATGTAAATTAAAGGGTTAGGTAGCTAAAAGCCCTAATTATCATTTTAATAGAGTTTAATTGTCAACTACTCTAATTTAAGCTTGATAATGGGCTTAGCACATGGAATAGCCATTCTCGGTGTGCTATTGGGCTAAATTTGAGCCCAATCTTAGACAAGTGAATTGAAATAGTTTGAACTAGGCTTCAAGAAACATTTTAAAGTAGGGCCACTTTTTGGGTATGTTAGTATTGAGCTTAGTTGACCTAATGATCAAGCCTAACCTAGTTCAAGGTGTAGTTAAATGCATTATTAAAGGTTTTTTTAACTGATAAGAAGCATAAGAAAACCCTTGGTACCAACCATTAACTTTTTTAAGGGGTTTGGTGTAATACCTATGCTTCCCTAAGCTTTTTTTGCCTTTTCATGGTTTTCCTGAGTGCTCTTGAATCATTCTTGACTCAATGAAAAAAGAAAAAAGTTTTTCTAGCATTAAAAGAGAGATTGGCTAAATCTCTAAATCTCTACTTCCCTAAGCCTGATTATGCAGATCTGTATCCTAGGTGATTAGAAAGTGTTTTTGATCACAACGAAAGATGAAAAATTAGTTTTTATCCCAAAGTTATCATAAAATATTTAGGATTTTTGGATTCATTTGCCTGTATTTGCAAAAAGCAGTTACTTTCTTATGAATTTTTTTCTTTATTTTAATGAAACAAGCATGGGAATTGTTCTTGGATCACTTTAGATCTAAAATTATTGGCTATATATCTTTTGGTTGAGGCTTGGAAAGCCTTCTGGCTAGCATTGGAGAACCACCAAACCTCATGAAGCTTCTAATAGGCACCTGTGTCGATCATCATTAGAGGTAGGACATTTCTACTATGTTTAGCCTTTAAGAGAGATTGTAGTAATCAACACATGGTACATTCATGAAGGGATCAACAAACTTAAAGTTACGAATCTCTAAGTAGGTATGATTTTTATCATATATATGTTTTAAGATTACTATTTGATCACAAGTACATTTTTTCCTAAAGATCCTATGGAAATCTAGTTCTTTTCTTCTTTAATTTTATTGCGTAAGTTTGATTCTGATTAAATTTTTATGTTTATATTGATAAGCATTAGCTTGTGATTTCATTTTAACTTGGAGCCTAGGCCTAACCTGGGAGCTAGGATTAAAACTTTAAAGGAAGATTGGGAGATTATTCATAATATGATAAGAATGAAAGACACAAGTAGATTTAGGTGGAATGATCATACGTAGATGGTTGTTGCTAAAGATCCTCTGTGGGAGTCTTATATTAGTGTAAGTTTTTGACTAAAGTCTTGATTTCATAAAACTTATACATAATATGTTATATTACTTTAACTTATGTGAATATGCAGAGTTATAAAGAAGCTGCATAGTTTAGATTAAGGAGTTTTCTGTTCTACCATCAATTATCTACAATATATGTAGAAGATAAAACAACAGGTGTAGATGCTCAAATTGCAAAGGATATCATCAAAGAAATAGAAGCTGAATATGAATATCATCAAAGGATGAATAAAGAGGGAAGCACAAAAAATAGATGGGAAGCTAAAGCTTCTATTGATAAGATGGATACCTCAGAACACAACCATAACCATAAGCATCTAACCTTAGAAAAAGGGAAAAAGAGTATTGACATGGGTAAAGCAGTTTCTGCTAAGTTGATTATCAATGCTGCTACTTATTAGTCAAAACACAAAGGAGGTTGGATGGGAATTGAGTAAGAGCAATGGCTCTAAAATATTGATTCATGAGAAGGTGCAATAGCTAGATGCAGTATTACGTGTTATTGAAGGTTTAACAGAAGATGAGAAAAATGCTACTTTAAGCAAAATTCTAGATCATCCTACTCAAATGCTTGTGTTTTGCAATCTATTGCCTTATCGGTGATTAACATAGGTTAGAGGATTTCTTTCTACCCAGTGAGGATGCAACGTTGTTGAAACTAATCTATTGATTTTAGGCATATAACTCTTGGAATGGTTTATAACTCAAATTCTATCGAAGGATGCTTCAGTAAATGAGAAGATGGGAATATGGCCGGTAGTAACTATGACTGTAGTTTAAATAGAGATTTGAATACCTGAAGCCTTGTTTAACAAAATTTGAATCTATTTAAATTTGGCTTAAGGAATGCAAATCTCCTTATCAAGGGATTTGAATACCTCAAGCATGAAATATCAAAGTTAGGCATTTTGTTGAAATTTGGCTTAAGGGATTTGAATCCCTAATCATGGATTTAAATCCCTTATTATTAATGTCTTTTAAATTAGCCCTTGTGTCATTTTTTCACTCATATACTTCTTTTGATACATATATTTTCATCTCACTTTCTCCTCAAACCTTCAAATCTCACAACCTTAAACACAAACCCATCTAATTTCCCAGATTTTTGAACACCATAAGTTGTTAGAATTCGATTTTTAACCTATACAACACCAAATCACCCATAATTACATCCCTAAAACTCAAACCCAAATGCAAGCAGGATGAAGAATTCATTAATGATCTAAAGAGGGAACCATAAAGCGAGAGCGAGATGTTCTTAAACCCCTTTCATCAACAATTCCTGATGAGTTTTCAAGCTCGAGATTAAAATTTCAAAATTGTAAACATAATGAGAGGTATGACCTGATCAAAAACTCAAAGGTGATATGTGGTAGAATAGTTGATTGGAATAGTCTTTCTCTCACTAGTTTTGGGCCATGAATGTGAGAAATTATGGAAAAAGTCAGAGTCTTAGGCTTATCTAAACTTGATGAACTTCAACGTAGTCCAAACTTTATGATAGAATTTTATTCAAGAATCACCTTAAAACATACTAAAACAAATGTTAAGCATGTTTATTGGGATAAACATATATACATGTACTTGAACAGGGAAAAAGAGGTTATTACTACAAAGCATGTTACAAGGGCTATTGGAGCATATGATAGAGATAGTACTTAGAAGCCCTCCAATGATTTTGATGTAACTAAGGTTTGGAGAAAATATACTAACTTTAATGAGGTTTTATGAAAGATGCAAAAGCAAGCAAGTCAAAGGCGTTGGAATTATGTCTTTTGCACCATTTTTTTGCCACATCAATATTAAGACTTTGAATAGGGTCAATAGAGGTGATTTGTGGTTATTAGATTGAATTTATAATGGTGCGTATGTCAATCTTCCTATATATATTCTACATAGGGAGAAAACTGCATTGAAGGTAAAGCTTAAGTCCAAATTTGAATATGCTGACTAGATAGCCCTTGCATATGGAAATATTATCACCTAACTGGAAAATGAGAACTATTTTTGGAGATCAAGCTACGATGGGGGCTTACAAATGATGGTTGTACTATATAGTAAAACCTCTATTGAAGTAATAGGATATAAAGAAGAGAATGGACAATGGTTTTAGAAAAAAGTTCAAGATGAAGCTCCAAATTAGGGTAACTTTGAAGATAAAGTAGAAAGGGCAAGCAAGGAAGACATAAATGAAGGGTAGCATGAAAATATTCATGAAGCACCCTTAAGGCAGCATTCGTCTAGCATGTTACTTAGTTTACTTATGTGCATAAACAATAGGTTGTCCACCATGTCCAGTTCCATGGAGAATATGTTAAATGACCATGATCTTTAAATCAAAAAATGAAGAAACAATTTGAAAGCCTTGAAAACAAATTTAGAAGTAGGTTTGATCGAATGAAATCTATGTTAGGATAGATGCATGCTGCCTATGCAGGAACAACTGGAATTTAGCAACGAAAAATCCATTTCAACAACCAACTCAGTAAGAAACCTAGCAAGGAAGTCTAGGGTATAACATTAAGCACATGGTTACAAGCACAATGCGTATACCAAAAGCTACCTTGCAAAGATCATAGCACTTGTTGTTAGAATTAACCATGCAAGTACACATATCACAACAAGTAATATAGTGATAAAGTAGAGTGTCAATCCCTTGAGGAATTGCACTAAATTTGCTAAGCACTGAAATTAACACAATGCAATCTTATTCAGACAAATAATTAAAGGATTAATAATTAAAATTAAATTAAACTAAGTTAACTAAACTAAATTCAACTAGATAGCAAAGAAATTTAAATGAAGTTTATTTAGTCAATGATAAAAACCTAAGATTACAATTTTCCTTAACACTTCATTTAAATTTATTTTACCTTATTAACTTGACTAATGATAATAAATTATCAACCTAGAGTTTTAGTTTATTTATAAGTATCTTTTGATGGTTATATAAAAATATATTTTTTTACCAATTTACTATATTCCTATGCAAATGACTTAAATGAAATACATTAGACTCTAATTTGGTTACATATGGCATGCTCGTATATTTCTATCTAACATGCAGATCAATTAATCATAATTAAGGAATAAGAAACATATGTCATTCAATCCAAGTCTAAACCAAAATTCCCTTTTCTAAGTTCATTAAGGTTTTCAAATCAATCTAATTGGTGGCCAATCAACTAGAAGCATTAAGAACAAGATTGGACAAACAACTCAATTATCATTAAATCAAGAAAAGAAAAAAATAGAATAATTCAAACTACATATTGAGTCTCATTATAATCCTAGAAAAATAAATTTAGATCATATAGATTAAATAAAATACAAAATAATAAAGTTTCACCATCATAAATATAATAATAAAGATAAAAAGTTTAAGTGAAAAGAGAAAACCGAGAGTTGTTAAGTCTTGGTCTTCAACTTCTTCAATCTTTCTCCTCTTGCAAAATCTTGACAACTTTTCTTCTTTGTTAAAAATAATAGCTCTAAAGTATCTACGATTGATTTGAAACCTAAACCTAAGAATCCTATTTATAGGCAAAAACCTTAAAGTGGAGAGACTTGATTTGCAAGTAACTTGAGCATGTATTTTTAGAAATTTCTAACTTGGAACCACCTTGCTTGATTTTTTTGACTTACAAAAATATGGAAAGTATTTAAATAACTAGGAAATTAAAATATAAGGAAAGTAAATAAGGCTAAATTAAAAACTACTAAAAATAAATCAAATTTAAATAAAATAATACTAAATTAAAAACTACTAAATATAAATGAAACTTAAATAAAAATCTCTAAGAGCTAGCTAATTTACTATGAGTAGTAAGACTAAATAACTCTATCTTATAGAGTTATCAGCACTTAACTGATTTCGAATAGATAGCTAAGACAACTAAATGGTAGCGCTTTTTAGAGCATATGATGGAGATGGTTCTTATAAGCCCTTCGACGATTTTGTAACTTCTTGGGATGTTAGATTCAAGATGTTTAAAACTAATCATTTGATCTATTTACTGCATGTTAGGCAGGTTTACATTTCTCATTTTTTGAAGTTTATGCCATTTTGTAAGAATAATAGATTGGCCTTGGAATGTATTTGAAATAGTTATGCTATAATGCATTGATTTTGTCCTTTACTTGAATGCTGAAAATCTAATCAAATGTCATGAACTGACAAAATGTACCATATGGAAACCTTCCTTTTCTTGTTTATGTTAAATGTAAACACAATCAAAAGTGACAAAACAACAAGATATCCACGTTTCCAATAAATTATAGAATTCAAATCTTAATGCCATATCTAAATAGAATGCAAAATATACATTACTAACTTGGTCTCATCAAGGCCAAAAAATATACATGCATTATGTTTATGTATTACAAAATTATCTCCATTAATCTACCAAATTGGACACATGTTTACAAAAATAGAATTACCATAAATTTCTACGAACAAAACAATAACTTCCATTTTTTATTGTAGCTTTTGCTATGAAAGCAACTAATAAAGGCCCTATCCCTAAACCATTATGCTGTTAAAGCTTTATTGTAGGAATCTCCTCTAGACCTTTATAGAACATGTCAAAGAATGTCATTTTTTGTTGCTTGTGTGCACTCAAAGCTCTGGTTTTGCCGATTTTTCTATGATGGGTTCACTGTTATTGACCACATATTTGCAAGCCTAATTACCATAAGCTTCTTCCCATTGTTTTGGTCATGCATCATTAATGAGTTTGTAAGTCTCTTAACAATTAGGCACTAAGCCTTTCTAAAACATTTAACTAAGAATCTCCTAATAGTTTGTGGCACACAGTTTGCATGCTTAGAAGCTTGGATGCCAATGTAGTGACTTAAAGAGATATTGGCAACCTAAAAGTAGAAAAATCATTCATATCAAGGATCAATTAAAACAATTTTAATTATCAAATAGAACACAAAACTCAGTAATAATTATTTCCAATCAAGAATCTTAGGACACTTCAAAAGATAATCTAAAACAATGCATCTTATTTGATTAATCCAACCTACAAAATAATAAAAATTGCTCAAAAAATTTATAATAGAACAAGAGAAACAAAGTCCAACTTGTTGGCTAACATTAATTGTCAAAATCAATTATCACTAATAGTAGAGACAACAAACAAGTCAAAGCTCAAATAAGAGAAAAACAATATAGACATTCCATTGATCTAGATGATGCTATACATGGATTGTGAAGTTCATAACATAAATTCAATCCATTGATTAAACCATAACACCAAGCTTTAGAGAATGTTAAGCCAAAAACAAATTAATCAAAATCTCCTAAAGTGAATTATCCTTTAATAGAATTTTCTACTCTAGCTACATCTAATTGACTTAAAAAGACCAAGAAAACAAATAGAGGAGGCAAATTTGTAAAAAAGAAATACCTAAACTTCTTCAAAATTCCAACGATTGAAGAGCTTCACTTCAACATGAGATTCGTTAGGTTTTGCTCTGCGATGCTCATAGGGCCTACCATGGCTGTCACCAAACCTTTGAAACATAGCAAAAAGAATATGGGTTTATAAAGAAAGATAGAATCAAAGTAGTCTAAGAGAAAAGTGAAAGTAAAATAGAGAAAAAAAAAAAACTATGATTGGAGATAGCTAGAGTTCCATGATAGCCCTTCAACATCAAAAATGTTTGAGATTATAAATAGATTGAACAATTTTTAGCTCAATTTCATTTGGAAATCATGAATTTTGTCCAAAAAAGAAATTATGACTTTGGGGGTTTTTTTCATATGAACAATCAAAAGGTTTAACAACAGGGTTTGATCTTTTTTTTTTTAAAAAAAGAAATAAAAATATTTAAAGTATGGGTAATTTAGTTATTTTATCTTTATTCTATAGTTATTTACATTTTCAATTCACCACAACCAAATATAAGAATATTATACAAATATTATTCTATTCCATTGAACCAAACTACTACATAAGCTCATCCATTCCCATTCTAGCTCTATTCCATTCCTATAGAATAACTATTCCATTACAGCCTTATTCCATTCTAGTGAGCGAAACATGCTATAAAATATAGCTTAATCCTAACAACAATGGCCATCAAAATGATTAACATTAGCCTAACATCAATCGCTCATGCTCAATGGTCTCAATGCTAAGGATGGCATAGAACATTCTAAACCATAAATTGTAGAAAAAACATAAAAGGCGACCTTATATAAGATAGACCCTGACCTCCCTCATAAAATTGGAGCTTCGCTCTACCAGAAAGCAAAAAATCACTCGATATGTTTCTTGCTAAACAACATTAGCTCTTTGCCTATTCAGTAGTTGACATGCCATGCTTCAGTGTAAGAGTCATCATACATTCACTCAATGTCAACCTAAATATAAGGCTAGTAAAGCAAAAAAAAACCAATTTACCCCTAAAAAGGTAAAAGCTATTAGAGAGAAGGCTGATAAACTCCTAGCTGCAGGGTATATTAAGGAAATTAAATACTCGGAGTGCTAGCTAAATTTGTAATGGTTAAAATGGTAAGCGAAAAGTGAAAGATGTGCATCAACTTCACTAATCTAGGTAAAGCTTACCCTCAAGATAGTTACCTATTCTTAGTAATTAACAGATTAACACAAATACTTAAGCTTTGCAAATGCTTGAAAAGGCTATAATGAAATCAAAATAAACCTAACAAATCAAGAAAAAAAAACTCTTTCATTATGAAGGATAGCACTTTTCATTATAAGGTAATGCTATTTGTACTTAAGAATGTTGGTGTCACATACTAACACCTAGTGAACAAAATTTTCAAAGATCAGATGGGTAAATCTATGGAAGTTTATGACATGCTCATAAAAAATGCTACTATAGAACAAAGACATCAAACATCTGGCTGAGAAGTTTCAAGTGTTATGAAATATAATACAAAACTTAATCTAGCCAATTGTACCTTTAAAGTTGCCCTAGGAAAATTCTTAGGCTTTAAGTTTTCTTGTCATCAGATCGGGGCAAAACCTAAGAAAATCCAAAACAATTATGGATGTGACACCCCCTAAATCTTCCAAAGAGATGTAATGCCTTATAAGCATGTCTGTAGCATTCAACCACATTTCAGAACTAGTAGAAGAATATCTATCATTCTTTGTATTCAAAGTGCAGCAAAAGACAAATAGACAAATGCTTGTCACTAAGTATTTCACCAATTAAAATCATACCTCTATTTGCCATCTCTCTTGACAAACCCATAACAAAAAGAACAACTATATATTTATACCTAGCAACATCTAATGAAACTATCACCACCATACTAGAATGTCAGCAGGGTGCTTTAGATTAGAGAGCTAAACTACACAATGCTTGAAAATATGTTGCATGTCCTAGTTATGGCTGCAAGACAACTAATGCAATACTTTCAAGCCCACCCCATAATAGTGCTCACAACTAGCCTCTCAAGGTTGGATTCTTCAAAGTAGTCGAATGATTCATTAGAGCATCAAGCTTAGCAATTTGGCTTGCAATTTAGCCATAAAAAAGCAATTAAGGCATAAAGTTTAGTAGATTTTATTGCAAAATACTTTTTTTATAGCAATTACAGCTTCACTTACACATTCAGATATGAATAATGCCACTCGACTCAAAGTTGTTACTTTAAGACAATACCAAACTCTTGACCAATAAAATACCTACACCTAGACCTGTTATTTGGATAGATCATCAAATAAAGAAGGATTAAAAGCTGGAATCCTATTGATTGATCCTAAAATTTAAGAGTGGAAATACAGTTTGGCATTTGACTTTGTAGCTCTAATAAATAGCAGAGTATAAGGCATTAATTGCTGGCTTTGCACATCTACACCGATCTCAATTAATTGCCAAATCAAATAAATGGATAATATAAAGTCAAAAACCTAACCTTAAGTAAATATTAGTAGATAATGAACAACCTATTTTGCAAATTTAAACAGATCCTTTAAGAGGACAATGGTTAAGCGAACTCTTTATCTAAAAGCAAGTACTATAAACTTGCCAATAAAGGAAAAATACTCTTTTAATGAGTTAAAATACTTAGCTATGAAAGGCAACCCTAAGTGCTAATGTTGAACAATGTCACCAATTAGATAACATTGATCATCTCCTTCTTTTAGGGTGAAATAGTGCCTGATAACCCATTAGTAGGAGATAGGTTGAAAAAAGGTCATCAAGTACACAGTAATCAATGATACCCTACACAAAAAAGTTATTCATTGTCCTATTACTTAGATATGTCTAACTTAAAGAAGCCAATTACATTTTAAGAAAGATATATGAGGGAATGTATGGAAATCATTTGGAAGGCAATATTAGCACAAAAAGCCATGAGGCAAGCATTTTATTGGCCAACAATGAAAAGAGATGCCATATAGCTGGCAAAAATGTATGATAAATGTCAAGACTTCACCTGAATACTTTGACATCCTGTTGAGGCCCTAAAAGGTTTTAGTCTTTGGCCCTTCACCATGTTGGAAGTGGACATCCTAGGTCTTTTACCAGTCACCACCAGCCAAAGAAAACTTTTAATTATGATTTATAATTACTTTAATAAGTGAGTTAAAGTAGAACCTATAGCCACCATAACAGCAAGATTGGATGAACTCTTTGAGGTCATAAATCCTAATTACAAGCTAATAAGCTAAGCAAGCTTTGGGAGCAATTCCAAATCAATGGGTTACCTGCAAATCAATGGGCAAGTTGAGTCAATGAACAAGAATATACTTTATGCTCTTAAAAAAGCTTGATGAAGCAAAAAGACCTTGAGATAAGGAAATGCTAAGCATCTTATAGACTGTTAGAACAAGTGAATGCCAATTAAAGAATGAAATATCTTTTAGCCTACTTTATAGCACAAAAGTAGTTACCCAGCAGTGATTGGGGTTCACAGTTCATGAGCGGAGAACATTGATGCTACTTTAAATGAAATCTACCTTGAAACAGATCTCAATCTATTAGGAGAAGGTAGTTATCATGTATAGATTTGGATGGCTATAAGGGCACAATAAGTGGTGAAATATTATAATAGAAGGTCAAGAAAAAGTAATTCCAAGTTAGAGACTTTATACTACAATGTTGTAAGGGTAGTTGACTAACAAAAAAAAAACTATCCCCTAACTGGGGAAGCCTATTCCAAATCTCTTATGTTTTAGGATTTAAAGCTTACAAGTTGAAAGATATGAATGATAAGCCTATACCTAACACTTGGAATGTTTTTCACCTAAAAAAATTACATTTAACCCATCTTATCTAACTAACAAAATCATCATAACCTTAAATGATTCCCTAAACACAATCTAGTCAACTTAGCATACAAATGGGTAACACTAAGTTACCATGCATACAAGCTTATTTGATCCACAAGGTCCACTAGCTTGACATGGTATTCAAATAGATAACAAAGTTATCCCACACACGAGCTTACTTGACCCATAAGGTCTACTCGCCTAACATGGCATTTAAATTAGATTACATCAAGTTATAATGCTCACTTAATCCAGAGGGTCCACTTGCTCAACATGGTGTTCAAACAGATAAAGCAAAGTTAGCCCAGACATGAGCTCGCTTGACCCATAAAGTCTACTGCCCAACATGGCATTCAGATGGATAACATTATGTTATTAAGCATGGTCTTTCAACCCATAAGGTCGACTTGTTTAACATGGAGTTTAAATGGACAAAATCAAGTTATTAGGCATGCTAACTTAACGTACTAGGTCTACTCACCTAACATGGTGTTCAAATAGATAATATCAAGTTATTAGGCATGCTCACTTGAACCACAAGGTCCTCTAACATCAAGTTATTGGCATATGCTTACTTGACCCATAAGGTCTACTAGCCAAACATGGTGTTTAAATGGATAACATTAAGTTAACAAGCATGCCCACTCTGAAGGATCAGATCCTGAACATCAGTTGCTTGCTGTTTGCATTAGCCTAATCAATTTATAATAAAAATTAAATTAAACTAAAAAAAGTAAAAATGGCACAATCAAACAAACAAAATAGTTTCAACAGATCATCTTACAAACCTTTGATGGATTTACTAACCATAAAAAGTCGAAGATCTAAAAATTTATACCTTAATTCGATGGTTCCATCCTTTGGATTAATTAAAGTCTCTACTTTATTCTTGTACATTAAGCCCAAATGTCACAAGACAATCCAAGCCTCTAGGCTTTAACATTGATCCATATAGATAACTTAAAAAACCTTTGAAAGATTGAGACTTTACTTTACTAGGAACCATACTAACAGCTTAGATTTTGAAAACCTTCCTTTAGCAAAGATCTAACGTGAAAACCTTAAGGAATAAAAGAAAAAATGATTTCTCTCTGAATCCATATAGAGGTGGCGTTGAACTTTTAAAGTGCAATAACTTTTCACTTTGGGGAAAATACACCTAAGTCCCAAGGGACAACTAAAGCAGGGTTTAAATACCTAAAGTAAAAGTGCTCCTAACTTTTGATTAATTATATTTAAGTCCCTTATTTTTGAACTATTCAAAAAAACTCTTAAATAACTTTTACTCTTTTGGTAATTTAAGCCTAGTCTCATTTTAATCCATAAAATCACCTTTATGTTTAAGACCTATTAAGCCTTTATTACATTAGTATTAAAAATTAAAAATTCAGTTAAGAAAATTCATATTTATAGACAAAGATTGGCATTTAGCATCATGGCCACCCAATTAGCATGGTTCGGTTTCCACTTTTAACGTTTTCCATGTTAGTCTTGTAGCCTTTATTTGTTAACTCCATAATCAATATTGCTTTGGCCAAGGACTTTAAGTTAAGATGAGCCAAGAATAAGTGAGATATATCCCCTTATATAACTTGAGGTGATGAATCCTCTTTAGACCATAGATCTACCTTCAATATGCTTTACCAGAAACCTAAAACTACCTTACCATAGGCTTCCAACAAAGTGAACGAGCTCTAAGTATAATGATTCACACAAAAGGTGAACTTGGTGTCACAAGTCTGAAGATCACTTACATTATTAACGTATAAAAATATTTCTATAGACACTTAAGTGAAATACCAATTGAAAATCTCATAGCAGGTCATGTTTTGTGAACTTGTTCTCATAATGAACACCCATATGCCATCTCTAAGTATATGTATACTTCAACTTATGAGATTTACATGCCTTAAATGCATAGAGGATTAGTACATACTAGCCTTTGTGCATTGTCAAAGCCCTTTTTGACAACACAATGACCAAGGACTTTTTTAAAAACATGCCTTTGATGTATAAAGATCTGATTATTGTAACTCTTCATAATTCTTTTGCAAGGAAAATGTGTTTCATGGGCCTTATTTGCATAAAATATAAATAAAAATTATCTAAGAATCTTAGGGATAAAGAAATACCATATTTAACATTAGAAAAACATAATGAATGATTAAAAGATAGCACATTACAAGCAAATCCAATTAGCTTGTAAGGCTTACACTAACATACTCGAACCATAGGGTCCAGTCCCCTAACATGGTGCTTAAACGGATAACATCAAGTTACAAGGCATGATTACCCAACCCCTAAGTCCTCTCGCCTAACATAATAAACCAATAGATAACTTAAAGTTATCTTTAACACATGTTAACCCTTAAGGTTTATCATCACAGACATGGCACACAAACAAATAATGAAAAGTTATTATAAACATGTACCCACTTGGCTTGCAAGATCAATCATTTGGCAATAAGCATGTAGATAACTAGATAATAAGAAATACGAAAACACCAAGGTTTGAATAAAACACCCTAACATGAAACATCAAATAATGAAAGTTATTTTTACAAAAATATTCCAAATGGGTTCATAACCATATACGAAGCCTAGGATAGCCTACCTGAATGCTAAGAAAGCTATAAGATGTTAATAGAATTACAAATCATTCAAGTTTAATAGGGTTTTGAGCAACATTAAACCTAGAACTAGGAACTTAAACTACACGTTTTTTTCTTAGTAAGAATCTCTAAACCCGACTTATTAGGTGTAAGGGTAAAAATGATGTTTGCATCCTCAAGCTTAAGCCTCTGTAACTCTTATTGAATCTTTATAATTTTCATAATCATCTCTTATACTTGTATTGTTAAGTTAAAGTACACCTTTATCAACTCCTCTAAATTAGCTGTGGTGGTCGCTACCTCGACAACTAATTCTTTTCATCTTTGTTTACTTGGACACGGCTAAAAGGTTAACCTTTAGCTTATCCACCTTTTTTCACTTTTCGTGCCATATCATCAACTATCTTTTTCTCTTGCTATAGGTTTGTCCACTCTTTTTTTTTTGTTAGATTTAAGACAGTTGCTTAAAACTCTAATATATTTTTTGCCATCATTCACTTTTTCTTTATTTCACTTGTAAAGGCTATTGTCTTAGTCAACTGCTAGTGGCAGGCAATCTCAGCTATCAATGCTTGCAAAATGCAAATATTATAATGCTATTTACTCTATTAATCAAACAGGAACTAAGAGATGGTTTTTTAAAGCATCATAATGGCTATATTGCCCTAAGTTACAAAAAGAAATATCTTTTCTCACCAACCTATATGCGCATTCTTCATCACACGCAACATTACCAATGAGGTTAACAGACCTCAAAAGAGAAATCCTCGATAAACTCTTTCTCTCACCTGCAACTTAGGGGCAACCTAATAACCAACTTTCCCATGCTCATTAGGAAAGCTACCCCAAAGGTAGTACCAGTAGTTGGTGGCATAATCGTAGTATTTTAAGTGAGAGAAACAATAGGTGATTTCACTGACTCTATTAACACGCCTATACTCACACCTGCGGCTACAAATTAAAGGTGGCTAACCAATATTAACCCCAAAAAAATGACCACCATATGTCTTTTTCATAAGTAAACAGGCAGATTGTTACTAGCTTTTGTTTTCCCAGCAACCTTCTTTTGTTAAAAAGCTTGTTTCTTTCCCTCAACTACCTTTAATAAAGCTTGCATTGTAGAATCCATAATTGTAATAAAACTAAAAGAAGTTAAGTCAAAGGAAACATCTTCCAACACTATAAGTCTCACTTAGTATACCATTCCCATGCTTTTCAGAACCTTTTACAGCAGAGGCTCTAGAGAGTAGTTAAATTAGACAATTGATTTAGTAATAGTATCTGTCTGGTCAAATGGCTCCTATAGTTGATCAAAGGAATGACTCGATAAACTAGGAACAGAAGAAGTGAGCCCTGCAAATTTAATTAGACATATCATAAAATAGAAAATCAACGTGCCAATGGTATAAATAAAATGTTATAAAACATACTTGCAAACTTTATCTTCCTTTTTACAATGTAAACCTTCCTAGTTCAATTGACTCGACTTCACCCTTAAGGGCATTAGTATGACCCAAACAATAATAGTGCTCCCAAACATTCACCATGGTCAAATATTTAAGGCAACTTAACTTGGCCCTATAAAAGTAGTATACTTTTTTAGTCTTAAGGCTAATAGATGTATCTTCGATTTAGCCATAAAAAAATAATAATCCTATTCCACTTTAAAGCCCTATACCTCATTGTCTTTCTTTTTAGCCATAAAAAACTACTTCTTTCGAGGATAAGCATTGGACAAAATGTTTGTAACAACATTTTTTTTCTTGGATTACAAATAACATTGGTATTTATCCTACTCTATTAAGAAAAATAACTTTTTCACTATAACATACAATGGTGGCCAATTTTTCTATCTATAAGCGATGAAGTAGGTAAATAAGGTTGCCCAAGCATTCAGTAGCAGTTGGTTAGATAATACATCATACCTATTCATAACACTACAAAAGAAAGGGTCAAGAAAAAGATGGAACTCACCTTTAAAGATGGACAAACTAAAGGGCACTTTATTTCCTAGACCTTGGAGACTAAAAGGCCAGGCCATGGAACTTGTATATCAAACTTATCATCCTTCAAACCATGCTTACAAGCACTAATCAACTTTTCTATCTTTTTCACACTTACTAAAAGGCATTCATCAGACTTATATCTTTTTACATCACTTTGATATTGAAATCATCACCACCAAAGATATGTTTATAATAAGTCAAATGATGTTAGAGCCATCTAACTCCAGCTGACTAGATAGGATAGCACCACCTAACTCCACCTGCCTAGCCTTAACCCTACACTCTTCGTTAAACCTTATGCACTTTCCTCTGAAGTTTTAACAAGATGTCTTTATTTAGTCATTCTCTTTATGCTAATAAACTGATAAGACACCAAAAATTATCCAAAATCTAAAAATTCATAACTATAACAAAATATCAAAACCCTTAGAGGCACAACAAAAATGGTAACAAAACTTACTCAGAAATCTAAAGTAAAGAAAAATCATTGATGAACAACTTGAAGATTTTTTAAAATAACCTAAATGAGCTCATCAAAGCAAACTAAGAGAAGGCAACACTCTCAATTCAACTCACCTTCTATCGAAATGAATAATTCAAGAAAAATTAAAAGCAAATCAAACACAAAACACCCAACAAGAAAAAAAAACTCAAAAAAACATTAAACGGATAAAATTTGAAAGTAAGAAAAAAAAAGGAAAAAACTCATAAAAGAAGAAATTTCTATGAAAAATGAAATGCCTCAGGATGATAGCATTCATTACTATGCAAAAAGGACATAATCATGTATTGGCTACCAACATAATCGTAACTTGTGAAATAAATGAATAGTCACTCTTGTTTAGTGTGCATGAGCACTAGAGGAATGGCAGCATATCTATTCCACACGTGCACATGCAAATCCAAACAACAAATGGATGAAAAACCAACCAAAGTAATCGATTCTAACTTTTAAAAGACCTAACATATCACCAAGATCGAATAGCTAAGCAATGCTTTGATAGATCACCACTTAACCTAACTATCACCAGGGTTGAATACCCAACATGTGCCACGACAAATCATCATTCAACCTAATCTATTGTAAAGGTTGAACGATTTAAATCATGCCTTGATTGATCATTATTCGACCTAATCTACCTTTAAAAGCAAGCTGCAAAGTCCCACCTTGATTGAACATCATTCGACCTAACCTACAATTGAACAAGTAGCCCATACCTTGTCATCATTTCAGTCAACCTAAAATATCTTTACAACCCATCAACATACTTTCCACATATTTAAGCAAGGAAAATTCCAACTTAACTAGGACTGAGGATGGTCACTTTAGAACTACATTTAGCCTTAAGGTTAATTGTTATATTGGCTACAATCCTAAAGACATAGTCTAATATCACAACAAGTCTAAAAGAATCAATCGCCTAGGACCATTAAGTAATTTACCTTAAACAATGACACCTATGTAAGGTAGTGAGATAAGAACCTCTGAGCAGTTTATCCAAAATAGTGACATTTGTTCTAAGTTACTTGGAAAAGACCATTGAACAATCTCCTACCAAGTGTTGCACAAGCGCATACACCTAATGTACCCATGGTATAAGCAAGCAGACAGTTATATTTAGTGGGCAACAAGTAAAAAAGGTAGGCATCATGAGCCCTTCATATGCAACTAGGCATAAAGGATATGAAGTAAGCCCAAAATAGAAGGGTTATTTCTAAATTGTCATATTGAATACTTTCTCTTTTTTCTCTTTAAGTTTGTACCCAGAATCTCAACTCCGACACCTTTTAACATTTTTTTTATTTTATAGGTCCTGCTTGACAACCTTCATATCTAGTCCTCCTTAAGATGACATCAACAGTTTACACTTTGGGTGGTGAACAATTTAATTATAAGGTATATAACATACAGTATGAATTAATATAAATGAAAAATAAAAACTATGTTTAACTAATATAGGTTTTTGTTTCATTCTTCCTTTTATTGTATATAAGAAAGGCATTTATTATTCTAAAAATTTTAATGAATAAAAAATAAAATATATTTCCTTATTAAAAGTAAAAGGGAAAATTAGAAATATCCTCCAAATTATTTTTATTCTTTCACACATAATTTTCATCTTTATGAATTGTATAAGGACAATTCAATTAAAGTAATATATACACAAACAGGAATATGTATGGGTCTATATTTGTATTTGTGCATCTTTGAAGATGATTTATCTATGTTATAAATTGTGTATTAAACTACATATGTCAAGAATTATATATTTAATTTTAGATATAAAAATATTATTTTTTTGCAAAAAAATAGTTTTATTTTTTATAAAAAATTATTTTACATTTTAATTATGCTTGTGAATTTTATATTAATCGAAAATTCAATGAAAGTTAATAATATTAATTGACAATCCAATGAAAGTTAACAAAAAAACTTAAAATGTTTGCCCCCGATGACCAGAAATCATGAATTTGTTTAAATATAAAAGCAATTTAAAAAAAAAAACAGAATTTAAATTTTTAATTTTTATGAATAATATATAACAAACAAGATTTCATTGAAAAAAGTATGCATGATTGTGGTTATATGAATTAATTCTATCTAAATTAACAATAAACTGTAATCATTTGGTTTATTATAAGAAAGAAATGGATACTATAATTTATATTATTCAAAAGCAACAACCAATGTAGCAGAAGTTCAATAGTAATTTTGATTTAAACAAACTTAATTACAATTTACCATGAAATGACCAAATGGAAATGAGCCTTTTATCTTTTATTTTGCAAAATTAAAGTTAGAGTAATTATCTAATGCACTGGTAACAGAGTTTTTTTTAACTCTACAAGCAAGATTAAATTACTGCCATTGTCCTAAATGTATATTTAAAAAACTAAAAACTAAATAAATAAGATACATGATAGTGTTTTGACCCCACTTGTATCATATAATAATCCTTAAAGTTATTGATTTTTAGTCTATCATAACGAGAACCTTAATACTATAGAATATTTAAAAACACTTTTGTTTGTTAATCTATAAAGAATATTTACCCAAAGTTGTTTGAATGAACTAGATGATAAATATTTGAAAGAATTATAATATTTTTATAATATGAACAACTGAACTTTTATCAACCTATTTTCAGATTTAATAGGTATAATTATAATAAAATAAAATTTTAGAGCCATAATTGGTAGTAAAATATAAAAGGCTCTCTTTAAGTTAGGTATTATATGGCCGTAGATGACAACAATATCCAAATTATATATAAAAAGTGCAAAATGTTCTCAAACAATGCCTTTCATGGTCACTTAACGTGTGTAATGCAATATGTATTAAATTTGTTCGACTTAATATTTGAGATAGCCTTGTGGGGTAAACATTAAGTTGGCTGTTGCTTCGTCCAAAAGACCACTTGTCAATAGCTTAAGCCTTATTGTTGCCTCAATTTGTTTTGCTGAAAAGAAAGATGAGATACCTTTGACTTTGTAGTACCATCGACCCCTTTTTCATCGCCCTACAGAGTCAACCAAAGCTTTGAAATGAGAGATTCAGTCTTTGATAATAGTAACAATAATTAATGATTATATTTTTCTGGAAAAAAACGTTGAAGTATTCAACGTCAGGCAGTCCAATTGCTATAAAAAATAATTTGACAATTAATTTGTTATTTATGACTGAACTGAAAAAATTTATTATCTAAATTTTATTCTCTACAGATAGATGTTCACTAACAAATATATATATATATATATATATAAAACCTAACGAATCCGTTAGATTTTTAAGTTGAAAGTTACACCAATATGATATTTCATTAAATAAATATTTAAAGATAAATAATATAATGGGTCCATTAAAATGTTTTTCAATATCGCGTTTATTATTAAAAAAAAATAAGTATTATGTAAAAATCAAAATAAATTTTACTGCGTTATTGAGGTTTGAACTTAGTAGAGAGTTATCATTGAAGATTCTGCAGATTTTTGTTTTTAATTAAGTTGGATTCTTGTGCAAGTTGTGAGACAAAAGAAAATGCGTAAATTTTTGTTTACTATTTTATTTTATTTTATTTTATTGGGAGGGAAGATACATGAATTGAATATCAATAAATGACATTTCACGCAATGTTCCTGTTTTCGGCATTAAACTATCCATGATATCATCACTTTCCCATGCATTCTTGTCCCAATTCCTTGCACGTGCATTTGAAGAATGCACAACTGCATCACTTTTTATTTTTATTTTTTAATTTGACAATAGTTAAATGGATTTATACTTCATGCACTATATCACTATATATATTCATACACTGATATTTATTCATATACAGTGAATTAATATTGTCATTTATTAAAATTTATAATCATCTGTAATTATTATTTAAATATTTAAAATTTTATATTAATTTATTGATAAGATATCATTTTAATATTTAATATCAGTTTATAGATTTATATATAAACAGTGTATCAAATACAATCTCATAGTAAATTAGATTCTATATTTACTTTTTACCATTTTAGTGGGTAAGATAAAGTGACTTTTAACATCAATTTGTTTTAAAATTAGTAAGACAACTCTTTAACAGCAAAAAAAATACTGCACGTACAGTAGTGGTATTCTGGGCAATGTTAGATTGAGCCAAGTCTGGCTCAACTGGCACTTTTAATTAGAATCTTCAGTAATGCTCAATTAGATCTGCTTGATTTAAATGTTAATTAAATATTATTATATTAATATTTTAAAATTTGAAATATATTTTAAATTTAAAATTAAATAAAAATAATAATTTAATAATAAAAAATTTTTACAAACCAAAATTGGATTTGAAAAAATTGCAGGTAGCCAAATAAACTGAAACTAGAAAAGCTGTCCAAGAAAACCTATGCCCAAACTGGTCCAAATCAAATTGACCAAAAGCTTAAACACTTTGAATTTGAGAAAACTCAAACTAAAATAACACGAACACAAAAAACCTTGAGCCTAAAAGACTAAAACTTGAATCAAAATTTAATATTAAAAATAAGAACGATTGAACTGTAATTAAATAAGTTTTTATAAAATAAAAACTTTAACTATCAGTTCTATTCTTATCACTTTTTTACTAATTTAATTAAAAATTAAAATTTTTATATGATGGAATAATTATTTTTAAATGATTATTATCAAGTACACCAACTGTGGAGTTCTTTAATTCTACAAGCAAGGCTAGAAGTCACCACATGTCCTCACTATATATTTAAAAGATAAAAAAAATAAATAAATGAGACATGATGGTCTTTTAACCCTTCTTATTAATTAAAAACTTTATTATCTGTGTGCCATATAATTATCCTTCTGTAAAAAAGCAAATTACTTATAACTTTAATATCCCATATCTTAATAAGTCCAGTATTTAAAGATTCTAAACTTATGATAATAGATGTGAAAAGAAAATTAAGGTAAAGTTTTACTTGTCTTTTTTCAATGTTATTTTATTTTGTATGATAATTTATTTTTCAATATAACTTTAACAATACTTATTACTTGTCCTTTGTATTTTTCTTTCTTCTTTTTCCTATATTTACAGGATTCAGAACTTAAAAAAAAAAAAACAAAAAAACACCAAAGCAATCTGGTTAGAGTTGTCATGGACACACTAGGTTGTCATCATCAAGGGAGTGGCTTGCTGCAACTGGGTGTATGGGATGCAAACAAGACAAGACTAGAATGAGAGCTTACTTTAGGCCTCAAAGCTCTGTAGTTCAAAAACTAGCCTAATAACTTAAGAATAAAAGAACTAAACCCAATAAGCCTACTAGACATCCAATCAAATTAAAAAAATAAGTCCAACATAATTTTAGAGGAAAAACTTTTTCAAAGTCTAACCTAATTTTTATCATCAAGTCAAGTCCATTAGGGATATTATTTTATATATCATGTGTCGATCCATGTGTTATATAATTGTATCATATCTAAAATTATTAATTATCTATCTTCATTAGTCATTATTATTTTTTCATATTCCATTCAAATGGTAAATTAATAAAATATATACTATATATAAAGTAATTTTAAATCATGATTTTTTAGAAAAATTAGTTTTAAGTTAAGATTAGATCATAGTAACAAATAATTGAATAATAACTAATTAGCAATACTTCTTTTTGTATTTCCTTACTATTGTCAGTTTTTACTATACAAGTGTATGTATCGCGATAAATAATAAAATGACAAAGTAATATGTCGATCCAATGTGGAATTGTTGCCAATTTTGTTAAGTATTAACATTATAATAACTTAATCTTATTCAAACAAACTATTAAAGTTTTAAACTAAGAACTTAATAAAATAAAATAATAATCAAGCAAATAATCAATAATAAAAGCCTAGGTTTTCAATTTCTCTCAAAACTTTATTACAATAAAACCCTACTCTCTTAACTTGTTTTATGAAAATGAGTTATTGACCTTGAGTTTTAATTTATTTATAACTATCTTTTGATGGTTTTATAAAGATCTCTTAACTAATTTACTATATTCTTATGCAAACTGAATTAAAAAAAAAATCCATTAAGCCTAAACTATAATGCAAATGAATTCATTATAATAAATAAATATGAAATATATCTTATTCTACCCAAGTCTAAGCACAAAATTCTCTTTTCTAAGTTCATTAAGATTACCAAATTAATCTAATTGGCAATCAAGCAATTAGAAGCAATAAGAATAAAATTGAACGAATAACTTAAAAATCATTAAATTGGGAAAAAATAATAAAAGAATTTAAACTATATGTTAAGTTCCAATGTTGCCCTCAAAAAATAATCTAGTTCATATAAATAAAGTAAACACAAAACCAATGAGTTTCACCATCCTAAATAGTATAAGAAATATAAAAAGAAAAAGAGCGAAAAGGAAAAGAAAAAAAAACTAAGATTAGCTAAGTTTTTGGTCTTCAAGCTTCTCCAAAATCTATTTCCTCCTCTTTGAATGTTATGGTGGTTACTCTCCTCTTCATAAACTAGGTTAAAAAATGAAGTCTTCTAATCTATCACCCTAAAAACTCCTATTTATAAATTGGTAAAACCTAGAAAAAAAAACTTAATGTGCAAGTAACATAAGTAGTTTATTAAAGTTGATGGGTTGGGTCTACTTTGCTTTATTGAGTTCTCACACCTTGAAAACTTCTTTAGGCTTTTGAGTCTATAAAAACACAAAAATACTAAATTACTCTATAATTCAAATAGAAAAATATAAATAAAAATAATTTAAACATATCTAAAAGTTAATCAAATCTAAATAAAAACCTCTACAACTTAGCTAATTTTAATGCATATAATATGACTAAATAACTTTGCTTTATAAAGTTATCTGCTATTGACTTTTAAATTTTAGTTTTATGCTCTTATTTATTCTTCAAATATAAGCATTTATTCATTTTAATTTGATTACTAGTATGTGCAATGGCGGCAAAGCCAAAAGCTTTATGTTAAGGGGTTGGGATAAAAAAATCAAAATATAAAATTTTTGAGGAATAAAATATTTACTTTAAATAACATTAAAACTAAAAATTTTGAGGAACCAAGGGGGCCAAAGCCCTTGCCTACCCCCTACTCCACGTTTATGTAGATTTATTTGTATGTATAATATAGTCATAATATATTTTACATGTTTAAATTCAAATTTATCAAATTATTTTAAATATTAATATGATTAATTTATAATATATCCTATTTTTAAATAAATTATTAAACAAATTGATTTTGTACCATTTTAGTGCTAACAAATATTGAGTTTAATATCTAAATATAATTAAAAATACCATATCATAAAAAGCATATTTAAAAATAATCAAATAATAATTTATTTTTATATGTAAACATTTAAATTATGTAGGAATAATTATAACGTAAAACATACTCAAACACAAATGAAACTTAGGTACTAAAAGATCTAAATATGAAAATTTCGAACCTAAAAATACCTCAATCCATAATGATTAAAACATAAACCTACTTAGTTGTCATCTCTAGAAAAATCATGTCGACGATCTAATATAGACTTGGTGGACAACTCGATTCATAAATAAGTTTAATGTAGGACAACACTTTAGTGACATTCATTACATACCAAAAAGACAAAATTCACATAACAATTAAGTTTTAGTGCATGGCTTTATAAGCATGTAGGCCACCTAAAACAAATAGGACGACAACTCAAATTTGTCATGTTAAATTTTTATCAGTGCACCAAAATTTGTAAATAAATTGAAATATCTAATTGAAGTATTGGAACACAAATTTTTAATTTCAAAGCTACAGTTTAATATGTAGATTAAGTTTACGAGATAAAAAAAAGGAAAGAATGTATTGCAAAAATTAATTATAGCAATTTAGAAAAATGATTTCCCTCTAGCATTTAGATAAATGATTCCCCTTCAGACTTTATTCATATTAACTTTCATTTTTTATATTCTAATAGTTTTCATAAAGAAATGCTGCTAAATTATCACAATGGTGGTGTTTATCAAATAAAATTTCATCAATGTCACTATATATATATATATTTTTTTTTTTAAATGGTATATTTCTAGGAATAAAATCTTTCAACTATTTTGTAATTTTATTTTCTTACGTAAAATTTTACCATTTCATAGCGTTCGGATTGAACAGATGTTGCTAAATTATTAAACTTATAGGCATTGAGAAATATAAAAGGTTTTAAATTATTATATTTAGCAGTGTTTTTGGTTCTAAACACCATTATTTTATTAAGAAAAAAGATTAGCAGCATTTTTGTTCTTCAAGTGCTATTATATTAATTGATTATCAACATTCAAAACATTTGCAGACACGTAATTCTATTCGTGCTCCTTTCAAATAAACCATGCTCAATTTGATACTTTAGATAAAATGCTGTTATTTTTTTCTGCAACTAATTTTTTGACATTCTAAGACTTGATTGGAAGGACATTAAAAACTAAAAATAAAAATAAAAAAGGGCCTGTTGGGTGTCATGTTGCTAGTAAAGAAAAAAAAGGGCTAGTGCTTGGAAACCCTTGAAAGATATAAAAATGTTATTTTTATAAAATTCATGATGATGTACATCATACATTTCATTAGTGTACAGATATATCATCCAGTTGGGGGCCTTTTATGACCTGGGAATGCATTTGTATCGATACCATTGCATATTATATCAATACATCTTTGTGTTTTTCATGGATTTTAGCTACTAAGAAGTAATTGTATCGATGCATCTTAAAATGTATCAATACTACATGATATTTTTGGGCACAAACAAGTTATGTAATCAAATTTTCCTAACATTTCACCTTCTTAATGGCTTGAGATTATTTCATGACCATGAACAAGGTTTTTCACCAATATTTTCACATTAAAACATGAGCATAAGAAGCACCCATATAGCTTAAGCCATTAAAGCTTAAATGAGCTTGGGATAAGTGAGATTAATTCTTTAATTATACTTAAAAACTAAATAGCATCTAGTTAAATGGTTTTCTGACTATTTTAAGCTTAGGTTTGTTGAATTTATTGGGGTGCTATTTTAGGTTAGAGTTAAAAGCTCTTTCTTGCATGGAACTAAGATATGACCATTTTTATGTATGTTTTTTCCTAAAAGCATGTAACAGAGTTTATCCACCAAACTTAGCTAAAACTATGCCCTATTTCTAGAGGATTTCACCCTTGGATCAGGTCAGCAAAAAGTTTATGGTATTTGCTTACAAGTAAGTTTAGGTAAGGTGTCAAAAAAATGCTAGTAGTGCATAGGGATAATGGTTGACTAGGCAAGGAGTGTTGTAACTCTTTTAGGGCATCTACTATAGAGGGAGAGCTAGTTTTCAACTAAGGAAACCAAAAGAAAAAAGAGAAAGAAAAAAAAGAAATAAGTGTTTTGGAAAAGTTGGTTTCGAGGTGGTTTTCTACTTTGTTTTTTCTCATTTTCTCTTCCTTGTATGTGATTTTGAAGATCCTAACCATACTTAGGTGATGATTTGAGCAAAAGGTTTAAAAACCAAGTTTATTATCAAATCTTTAGTAATGATCTCCAAATGCTTTATCTTTGTTTTCTTTATGATTTTGGCTTAAAGTTTCCTAAAAATCCTATTTTCAAGAAACTTATTTTCCAAACGTTATATGCCAAGTTCTTTAGTTTTTATTTTTTATCCATTTTTTTTTGTGTTTCAACTTTTATTGACGTTCTATGTTACCATATTTCATGTTACGTTTGATTCATGCATTTTATGACATTTTCATGCATAATAATAATGATTCATATGTTTGCATTTTTTTTGAATATATTGTGATTACGACAACATCATAATGCATATTAGTAACTCTAGGTATGTTCTTCTTAAGGTTTGTGTTTTAAGAGTAAATATCATACATTATACCAAGCTTGTATGTTTATTGGTAAGTAAAATGTCTTTGAGTGCATTTATGATGTTAAAAAGTTGTAAGAATCATTTTGCAATTTTCCTATTATGTTTTCATGCATATTAGGGACTTTTGTGTCATTTCATGCATTTTTATATCATTTTAGTTATTTTCCATGACTTAAGGATATGTATGTCATTTCCTGCATTTAGGGCTATTTAAGTTGTTTTCTATGATTTAGAAATTATTATATCATTGCATGTATTTTTTAGATATTGAAATTATATTCTATGATTTATGAACTTTTTTTTGTCATTTCTTGCATTGTACTGTTTTTAGTCATTCCATGCATTTTTAGGGATTACTGTATAATTTCATACATTTTAGGTGCTATTAAATCCATTCAATACTGTGTATTTATGGGACACAATTAGTACTTTGTTTCGTTGTATGTTGGTGCTGGAAAGATGCAGTAGGATGCGGTTCATAAGGAACCAGGTAGTGGTATTGATAGCAATACTCCTCTTACTAAAGGACGCTTACCTAGCCAACATTTAGATTCGGCTCTACCCAAACTTTTCTGGTTCACCCCAACATCCCCTACCTGTTTAACTGTTGTTGAGGTACATAAACCATAAATGTTTTAT
The DNA here is from genome assembly GCA_038381835.1 of Adansonia madagascariensis. NCBI lineage: Eukaryota > Viridiplantae > Streptophyta > Magnoliopsida > Malvales > Malvaceae > Adansonia > Adansonia madagascariensis. The sequence goes on from JBBYHL010000005.1 coordinate 4,375,918, forward strand.
TTGCTAGAATTCAACATATAAATAAGCTAACAAAAGCTATGAAAGAGGCTTTAATTGTCATTGAATTTGGCTTTGTTTACATTTCAAATGCATAATCTTTTAAATTTTAAAGGTACTATTATGTAATTGCATGAATTCTAGCACTAATTTAGTCATTTTACTTGACTTAGGGACCTCATGTCATTTCATGCATTTTAGGGTCATTTTACTAATTTTGCCATGACTTAAGACCATTTATGCAATTTCATGCATTTTAGGGTCATTTTAGTAAATTTTCCATGATTTAGGACCATCTATGTAATCTCATGCATTTTTAGGCCATTTAGTTATTTTCCATAATTTAGGGCCTATTATGCTATTTCATACATTTTAGGTCATTTAAGGCATTTTCCATGCATTTAGGGACTATTATGTAATTCATGCATTTTAAGTCATTCAAGTCATTCAAGTCCGTAAAGATTATTTAGGAACCTTCATGTTAAAACATGTCACTTAGGGTTATTTTGCTAATAGTATCCTAAAGTCAATTTTAGGATCATGTAGGAACCTTTATGTCAATACATGTTCATTAGGGTCATGCAGGAATTTTTCATGTTGCTGCATGTACTTTTGAGTCTTTTAGGTGCTATTATGTTAAAAAAATTTGGTATGATTTTATTAATTCTAATAGATGTTTTCATTAAATTTGAGGCAATACCCTTGAGTTAAAATTGTGTAAATGTGATTACAGTATATAGAAGTCACCTTGTCAATTATTTTAAATAAAGGAATACCTCTTTTAAATAAGTAAAATCATAATTTTTTATTTTCTCGAGAAATAAAACTTTTGTAATCTTTCAGGTTTTCTAGAAGGGTACAAAAAGTATTTTAATTTTCAAAATCAATTAAAGCTTGATTTACTTTTAATTGGAATAATAACATTATTTTCTAATAATTTCAAAATATAAGAATTATAATTAAATATCAAAATTAAAACCTAATTTAATCAAAAATTCAAGATAACACTTAATTACTAGGTACCATTTTACTAGCATCAAGAAGGGGACATGTCTCACTCTATGATTAACCGACTATTGAACCCTTTTCACATGAATCTCTGGTTAATAGCCGATTTTTGAGTTAGTTTACGAAGGTTTTATAACACCTAAAAGATGAACTCTAATAGATTACCAAACTCATCTAGCCAAAACAAATTGGTGGCAACCTTAAGTATTTTGGTCATTTCATAATGGCCATTTAGTGTTAAATCGAATGAGCAATCCGATCTGACAAGTTAGTCTCATTCCAGTATGAGAAAAAAGAGTAGAAATTTTATTTGTTCCAAATCTGGCATGTCAGATTCGCATTTGACACTATGACAACATGTAAGCACTAGTAAGTTAGAGTTCATTTAAAGTTTCGCTAAGCTTTTAATAGCATAAAGATTAGCAATCTTTTTAATATGATGCTATAGAAACCTAATTTTTTTAGTAAGGTTGAAATTATGTTGCACTTAATAACAATGAAAAAGTGCTTTACTTAAGTACCAACTTGAATTAAATTAATAGGTATTTATTGGTTATCTTTATGGAATTCTATCTAAAAGCAAAGAAGGATAAGATCGTTATCAAGCTAATCTAATTAGATTAGACTTAGGTCAAGCCATCCAACTTGTGTTCCAATTGAATTAGGACTCTTAGGTAACCAGCTTTTCCTATTTATATTTTCTATGCCACCCCTTTTATGCATAAAGTTTCATGAGAATAACCGTAACCATTCAATCAAAAAATAAATCCTTTTTTGTATTTTTATTTAGAACAAATTGTGAGAAAAAGAGTTAAAAGGCAATGAAGATCCATTAACTTTGGATTTTGGCTAAGACATTATCCATTCTTAAAACGAAGAACCTTACTGATTATGGTAGGTGAAAAATAACAAGAGGGAAGAAAGAATAAGTATCACTATGGTGTTTAGGGTTCTTGGATTTTTTTCTTTGATTTTTTCTCCCTTGAAAATTTTCGGCAAGCTAGAGAATTATTTCTCTCCATCTATACCTCACCCTTTTGACTTAGGTGGGTAAAAAGAAGGAAGTTTGATTAACATCAAACACTCCAACTATAGGTGAAACTCATTCACCTAACGTTATGATGTTTTGATCATGGCAATAATAATTAGTGTCTTTGGCCAAACCAATAAGGCACAATTAATTCCAGCCAAGCCAAGTCAAACTAGGTGATTTTTTTACTAAGATAGGAATTTACATGCAAAAGTTTAATTCATGATTAAACTTCTTGCCTAAGTGCATCAATTTTACTTACATGTAAATTTAATTAAATAATTATTATATAATTATCTAATTTACCAAGTAGAATAATTAACCAATGTAAGGATAATTCATGAATTTAATTGAGAATTAAATTCATGGTCAATGTGAAACTCTTACACTTCTGGAAATATCCAAAAAAGATTAAGACAACAATAATCACATGTCTACAATTAGACATTGTCTTTATATTTCTTAAAATATTAAGATATCATTAATTGGATTTCATAAATCTAATTTATAGTTTAATAAATCTTAATTGAACTAATTCCATTAAGTCATTCACATTTTATCTTTTATTCCGTAAAGTCCAATTTAATTAAATCTCGAATTTAATCCAACTCATATATCCTATTACATGTGACTATTAGGTTCCCGACATGTTGGCAATAAGCATAAACTATAATCTACATTTTTACACATAGCTTATTATTTATGAACATAGATCATAAGCAAATCTAGCAACTCGTCATAACCATCCAAATGTTGAAGAGTCAATGTGATCTCTTTGAAACCTTTTAGTTAATAATGTCTTAATGTAATAAGGTCCTTACACCAAATATTGATCTCGTATTACATAAGAGCATTATATAACGTCTACTCATGCTTTAATTCATATTAGTTCCTACAACTCATGGTTAAAAATATGAATTTAGAGAAATAATTTCTTCTAAATTCATTATGTTTTATCCAAAGACTTTCATTAATTAACCATATCTAAGAATAATTAGATACATCTTTATTGTTACTAAGAGTGGTGAATCCTTTCTATATCACTTATCCACCTTTATATTTTTCATGCCCTACCAAAAACCACCTTATTTAAGCATTCTTCCACATTGACTTATTCAAATGAAATCAAAGTACGGCACTCATCATACAAAATGACCTAGTATCACAAGTTAAAGGACTAGTTACATAATTGGCATATGAGAAAATTTTCATAAACACTTGAGTAATGAATACCAAATAGAGTTCTCACATGGCCTATGTTTAGTGAATATGTTTCCAAAAAAACAAGCATTAAGATGCCATCCCAATCATCCTTTATGCCTTAACCTATAGATTAGTCGCTTACTTCATAAGTAAGAAGGCATAACATGTGCTACTTTTTAGCATTGCCAATGCTTGGTCTTAACAATATAATGACCAAGAATAGTTTTAAGAACATGGCTTTGATGCATAACGATCTCATAATTGTAACTCTTTATAATTCCTTTGTAAAGCCTTATATGTTCCATAGGCTTCATCTAATTAGTGGTTTCATGATTGTTAGTCATGCCTTTAACATGAAGGAAAAACTTATATCACTATAGTGTATTGATTGCTGGTTTGCTATGTTCATGGAAAAACTTACCTCACGTTACTTAGAAAAGTCAATAATAAACAATTTATAATAAGTTATTCCTATTTAGACAATTGAGTAAAATGCTTTAAGCCCAAAATATTACTAGGCTCACTTATGGACTAATTATTGTTTAATGTCAAAGGTGGGTACTTAGGATTAAAATTGGAGATGCAATTGTATTTATCTTATTTTTTATTTTTTGGAATAATTAAATTATGATTAAACCAACAAATTATTTTTGAAGAGTTGCATTAAAAATAATTATGTTAAAAGAACACAATAATTAGTTAAAATGGTTATTGTGTAAGAACACAACTATGCCAATAGACATGTCGATTGTGTCAAAAGACAAGTTACTTATATCAATAGACAATTTACTTATGGCAGTAGACAAGTTACTCATGCTGAATAGACAAGTTACTTAAGCCAAAAAAGAAATACAGACACCCTATTTTGTTCAAGCTAACATTCGAGGTATCAGAAGTCATCGTTTAAGGCATTATCTAAGTCATTCAAAAAAGCATGGGTTAATTTCCCACCATTCTCGATTAAAGAAATGAATTCAGAGAGTCAAAGATAAGAAAAATCCACACTTTTCTATGTATTTCTTGATACATAGGTGTAAGGTATCAATACAAGGCTGAACATCATTCAAATGCCAAAAGTTTGCCTTTTGTATCAACGCCAACAAACTTAGTATCGACACTTGAAAAGTGGCATTGATACCAAAGGCCTTAGTATTGTTAAAGGATTGTTTTGAAGCAAAAAATAGTGATGTTATGTTGAGTTATATCGATACAAAGCATGAAGTATTGATCCCCAGAAAAATATTGAACTTGGTATCCATGCAGTGCTTGTTATATTAATACCAGGAGCCAAAATTGCAGAAAGTATTGATGCAAACTGATGGTATTGATTCCTCAAGGCCTGTGGTATCGATACAAAGCTCTTTGTATTGATAACATGAGGCAAAATCTCTTTGTTTCATGCCATTTTCACAATTTTTAATTGTAACATCAAGAAAATCAATTTTGGTTACAATATTGGCCTTCAAAATCACCTAAAATTACACATAACTTAACACAAATCATGTGGATTTCATTTTTGGGCTTTAAACATTGGATTAACATATTTTGGAAAGGCTCATTAAGCTTGGCATGAATGTATTTCATGAGAAAATCTGATTTAATGAAGGACAAAGTTGTGATTACTCATTTGATCAACTAATGCATAGTTTTTTTTTTTTTTGCCTGCAAGAATCAAGATTAACCTATCAAATTTTGAAAGGTATCTCACGGTACAATGAGTCATCATATTGCACATGCCACAAGTCCTGTCGATCACTATAATGGTTGAAATCCACCACTAGTAATCTAATTTTCTTACTCTACTAGAAAAATTTACATTAGCCACCAAAAAACCCTTAAGCCCTCCTAGAAAACTCCATTCCCATAGCTCTTTTTCTATCTTTCTAAAAACCCTCTAGAACTTCTTATTTTTCTTATCTTAATCAAAAACTATCCTCCATAGCCAACATAACAAAAAGTTCTTTCTTTTATTCCTTTCTTGCTAATCTATAGCAAAAGGAAAGAGTGAACTAGAAGTTGTTAGATTGCTATTTAAGGATATAGCTAGGAGTTCATTCCATTCGGGTATATTTTCTATCATTTCTTTCTTTTATTTTTTGTTTTTCTTCATCATCATCATCATCTTAATGAACCTTTATTTGTCCATGACCCTATTAAGGCTTCCATGCATTATTATGGCTTTGTTTATGGTAGCCTTAGAATTTTGATGACACTTGGCCTAGTGTCAGGTCTTACTCTTCAAATATGACATTGTTTATGTGAGCCAGAAAGCCAAAAAAAGGTAGTGCAGTAGCTAAGTTCTTTGCAAGCTGAGCTAAAGAGGACTATGAATCATTAATTTTGAATTCTTAGATGAGGACCTAATGATCATATCCAATGCAAAGAATGGTATCGATTGTAATCAAACTTGGAAAATGTATTTTGATGGAGTCTCAAATGTATTTAGGCATAGAATTGGGGTTATCTTGATCTCACCAAATGAAAATTATTATCCTTTCACCATTATGCTGAACTTCAATTGCATAGTAACATAGCTAAATATATTGTATTTGCATTAAGGCTCTGAGCAGCTATTAAGAGGGCATCAAAACTATACAAGTGTACAGAGATTATCTATCAATGCTGAAAAGAATGGGAAACTTAGGATGCTAAGCTAATCCAATATAGGAGGCTAATTAATGAAGAAAAATAATGATTCAATGAAAAGCTGGGATCAAACATTACTCCGATGTATGGATGCTCTTAAGTCTAAAAGAATTCTAGAGATGATCAATAAAGGAATTTGTGGTATGCATGCTAGCGAACACCAAATGGAAAAAGAAGTCTTGAGGTCTAGTTATTACTAGTTGACACTTGAAAAAGACTACATTGACTATGGTCAAAAATGCCATAAGTGCCAAATTTATGCATATAGACTCCATATGCTACTTTCACCCTTGCATGTCATGACGGTTCCATTATTTTTCTCTATGTATGGCATGGATATGATTAGACCCATCATTCCCAAAGCTTCAAATGGGCTTTGCTTCATCTTGGTTGCCATTGATTATTTCATCAAATAGGTAAAAATGGTCTCATATTCCAACGTCACTGGATCTGTTGTGTGCAAATTTGTGAAACAAGACATTATCTGTCGATATAGACTTCCCTAACATATCATCATCGATAATGTGCATAACTTGAATAATAAAATGATGGAAGCAATTTGCCCTTGGTTCAAGATCAATCACCGTAATTTAGTTATCATCCAAAAATGATTGGAGCGATTTAAGCAGCCAACAAAAACATTAAAAAAATAGTCAAGAAAATGGTAAAACTTATAAAGATCGGCATAAGAAGTTGCCCTTTATGCTCTATGCCTACCATACAGTAGTTTAGACTTCTACTGAAGCTACCATTCTCCCTAGTCTATGGGATGGAGGTAATTTTGCCTATCAAATCAAAATCACTTTACTTGAGGTCTTGGTGCAATGACAGCTTGAAGAAGCTGAGTCGGTTAAGAGCTGATACAAGCAACTTAACCTTATCGATGAAAAAAGGGCAAAAGCTATCTGTCATGGACAGATGTATCAAAAGCATATGATAAGATAACAAGAAAGTCCATCCTTGTTAGTTTCTAGAAGGAGACTTAATTCTTAAAAAATTTCTTCCAATTCATAAAGACACTTATGGAAATTATACCTTAAAGTGGGACAATCCTAATATGGTTAAGCAAGCTTTCTTTAGTAGAGCATTGATTTTAACTGAGATGGATGGTAATGACCTGCCCAACCCATCAACTCTAATTCCATTAAGAAGTATTATGCCTGATAAGGCCCTTGAAATGGAAACCTACAGAGACATCCTCATCTCTAAAATAAAAAAAACTTGGATAAGAATCTAAAGTAGTATCCAGCGTACTAAAATCATTTAAGTTAAAAACTTGGAAGGATGACTTAAGCAACCAAAGCTTACCTGTGTTTGAACCTAACCAAGACTAATGCTAACCTAACAAAACCATATTTAATCAAAATGCCAAATTTTGGCCCAACCTATTTATCCTATTTTAAACATACCAAACCTACTTTTACTTGATCCCTGATGAAAAATGATAATATTTACCTTGGTTTGGGGCAGTTACCATGCGGCAATCCAAGAGGTTCCTCAAAGAGCAGCTAACACTAGAAGAGTTGCTCATTTAAGAGAAGTCTCCAAAAGTACTCAACGGAAGACTCATGTTAATAGCATTAAATGGGATCGATTACCCAGAAAAGTTAATCTTTAACTTTTTTTGTATATCCCAAAATGTTTAATGAATTGTATTCCTTTTCTTCCAAAGATCAAATATAACCCATTCATTATCTAAATCTCTTTTCTCATACTTGCATACCATATTGCATTATGCTTATCATATAATTGGTAATGCTTGATGGATTGTACAAAATTGATGATATGATTTCCTAGTATTACATCAAAGAAGATGAAACTTTGAAAGAAAATCTTTTTAAGTTCAAAAGCCGAGAATGGATTCTGGAACCATAACCAGACTTACCCTTTAGATTTCTTTTATATTCAAAATGATATCAAAGATGTCTCATAATAGATCTTATCCTAAAGGTAGAGCCGAATCAATGATCCTTGACTCTTGACATTAAACTTTATTCCTATCAATCAATTTAGACTACCAGATGCACTATTTCAGTCATGTCAAAAACAAGCTCACTAAGTCTATTAACCAACCTTAATGAATGAACCTCTACTATGAGCCAACCAAACTCAAGAACCTTCCTAGGTATCATGGGTGCCCTCAACCTTCAAAAATGACCTCAACCATTTGAAAAAAAAAAACTTTTGCACATTGAGAGTAAAATTGGTGAACCTTAAAGCAAAAGATACCTAATGAAACTTAAAGGTGGAAAATGATTCAAAATTTCAAAGCCATTTATTGAATTAGATTTCTTAATCATCATATCTACATCATCTAAGCATGCATCTGCACCCTTATGTATCATACATGAAACTCTTTTACCACCTTTCAAATATAGACCCTTACCTTCAAAAGTCCTAAACAAACTCAAAACTGCAAGTACTAATTATTGTCTCCAAAACCCTTAAAAACCCTGAGTAAACTCTCTAAACTCAACGTATTTCAATCTAAAAGAAGCTTGGCACTTATCTACCTTAGTCCATGAACGCTTACATTATGTTAATCCACAAAGAGCTGAATGCCTACTTAATTAGTCCACAAAGAGTTAGATGCCTACTTACCTTAGTCTACAAAGAGCTAGATGAATACCTACCTACGTCCACAAAAAGCTTGACGCCTACCTACTTTATTCCATAAAAAACTACATGCCTACCTACCTCAGTCCATAAAGAGCTGACACTTTCTACTTTAGTTCACAAAAGTTGGATGCCTACTTACCTTAGTCCATAAAGAGTTGGACGCCTATCAAGTAAGTCCACAAAGACCTAGATGCCTACCTACCATACTCCATAAGTAACTAGATGCCTAACAAGTCAAAGCCCAAACTAACTGGTGCCTGTTTAAGAGGCCAAACCTAAGAAACTACAAACCTAGTAGGGAAGTCAAACCCTTCAAAGCCTATTAAAATTTTTTTATCAGTTAAAACTGCTACCAACATACTCTACCTATCTTGGTGTAATACTAATTAGATCTCTATTTTGCTATGGTAGATAGGAGGCAATGTTACATCCCAGATAAAATAAGGTCTATTTATCTTTACCCTGTTCCTAATATTCAATAATAGCTAAGAAATATAGCTATATACGTCTTATTTTATCAAGGCCAATATTTAAAGTATCAAAAGTCATTGTTTCAGACAAAATTGAGGTTATTTAAAGAAGCATAATTTCCATCACTCTCAGCTAAAGGTAAGTTTAGAAAGTTGAAAGTAAAAGAATCCACACTTTTGTATGTATGTCTTGATACATAATTGTAAAGTATTGATACAAGGCCTCATGTCATTTAAATGCCAAAATTTTATGATCCATAATGATACCAACAAGCTTAGTATTGATACTTGAGGAATGGTATCAATACCAAAGGCCTAAGTATCGATATTGGATTGTTTCAAAGCAAAAACGTGATTTTGTGTCAAGTTGTATCGATACAAAGCATAAAGTATCAATACTCAAAAAAATATAAAGCTTGTTATCGATACAATGCTCATTGTATTGAAAATAAAAGCCAAAATTATAGAAAGTATCGACACAAAATCCCTTGTATCGATTTTTGGAGGCTAATAGCATTGATACAGAGCTTTCTATACCAATACCATAAGCTAAAATCTACCTGTTTTGTGCCATTGTGATAGTTTTTCAGTATAACATAAAATAAATCAATTTTGGTTATGACTTAACCTTTAAATCATCTAAAATTAGACATAACTTCACATAAATCACATGGATTTCATTTATATGCTTTAAACACTAATTTGACATATTTTAGAATGGTCAATTAAGCTTGGCATAAAGGTATTTCATCATAAATCTTATTTAATGAAGGATAAAGTTGTGATTACTCGTTGGATCAACTAAGGCATGGTTTGTTTGCTTGTAAGATTTAAGATTAACCAATTAAATATTGAAAGGTTTCATATTGGTACAATGAGTCATTATATTGTACATGTCAAAAGTCATATATACCTTTTTTTATAGCTCATTTTAATTGCTGGAATCCACCACTATATAATCCAATTTTCTGACTCAGTGAGAAAAATTTACATTAGCCACCGAAAAAGACCCTTAAACTCTCCTTAAAAACTCCATTCACATAGCTCCTTTTCTACTCTTCCAAAATCCCATCTAAAACCTCATTTCCCTCATCTTTATCCTAAAAACTATCCTCCATAGCCACCATAACCAAAATCTCTTTCTTTTCATTCTTGTTTTGCTAGTCTATAGTAATGAAAAGAAAGAAAATGAGCTAGAAATTATTGGATTGCTATTTAAGGATATAGCTAGGAGTTCAAGCTTCTATTAGGGTATATTTTCTATCTTTTTTTCCTTTCATTTTTTATTTTCTTCATCCTTATCATCTTAGTGAACCTTCATGTTTCCCTGACCTATTAAGGCTTTCATGCGTTGTTAAAGCTTTATTTGTGGTAGCCTCAAGATTTTGATGACTTTCTTCATGCTTCCATGGTGTTTTAATGAACTGGAATGCCATATTTCAAGTTAACATTAAAATAGCTCCTGCTCATTCATTTTTGCCATGTTTTCTTTATCTTAACATGCTCATTTCATGTATAAATATTTAGCCTAGCATATTATGATCTCGACCATACCTTGGGTTGCATTTTAACTATGATTTCTTTGTTGAAGTGCATGGATAGTTTGCTGGTTTGAATGGTTGTTCATGTTTAATATCGTCACTTAGTTTAATTCATCATATGCTTGTTGGAAAGGTTTTGATGCTTGTAAAATTCTATTTTCAAGGAAAACCCTAAGTTAAGTCTATACTAACCTTAATCAAAGGGGATTAGCATGGATTTAATGTTTTTAATACATTTGTTCTCCCTTTTTGAGGATATACCAAGCATAAATATTTGGAATAATGGCAACATCAGGCCAAATAAATTTTGTTTTTAATCCAAAATCAAAAATCCTTTCAAGTATTTAGTTTAAGCCTTGTTTAGAGCCTATCATGACTATTGGCATGGATAGCGGATGGTTCGATAGCCTACTTTATAGAAGTTGGATTGGTCTGTTACTTCACTACTAAGGACCTCAATGATTAGATATTTGTATGTCTAACACCTTGGCACGTGACTATAAAAGCCTTAAATAAGAATAAAACATTTGCTTTAGTACTAGCAGCACAATGATCCCTATTTAAGAATTATTTTTAGACTACAAACAAAATTTGTTTAATTTTCTAGCATTTTTCCTTGGAAGGGCCTTGAATTGGCTTTTCACGGACACCACATTTGCCCTTGAATCATTCCTGATATTGGGGTTATGATTTTTTTTAAACTTTTACTATCTGAAACCCTTGGAGTCAGCAATTCATATTCTGCTTAAGTGATTTTGACTTGTCATATGATTTTTTTCAAAAATTTTTAATATTTTTCCTAAAAATTTCATAACATTCCCTTTTTGATAAGGTTTCATTTGTGATTTAACATTCTCATTTAAGTCTATGGCAATTTTTCAAAGTTCATAGCCTTTTTCTCCTACATTGGTTGTCATTACTTGCTTAGACTCGGTTTCAAAAATTAATTTCACCTAGCAAGTGATTTTCTAGGATTTTTGAAATATTTTTACATAATGGTACATTGTTTGCCACTAGAAACCACCAGACCAGACTAAAATAAATTAGGGAATATAGATAGTAAGGTGCTGTTCCCTATTTTTGCTAAACAATGGTTCCCCTATGGTATTATGAATCATGATTTAGTCCCTTTAGGCTCGGATCAAAACCTAAAAACATTTTCAAAATTAATTTCTTTTTCCAATTTAAAAATTGATTTTCCATTGTAAAATCTTATTTATTTAAAAATATCAAAAATTTTGATTTGCAAAATCCACTTAAAATCATTTTTTTTGAAAGGATACTCTAATCTTGCTTTTCTAAAGGGATTCTTTAGTCATATTCCTTCTGAAGGGATAATCCAACCTCACTTTTTGAAACTTTGTTAAAAATCTAAGTCTTCCTTTCCCAGGCTCCTTGTACTTTTTCTTATCAACCTTTTTATGCCTAAGATGGCTACCAAATCCAAACTATCTGAAAATTGTCAATTTGATTATTCTTGAATAATTGAGGTCAATTACGTGATACATCCTGACCATACCTCTTTTTTTTTGTGTATTCATTTTTAATGCAAATTTTATCATATTTCTTTATGTCTTACTAACTCGTTTCTCCCCTTGATGATGATTTGTATTCATGCTTTCTAAAAAATCAATTTTCATTAAACTCAAGACAGTGTTCTACGTTAGTTTCCTTTTAGTGCTTGACATAGAGTATCCTCTTCTAAATCAATTTAGATTTTATTCTACCACATCCTCCATATGTCTCCCCCCTCTTAGGTTGCATAGAGAGATATTAATTAAACTTTTATCATAAAAATCTAGATTTAATATTTAAAAAATTTGCATTTATAAGAAGAAGATTACACATAAATAATGACCATATGAAAAAAATCAAGGAAAATTGAGACTTCGATAATATATGGCTAGATGGTACCAACTTTGGATGTCATGGGTGTGTTAATCATTCACACATATAACCGACTTTAATGAACTCTGGTATATGCAGTCGATAAAATTGGTTGAATTTTGTAACTCAGAAATCACTGGTTTTAATAGGTATTCGGTCATGCCTAGCCCAAAAAGGTTGGTGGCAATACTAAGTAATGGTCCTTTCATAATGCCCATCTGAGACTGGTTGGATGAGTGATTTGTTTGACAATCCTCTTTTCAACTTTTGCCCTATCATCCCTAACTTCAATCCCAATCAAAGGATGACCCAAAGGTGAGTCCCTTCTCTTTACTTTTTTCTTTTGTTTTTAAGTTATAATGCATCATGCGAGGGGCACGTCGTGACAAGATACATCACTAAAAAATGAAACTTTATATTTTCAATATAAGGAAATTTTTTTATTATGCCATTTTCACTTTTCTACTTTGGACATTTATGATTTTGTTGTATCTTGGAGGTATTACAAGCCTTAAGGAATGTTTTCATGCCCTAAAGTCTACCTTATAATTTCTATTCTCCATTATCTTTTTCCAACAATTTTAAGGCTTTGTAATGATAAAGATAGAATTGAATTCAAGTATGAAAGTTCATTTTAAAAGTCATGATATGATCAAACTAGATATGTTCAATAAGATAAGTTGTATGAGATTGAAAGATAATATGGTGTTTTTCTTAACCATATTGAAAATTTTTTATGTTAATCCGAATTTGCAACCATTACAGGATGAAATAACTATAGATTCTAATGCTATTACAAAAGAGAGAAGCAAGCACCATGATAATAAGTTCATCTATTGTGAATATATTTTAAACTTTCTTATTAATTGACTATATGATCTCTGTAGTAACATATCTTCAACAAGAGCAAATATGGACTACACTTGAGAACAAATACAAAAATGAGATGAAAGGCATAAATAAATTTTTCTAAAAATTCAAACACACATCTATTTAGGGATTACTCTTGGATATCATCATCTAGAGTTAAAAAATTTAGAAGATCCCTAGTGACTGGTAGCAATGGCTTCCTTAAAGGATCTCTAAGATCATAAGTAGTACATGTTTCCTACCTTTAAAGTTTATCTACACAGATAGTTGCTAGAACCTTCACATGGTCTATTGATTTTCTGGTGCTAGTTAGAAGGCTTATCAGGCCTTAGCCAAAAGGTAGAAAAACATTTGGTTTTAATCTCACACATCCAATAACAATTCAAAGTAGTCATACAGATATGGGATAATGCTCTAGAAAAGCTATATGTAGTGCCAATGGTAGTGTTTGGCCTCCTATGAGTGGCGGTTACGCTTTTAATACTGGAAAACTATTTTACCTCTAAAAATTAGATCAAGAACAATAGATCTCTAAGCTGAAAATGGCATTAAGAGCTTAAAAAGTTGCTAGCTTCGGTAAAAACCTTAGGTTTTTTTATTAAGGTTTTCTAATAGCCATACTTAGCCAAAAAGCCTTAATAATGTATTTATATACATTTAAAACTAGGTTAAGCTTAACTAATGGGTTAACCATACCTGTTCTAGAGTAACCCAATGGGTGGCACCACTTTAGTAGGTTTCCTTGAGTCTAAGGTATTTTAACCAATCCACCCAATATGGGGCCTAGTCATTAACCAATTAATACCTAGGCATGATACTACACTAATGTGGCCCGCACTCATGCACCTAATCTTATCTTAAGTCCTAAAAGGATTAGTTCAAAACCAAACCCATGTAACCTAATAATTAGGGCTTTTAACTAACCTTATTTACATGCAAGAAAATTTAACTCTTAATTAAATTTCTAGCCTAAATAAAACAATTTTACTTTATGTAAATACAATTAAATGATTATCAAATAATTATTTAATTTACTATAAGTAATTTTCAACCCTAAAACTAAGACATCCCTATTGCCTTGTCTATAGTTAGACATATAAAGATAAAATTTTCTTACCTTTATATCCTTATTAAGACCTCTCTAATTAGATTTCATAAATCTAATTTATGCCTTAAATAATTATTAATCAAACTAATTCCATTAAGTCCTCATGATACCTTTTATTTAATTAAATCATATTTAATTAAATCTCAGATTTAATCCAACAAATCCATTTTCTTGTATTTGAGACATTAGGGTCCCAACATGTTGGCAATGAACACAACTAATTTCATTAACCATGTTTATAAATCAAGAATGGAATCTAGCAACCACATGACCACGTAAATGTTGAAGAATCAATGTGAACTCATTGAAACCTTTCAATAACTATCCTATTAGGTAATAATGTCTTTTTGCCATGTAGCCCAAAATAAGCATAAGCATGATGCAATGTTTGCTCATGCTTCAATCCATCCTAGATATTAAACTTATGGTTAATGATCATGAATTTATGAAAAACGATTCCTCATAATTCTTCGTGCTTTGGCCAAAGACTTTAATCTAATTAACCATAGTTAAGATCATTCAGGATAAGTCTCCAATGCATTAAAAGTGGTGAATCCTTTTTGGATCACTTATCCATCTACCATATGCTTCATACCATACTCAAAACCATATTTTGTTTTTAGCATCCATCCTTGTGGACCCATTTATTGATGACTCTAAGTACATGAGATGACTTGGTATCATGATTTTGAGGATTATTTACATAATCGGCACATGAGAACATATTCCATAGACATGTGAGTGGCTAATACCAAATGGAGTTTTCCTACAGGCCGTGTTTGATGAACTTATTTCCATAAAATAAGCTTCCCTATGCCATCCTAAGTATTTTGCACACTTTAAGTTATAAGATTAGTTGCTTGCTTTCTAGGCAAGAAGGCATAACACAAGCTATTTTTGATGCATAAGGATATGATAATTACAACACTTTACGATTCCTTTGTAAGGCCTATTCTACTCCATGGGCTTCATCTAATTAGTGGTTTCATGATAGTCAATCATGCAACAAGTATGCAATTAATTGATTGTGTATCCCATGTCCTAATTTGATTAGTTCAAGGGCATACATTAACATCTCCTACTTTTATTTGAACAATCATATTATTCTTTATGTACGGAGAATGTGCATATTCATATGCGATAGTCTCTGTTATCAAGTCATTAAATAGTTTGGATAACAACGAGACCTTGATTCCAGTCACATGGCTATGTAATTTTGTGACTTTGGAATCAAGTGATTAGCTCAATATAAACACCTAATTTTGTCCAAGCCCTTTTTTCAAACAGTCTAAAATATTCAAGATAAAGCACTTAGCAGCTACTCGATAAGGATAGGCTTCTTGCAGGTAAAATGAACATTTTCAAGACCTATTTAGTTGTGCTTAAATGACCTCAAGTGCACTTGACAAAATTAGTGTCATTTCAAGGGTCATGAAGAGTAAATCTCAGACAAAAAAGATAAATATCAAGGTCACATAATTAAATTTTAACTTCATACATATGAAATTTTGAAATTTGTTTTTACATACATTATTACAGCCAAATTTCACATATTTAAGAATTTCTTGAGAATTTTTTCTTAAATTTGGGAAGTTGACTGTCATATATATTTACTGATACTAGTGTGCTATTTATGTCGTATGCATTCCTAAAAATCATAAATATTTAAGGAAAAATTCATATTGGCATTTTTCACCCCGAGATATCAAGTTGTAAATTTTGGGACTTAAATTTGAATTTTTCACAACACTGTGAGTACATACTTGTTAAATTTTTCCTGATAAAATTGTTTCGAGATTTCTAGTCTTTACCTTTATTACTTTTATAAATTAATATTACGATTAATGTGTTGGATAAAATTTACTTTTATAAAATTTGAACATATTTTTGGATTTTTTTTCATTTTCAAGTTACGAAATTTTTTACTTCGTAAATTTTTTGAAAAGATTTTTTGAGTTTATAATTTAAAAATTTTGCAAATATTATTTTTTAATTCACATTAAATTGGATTTTCAAAATCCAATTTATTTTATGAGTTTTAGTTTTTTTATGAGTTTTAGTTTTTTTAGAATATTTTTTCTTTTCAAGATATGAAGTTTTCTACTTCATAATTTTTTCCAGAGGATTTTTTATGTTTATAATTTTTAAAATTCTTCAAATATGATTATTTAATTTATATTAAATTAGTTTTTAAAATTTAATTTATTTTATGAGTTTTGCATTCTTTTTAGAATTCTCCCATTTTCAATCTATGAAGTTTTCTACTCAGTAAATTTTTTAGGAAGATTTTTTTGAATTTATAATTTTTAAAATTCTTTAAATATTTTCATTAAATTCATATTAAATCGGTTTGTGAAAATTTAATTTACCTTATGAGTTTTGTATTGTTTTTCATGAAATAATTTTCTCTTAAGGGTTTTTCTTGTAAAATTTTACGAGTTTGGAATTTTAGTGTTTTTTTCCTTAACTTTAAACTTGATTATCTTATTAGATTAAATTAAACTAATCATATGAAACTTTATTTTAAATACATAATTTTTTAATTTTTACAATTTACTCTTACTGATTAATTTTTTGATATATTTTTGCATATTATATAAATATCTTCAAAAAAATCTCTCAAATTGATGATGTAATGGATGATACAATCCACTAAATGACAAAAATAATTAATTTATATCAAGTCAAAGTAAAAAAATTAAAAAATAAAATAAATATTAATGAAAAAAATAAAAAATCATAGTTAATTCAACGAACAATTCAAACAAAGGCTGACTTCTATCTCCTATAAATAGAGGATGCTTCTCATCATTTATGGCCTTAGAATTTTTAAGGTAAATTCTTGTACAAAAAATTTTAGTTTTGTTACTTCATTCAATTTTCTTTCTTTTAGTAGAAATATTGTTATTTTTGTGTATGTATTTTTTGCGTTACTTTTTTGATAACTTTCACATTGATTTATGTTGATTTATTCATTATTTATGTTGATTTTATGCATATTTTAGCTTGGTAAAAATTAAGACATGTATATATGTTGATATTTATGCAAATATGTGATGAAAAATACTACTTTTGGTTGGAATATATGCTGATCAAAAATATTTGTGGTCCTTGAATAATCTTTCATGCTTGATTTCTTGAAATTTAGGACTATTTTGCAAAGTTTGAAACTTTTACTAACCTAAAAATAATTTTCCTAAAATTTTGAAGGCTTTGGAATATTTTTGCAAAATTTTGAAGGCTTTGGAAGGTTGATTCTAAGCTTCGCTAGATCTAATTTTGATGAGTTTGTGATATTTTTATTTTATTTAGCATATATTGAAATTATAAAAAATATAAAGACTAAATTGCAAAAAAAGTTAAAAAAATTTTTTGCTGGCCATCCAAGCTTGGCTAATGATGTAGGTAGCTTTAGAAATGTTTTTGTTTAGTTTAACATATTTGAATGTGTTTTATGCATTTTATACCATTTTAGAGCCATTTTGTAATCTTAGAAAGTTTAGGGACTAAATTACAAAATATGAAAAAATTTGCTTTGTGGCCATAGGTATTTGGCTAGATCATTTTCATGATTTTTGATGTGAATTTTATGATTTTTCATGATGTGTTTTGTGTTAATTTATAATTTTCTATTATGTAAAGACTAAATTGTAAAAATGAAAAATTTTGTTTTAAGGCCATCAATGCTTAGTAGGTTGCTTGTGTATACTTATGAAAGTGTTTTCATGTTTATTTTGATATGTATGTATATGTTTTCTGTATTTTCAATCATTTTATGGCTATTTTTAATTTTTAAAAGTTTAAAGACTTATTTGGAAAATTGCTAAATTTTTGTTCTAAGGTCATATTTATTATATGATTCTTGGTATGATTTCCATATTTCTTATGATGAGTTTTGTGTTCAATTATGACTTTATTTTGTATAGGGACTCAATTGTAAAGTTTAGGGATCAGTTAGAAAAAACTTTGTATTTTAGGGCTAATAAATATTTTTGACATTTTAAAAATGTTTCTAACATTCTTATGGTCTTCCATAGGGGTGTAGAAATTATTAAAACTTTTTGTATTCTTCTAGTTTTCCTTAGGGTACAAAATATAATTTTGAAAAGTTAAAGGACCTATTAGTAATTTTTGCATTTTAGGTCTATTTTAATATTTAAGTTACCATGGAGGGTATAATGGTTATTTCATATCATTTTTAAGTCCTTTAGGATATCAGGATACGTATATGTCGAAGGTATAATGTTAGAGGTATTTGGGTAATTTTTCTTAGAATCAATTTTTATTTGATCATTGGGACATTTCTATGTCAAAGGTGTATAAAAGAATAGGTTCATTTATTTATGATGTCATCTAGCCCTTTAGGTTACCAAGATGTGTAGATGTTGAAGGTATATAATAATTTACCTTAAAATCGAATCCTTTATCCCAAGATACTTATATGTCGAAGGTGTCTAATGGAGATAAGTTTGCTCTTTTATAGAGTCATTCAGTCTTTTGGGCTTACCAGGATACCAAGATGTCAAAGGTAGACCTTAGGAACATTTTAGTAATTTACCCTAGAACTGAATCCTTAATGATCATTGGGATACATAAATGTCAAAGGTGTGTAATAGGGATAGGTTCATCTTTTTATAGAGTCATTTAGTCTTTTAGGCTTATCGAGGTACTTTTATGTCAAAGGTAAACCTTAGAGATAGTTTAGTTAATTATATTAGAACCAAGTCTTACATGATCACTAGGATACTTCCATGTCGTTCGTTTGTCTATAAAGTTATAGAATCTTCTGTGGTACCAAGATACTTATTTGTTAAAGGTACCCCTTAAGGACATTTCATTAATTTATTTCTGGACAAAGTCTTTTAGGGTCATCGGGATACTTTTAGGTTGAAAGTGTACTTTAGAGGACATGTTGGTCATATCAACCACATTCAGGTCCTTAGAGTCAAGTTTAGGATATTTCATCTAAACCGAGTCTTAGGATAATTTTTAGATATTATTAATAAAATTAGAATTTTTGCAAATAAAGGCAATCTCTCTAATGCTAAAATAATAGTGGAATTTCTCACAGCATATGAGGGAGCTTTTACAGATTATTTTAATAACGAGATACCTTTTTCAAAATGAAATTAGAATTTTTCATAAATTTGATTCCACTGGCTCTCCAATAGGGTACGACAGAGAATGGTAAAAGCTTTCATGTTCTTCTAGTTCTTCTAGGGTGTAGAAGATATTTTGATTTTCAAAAATATTAAAGACCCAATTTTCTCATTCAGAATAATAAATTTATTTCATAAAATTTTATTTTTGATGTATAAGAATTACAATTAAATATCAAATATTGAAGTTGAATAACAGATGATTAATAAGGTACTGATTGCTAGGCATCACTGGAAGGTCGATCCTTACTTGTAATCCTAGACCTTTTTAAGCAATCTTTAGTAAAGGCACAGACCTTGGAGTTTCTTTTAAGGGTTTAGTAACCCCTGAAAATATAAACTTCGATAGGTGACCAATCTTACCTAGTCAAAATGGATTGATGAAGACTCCAAATAAAAGGTCCTTTTGAAACTAATATTTAAAGTTAAGTCTAGTGAGTGATTCATCTCAACAACTCAATCCCTAAATACAAAAAATAAGAAAAATAATGATATGGGCACTAAAAATAAAAGAATAATGATATATGGATATATATATGAGAACAATGGGTACACTACCATTTTAAGTCAAGTTGGTCATGATTTGTATCCGAGAAATGTTACGACAGTTAATAGCTAATGATCCAAAGCTATTTGTTTGATTGCTTAAGGACATAAATATGTAATCTTTAGTTTGGAACCTTTCCAATATTACATCCAAGTATTTATGACTTGTTGTCACTCAAACATTATTATTACCTTTTAATAATTCATATGGCCTCCTATTAAATCCTACATGTGTAAGATCTTATAGGGAATTCCAATTCAAATCTAATTTTGGATTTCAACTAATTGGGCTATAACATATTAATTATATGTTCATTCCATATAAATTAAATGATAGACCAAGCTGTAGAATAATTCTACTATGATATATTAAAATAGAGGAACTAAATTAGCATGGCATCCATAGTCCAGCAAAATGTTCATTTTTTCTCAAAGCATAATATAATATCCTCATAATTTGACGCATAATTGCAAAAAATAGAACATCTAAATGTTTAAAATCATAAAAGTTTCATAAGCTTTTTACGATTGATCGACAACTTGATCTGCATTAGTAGGGTTACTTCCTCCATGTTAGCCTATCATTGTTTCTTAATACTATTGCAAGTATGTATTTGAGAATAATGAGACCATGACATAGAACAAATTATATGGCTAATGATTATTGAAAGAATAATAGATTGAAGTGCAGCATTAAATACCTATAATGATCCTTAACTAGTATATGATTGTCAAAATAAATCACGATAATGTTTCAAAAAAACATAAATAAAAAGGCAAGCTTTGATCAATATCAAAAGATTTCCATTCTCATGGTCTATTTTCACAACTTTCTTTTAGTTCTTACAATATGTCACACATATTTAGGTACCAACATCTAGGCATCATATACTACGAGAAATGAATCTAATATGAATACAAAATATATATGGTTTTAATTGTATGCAAAAGGTAACTATTAAGTCAGGTTTTAATACTTTAATGATTATTCTCATTATTTTATTAAAATTATAGCCCTCAACTATAATAGGAGAAATTCAAAATTGAACTTCTTTTTGCGCAAGTAACCTTTTCATCCTTATATGACCTTGAGTGACTCAACAGACCATGTAGAAACTAATTGAACAAGTCACTTAACTTGTCAATTGCATCTCCATGCAACTCTTAGATCAGTTACCTGGTAACGCTTATCCTAAATGCATCATATGCATTTTGCCTAACCACTACCTTTAAAACCATACGATTAGGTTGTATGCATTTGAAACAACATAGCTATTGCTATGTGCCTTCTCCCTAACAATAGGATGATGCCTGACTTAAAGAATATCTTTTACTTAGAATTTTATTCTGCATGAAATTGTAAAAGAAAAAGTATCTTTCTCGTAATTAGAGTGGGAGGACTGTTAGATAAATCGCTTGTTTGAGTAGTCCATCATGAAGCGACTGAAAGTTTAGAGTCACCAATGATCATTTTAGGCTAAGTATGATGACTAATAAAGGGCGTATTAAGGTCATTTTCAAACCTAGAGATTGGGTCTGGGTTCATTTGTGTAAGGAGAGTTTCCTACTAAAAAGAAATCTAAGTTGCAGCCTAGAGGAGATGGATCTTTTCAAGTGTGATTTAAGGATGAATCCTTTTTAATGAGGGAGGGAATAATGGAAATCAACTTGCACAAACACTTATTTCCAG
The DNA here is from genome assembly GCA_038381835.1 of Adansonia madagascariensis. NCBI lineage: Eukaryota > Viridiplantae > Streptophyta > Magnoliopsida > Malvales > Malvaceae > Adansonia > Adansonia madagascariensis. The sequence continues at coordinate 4,397,692 of JBBYHL010000005.1, forward strand.
CCATTCTTATGATCCTTTACAAGGAATTGGAGGTCTAATGACTAGAGCAAAGACTAAATGCATGGAGCAAGCTTTGCAAGGACTAATCATGGAAATGCAAGCAAAAGAGGCTGTTCAAGGTGAATCTGATGCATTGCCAAGATTAATCACTTTTTCACATTGTGTTGAGGCTAAAAAAGAAGAAGAATAAAGCTTGAAGCCCAATTCGCATGTCTAAGAATAATGGAGCCCAATTTGCATGTATTCATGGGCCTATAGTTTAAGATTTTAGATTTTTAATTTTTTTGAATAAGAATTTGACTTTTCAATTTTAATTTGTTTAGATTAGTCCTAATCAGATTAGGATAAGGAATAGACTTTTCCTTATTGATTAGGACTGTGTTTAGGATTTTAAGTTGTTTCGATAAGTCCTAACTAGACTAGGATAAAGAATAGACTTTTCCTTCTTGGTTAGGATTGTCCTTGTTTAGTTAGGTCTCTATAGATTTTAGGCCTATATAAGGCTGCCTCATTCATGTAATTCAGCGGATTTGGATATAAAAAAATATCTTGAGAGTTTTTTCCCTTTGTGGGAACTTCTTCTTTGTTCTTTAAATAAGAACTCAAATTGATCTTATCAAGGTAACTTATGGCGATCAAGATTGTTATAACTTTGGCTATAATCAGCAGGTTTGATTGGGGTCAAGTTCTCTTTACTTGACTTTGAAGACGATCCTAGGATTTTGATTCCATCCAATCAGGTTTTAGGTTGTGTTTTCATCCTAAGTTTCACATTACCAACCTTATTTTTGCAAACTTTGCTCAAGTTCTATAATTACTAAAATTTTTACCATTGGGGACACTCTAACCTCATCTTCTAAGGGAATACTCCAATGCCACTTTTCACTAAAAAAATCCAAATTTCTTTTTCTTGGACTACTCTGAGCTTTTTAACCAAAACTTTTTTTCCACTCCTTAAGCAACCAACGAGTCTAAACATGTCTCAAAGTTGTCATCCTAGTTATTCCTCAATAATCGAAGACAATTACAAGATAAATGCCTATCGTACCTCCATTTTATGTTTTTGTGTGCTTATTTTTCATGTAATATTATTATATTCTTTTTCATCTTACTAACACATTTCTCTTTGTAGTGTCCATTGTGTATTTATATTTTCACATTGTTTTTTTGAAAATTATAAGGTAATTTTTTATTTTGATCTCTTTCTAGTGCTTGACACGAAATATATGATTTTTAAAATTAAATCTAGGGATCATTTTCATAAAAAAATCCCTATGTTTCTCACATCTCCTAGGCACATATGTGACTTAATATTTCCTAAAACCAAGGTTTACAATTTTATACAAAATTCATGCATTGAATAGGAATTATATCAAAATAATGACAAGTCAAAACTGAGAAAACCAAAATTGATGTAAGACATGGCTACCAGGTACGATTTCAAGCATCATGGGGGCACTAATCTTCCAATGCTAACCAATTCCCGAACTCAATTAACCAATCTCTGGACTCGTAGATCTTGAAATTGATTTCATAACTTAGAATATTATCTTCAGTAGGCATCTGATCATGCCTAGCCCTAAATAATTGGTGGCAACTCTAAGTATTCAGCCACTTTGTGATGGCCATCCAAGACAAGTTGGATGAGCAATTCATTCGATGATCTTTCCCCTCGCTATCACCTCACCATGCCTAATCCAAATCGCGATCAAAGGATAACCTAAAGGTAGGTCTTAACATTTTTTAAGTCATGTTCATCACCATTTGAATAATTCTAATGATTGTGATCGAGTAAGGACATGTTGCAATAAATTGGCAAATCCACTAGGGACATTTTTAGAGAGTTAGACCTATGACTAGCCGCCTTTTACTTGGTTCTCAATTCTCCCCAGTTTTAGTCATCCTTTAAATATAATCCATTTGATTTTTATCTACTAGCCTTTTCCTTGTCATGATTTTTGTCTTGTTCATCAGGGACTGTCTTGTTTTCAAATAAGTATTGGTTCTATAAGTATGGTAATAAGGGGTAAATAAAAAAGTTTGATTGTTTCCCCACCATACACTATGCATTTGTGCATTTGTATTTACACTCGATTCTCACCAAACTCCATGGTAGGATTATGGTCCCCAATGTTAGAAGGAAGTGAGTTATATACCGTTGTGAAAAACCCTTTGCATGGGTATAGCAAGAACTTTTGGGGTGTAAATTACCTATGTCTCTTGTAACTAACACTTTGTATTTGCATCAGGAAATACATCTGCTCCATCAAACTCATTTCGTTACTTACGATTAGTCTAGGATTAGGGTGGCTCAGCTATCTTTTTTTGATTGAGAAGCGATTTAGATACAGATTTAGGTGTCAAGTCAAACCTCATGTAGTGAGCCAAATGAGCTACAACATGTCAAGCCATACCAAGGTTCTAGAATAACACAGAAAATAAAACACTTAGGGAAACACTTCTTACCTTTTACTCTTTTGTACCATTATTTTACATAGGTAATGATGAATGTACATTGTCGCTTACGTTTTCAATTTTTCCCCTTGATAGATCACTGGGACATGCCATTATGCTATCTAAAGGATGATTAATGCTCATTTTTCCTTTAGGTGAAACACGCAAGTGTGTCAGCTATAGTACTTTTTAAGGCCCTCCTATTGCCTTTAAATGAATAAAGCTGATCCATTCAAGGCATTATGTCATTTATTGGTAGCTTAATGTATGCTCGCCAATAAGTGACAACATATGCATGTCATTACCTAGTTGGTCGATACCAACTGAAAGATTTTATATCACCTATTAAGGGCAAGCTTAACCTAATTCGGCTATTTGATTGATGGCTAACAATCATTATACCACTAACATGATAGCTTGCTAACGTTGTCGTTTAAAAATTTCTTTCAATATTTGGTATCGCTATCAAAGGAACAAAATTTTAGCTTAATTAAATTGCCATGTTGTTTAATTGATGGCTTGCCACAGATAACCCCTAGGTAATGATGAGCGAATACAATCACATGGGTTGTAGATTTCAACGGGACATGCTATTATGTTGTCCATGCTAGTCCAGGTTTAGAGGATAAATGACATTGCCTAGGGTTATTTATTTTTACCCCAAGGGTATTATACTACTTTAATGTTTTTCTCGAGGTAAATTTCTATTGAATTTTACTTTTTTTTCCTATTATTTTCATCCTAAAAATTATCTATAATCATATTCTCTTTGTAAAAGATTAAGAAACTTGAGTAAAAAAGGAACAAAAAATAGTCATCAGCCGAGGAAAAGAAAACCAAGAAAAATTGAAAAAAAATGAAAAAGAAAACAACGAAATAATAAACAAACAAAAATATCATAAGTCAAAAAAGAAAAAATAGAGAGACATTAAGCCATCATTGCCCTTAATTCCTTCATGACATTTTCAATGCATTCATAACATTTTAGGTCTTATAGGTGTAGATAAGCATCCCTGACATGTCATATCTTCCATCCCTATTCATCATTCCTTAGTATGTTCATGCATTGATCATTACATTGCACTAAACCTATTTGTTGATTACGCGAAAAGGGGGTAACATGGGGGATCAGTTAGAAGCAAGAATTAATACTTTGGAAAGCATCTAAGAGGAACTAGGAATGATGTTTGAGAATTAAAGGAACAGCTTGCAAAAGTGATGTGAGCAATACTGATTTTCTTAAGGCTAAAAGGTATTCCACCAAAGAGGCTGCATTATTTGTAATGGACCAAATAGGTCAGAGCATAGTAGATTCCCTAAAAATGCATATTACTACTTTAGAGAGAATATGAAAGAGGTCAGAAGAGATAATTAAGAGATGAAGGATCAATTTGGGGTATTAACAGTGATGATCTTAAACCTTGGTCAGATGAAGACATATTATCCTCAGAGGTCACTGTTGCCATCAACCCAATCCTATATACTAAGAAATTGAATACTTGAACAAAAGATACAGTTGGCCAAACAAATCCACTTGTTTTTATACTACACCTGATGTCTAAAGTCCACCATTCTAACTCCACGCCATTATAGGTTGGTCTGCCTTTTAACCTAGAGTACCCTCTGGTCACTTTCTAACTATCCTTTAACTCTATTATTAAGAAGTTTTCAAATGAAAATGGCAAAGATAATGTGGTTGGTGGCTCAACTTAACTTTATACCCTTTGCCCAACCCTCACGATTCTAACCTAATTACCCTTAGCCTGAACCTATGCCTATACACTTCAGCATCACAACCTATATACCCTATTAGAGATAATCATTTACTTACCTCTCCACATAATACCATCTAATTCACTCAGCTACCTTGTCTGACAAACTTTTCTAATATAAATTATGGTATCTTCAGTGAAAGCCTCTACTTCTAGCTAATAAACCAATCAGCAGAAAGCCAAGGAAATAGTGTTAAGATACTTTGGCCTTCCCTTAGTCAGTTACAAAGAAATCTTCCTTGTATTATTGTGAAGTTACTTGGTCACATGTGCACCTGTTGAACTTTGACACCTATTATACCCTAAGTGGTACGATCCTAAAGCCAAATATGAGTATCTTTATAGAGCACATTGGCATTCCATTAAAAACTACTTGTTCTTCAAGAACAAAGTGTAATCCTTCATTGATAGTAGATGGCTTAATCCAAAAACCTTGGTCAATAGAGAATTTTACATGAAAGATTGAAGCTTCAGATCATAATAAGAAATAGGTGTTTCGTCTATAGGTTTTAGGACATCAAGACGAGGTTATGTTCATCAATACAATGATTAGCCACTTTAGGGCATTTAGTAAACATGGTTTTCTGTGTTGTGAACATCAATGAAATGTCAAGGAATATGTTTAAATTCACAGAGATGTTATGAATAAAGCCAAAATTCAAATTATTGTTATTTCTACATTTGTTTCCCCTTGTTTACACCCTGTTAATCACTCATGGCATCTTTCATTCATTCATTCATTCATTCATTCATTCATTTACTCATACATAGTAAAGTGCTGAATAGATTGATAATGAGAATGAAGTGCGATATGCAAACCTAGGATAATGCGGGCATTCCAATTTGGCATCTTCATGTGACAATCTACTACCTTTGAATTATCTGTTTTTATGAAATTAACATGTTTTGAACTTTGAATCATATGTTTAATGAAACCATAATAGTAGAAAGTCTCAAGAATATTGATGCTTTTCATCTCTCTTTCAAGCTTTTCCATGCATAAGCTGACATAGTGAAAGACCCAAGACTTTAGGGAATTAGTTTGTTAAACACTGATTTTTAAAATTCATAGATTCCTTAGGAAATTAAACAAATATGACATCTTTTAAGAATCCCAACAATGGTAATTTGACACGTACTAGGATTGTGCTAAAGACATCCACCTTCTTCTTAACAAAACAAAACCTAAGCTACCAAATCATACTTGAAAGCTTTTCAAATCACATCTCGGGCAATACCACAAACTGCCTTGTTTCCTTGGTAAAATTTTTTGGACCATATCTCTTCTTATTAATTTAACATCTCCAAACCATTTCCTAAAAGCTTTTTTTAAGATATGTCTTGGTCTTGCCATAGCCTCTTATTCTAAATTTTCCCTGATTTTCTAAGAATGTCGTAAGGATGAAAGATATTTTAATGATTTCATTAGTTTGAACGATTATTCATATTTATATATTCGAGGTATCATTATATCAACGCTATTCCATTTTTATTTAATTTACATGTTAAAGTAAACGTAAAAAAATATTGCTCATTAACTATTCATGTTTATATTGTTAGAATATTGTATATCATGGACTTTGTATGTCGGAAGACAACATTTTAAGGTAAGTAGTCTAAACTGATGGTCCATAGTCTACAGGGTTATTGTGAGTAATTAACTCTTAGTTGTTTAAATCCAATTAGGGAGATGGCTTGTTGTGGCCATCTGAAGCAAACTAACTCTTGAGTAAAAACATAGATATATTGCCTAGAGGTGGTGATATATTGGATTGGCCCAAGTGTAATTAATCCATTAATAAGTCTGTTTACTTAGATTAATTCATTTTTGACATTCATTATGTAATTACCTTAATCTTGAGTAAGTAATTGACTCAATGTGTATAACTTGTATGCTTTGACATTCTAAAGGGTAAAGCATCTTGAAGTACTAAGCTACTAGACCTATTTGTTGGGCATATGACTTATACTTGATGAGAGCTTTACTTATAGATATGGAGTCATAGCTCCTACAAAGAATTAAGGTTATCCTCTTAAAAGGCATTATATGGTACAATGAATGTGCATAAGGCCCAGATCATTTGTATGACAAATAATAAATTGTTCACATGTAATTTTAATGTGGAGAGTATAATGGAACTTTAAGATAAAGTGATCAAGTACGTAAAATGGATTATAACCTTAAGTTCATCATAGATATCATATGAGGGTATTACATAGATTATAGGGTTATTAGACTAAAAGGCAATATATAGAGCTTATGTAATACGATATATCATTGCAAGTGCAGCCTCAGGTCTTTGGTGGTATAACTCTGAGACTAATAATTATGTGATTAATTATTTAGGATAGAATAAATAACATATAGATTATTGGAGCCTATTATATATGTCCAATTAGTCCCTCCACTAGCTTAACATAATTCTTTAACTGATTGGTTATTGATTAGAATATCCGTAGTTAAGAGATTCTTAATATGGTGAAATGGTATGCTGGATACACTTTTTTTAGGGGTAAAGGTGTTTTCTTTAATAAATAAATGAAAATAATTTTGCTGTTATTTATTTATAATATATGCTTAATTTCAATAAAATATTTATTTGGAGAAAATTATTAATTTCAATTAATTATATTTATCTTCTCATAAATATGGGAATTAATTTAAATTAAATAGATATGTAAAAATTAGTTATTTACATAATTAATTTGATATCTATAAAGTCTTGTTTAAAGAATTATTTGTAAATTAAATATGTATATTATTCTAAATAAATTAAGAAAAATTATTTTATTCATTTATTTATTTTTGATTTACAATTAAATTAATTATTTTATTATAGCTAATTTTGTTTTGATAATTATTACATAATTATTCTATTCGAACAAAATTGCCATGATTTTATTTTGAATTGGAACTGAAGTTATGCAAAATTATCTAGTTAAATAAAATTAACAATTTAATCAACATTAAATAGCCTAAACTTTATAAAACAAATTAGGCCAGAATATTGTCTAAGTAGACTAGGGCTTGACCAAAATTTGGTGGGCACCCATATTAGGGTTGGCACTAGATCTAGATTATATGGAGATGGGTAAAATAATCAATTTTAATTAAAATTAAAAAGTTACGGCTACCTTGTTACTTGTTATAAATAACAAGCATGTGCCTAGGGTTTCAGGTTAGACTTTGGCACCATATTAGGGGTTTCTAATCACACTATCTCATGATTTTTAAGTTGTTGTCATAAGTTGGTTATTAAGAAGAATCAAGTTGTACGAATTTACGATTGATCTAGAAAAAGAGTGCCCATGTATTCTATGATCTGGGAATTGAAGAATAGTGGAGAAGACTAGTTGTTTGAAGCTGTCGCACAGATCTAGGAATCCTTAGACGGCATCCTTAGATCTACAACTTAGGTAATCGATTATATTAGTTTAATTGTATATAACAACATGATTTAGTATGATTAGATTAAAAAAAATTTAAAATTCTATTAGGCATCTTATCTATTTTTTCTTATATTATCATTACATAACCAAATCCTTAGTCTTTGCAAACCTTCGAGGATCAAACACAAAATGTTCTCTACAGCCTAAACTTTGGTATAATGTGGTTTCCTATTAGTGGCAAACCAAAGTAGGGCATCCTTAAGCAAGTGGAGTGAAATGTAGAATGCAGGCATGCTTTTGAAAAAATGGGGAAAAAGAAAATTAAATGGAACACCATGTGATTAAGATGTTCAAAATTTTTCTAAAACAACTTTCTTCCAAAGAATGACTCCAATTTACATAGTTGTGTCTAAGATGAAAGATGGCCATCCAATTCACATAGTTGTGTTTAAGATGAAAGATGGCCATCTTTCATCATCCTCTCATAAATTAGAAAACTTTCTTTTGAGCCTAATGAAATCTTTCTTTTTAAAAAAACCCTAGTCAAGGATTACCCCTACATTTGGGGGCATAACAAGCCTAAAAATATCGGGCATAATTGTGAAAATGCTTGGCATCAAGTAGCAAGTGTAAAATGTATTGAGTTTCCAAAATCTAGAATTCCCTTTTAAAAAACAAAAAGAGAAAGAAAAAGCACAAAATGAAAGATGAAAAGAAAGAGAAAAACCAAACCAAAAAAAAAGGGCAAAAGTAAAATTAAGAAAGAGGTAATGGAAAATTAGGAAACAATGACATCCTAAAAGTAAAAAGGGATGCCCTTACAAAAAAAATGATCCCTGATATAATCACCCCTAAACACTAAATTTAGGCCCTTATACCTTTTCTTTCAGAACCATGAACCTTGGCCTACATTGTAGTCCTCAAAAAATTCGTTTCAATCAAGCATAGCCATGTGAACTAATGGATCCATTCTTCAGGAAACTGTTCTTTAGCAAATTTTAAGTCTTCTTACGAAGCATGATAAAGCTATCAATTGAAAAAAAAAAGAAATAGAAAATGGATGGATTAAAGCTTTAGGCTAATAACCCAAAAATAGGTAGTCTAAAGCAAAATAGAAAATTTTCAATGCCATCATTCATTGGATTGTTGAAGTCTTAACAAGGAAACCATCATTCCAAAAGAAACCAAAGGGCACCCAAAAATCCCTAAACATCCCCAAATATCATTTTTAGATAGGTCAACTCTTAGGATTACATTCTTTAATTTTCCAAGTTAGCCTTACAACCCTAAACCCATCATGGCCAAACCCGGTGCCAGTCAAAGTGGCAATGGTAATACATGGAGGGTTTTTCATTTTGAGAGATTTTGCTTCAAAAAAAAAGGATGGATAAAACACTATAAAACAATTTAGTTTTAAGTTTTGATGAGGTAAATTTCTTCATAAAGCTTTGGTTTTTCTTCATTTTTATCCATTTTTCCTCTTGTTGATTAGCCAAAATCATGCTTAAGTTCATGGATTTTGATCCATTTGAAAGATTAAGCATGATGGCCATGAATTAATTTCTTTGATCTAACTTTTTTTTTTTAATTTTGCTTGCTAATATTTGTTTTTCTTCATGACTCATGTTTTTATTGATATAATATTGGTTTCTATATTATATTTGTCATATATATGATTATATATATGTTATTTATCTTAGCATTTTCTATTTGGTATGTTGGAACAACATATTTATATGTTTATTTTCATGATTTATTATACTTTGCATGTGTATGTAATGATTTTTTATTTTTATGGCCATTTTATAAATATAAAATGTTTAAGTACTAATATGTAAAAAATAAAAATTGAAAAAAATAATTTCTAGCAATTCCATGCTTGGCCAAAACCCACATATACCTTTAAGAATGAATTTCATGCATTTTATCAAGTAAAAATACCATTTTTTTTATTTTTGAGGTCTTTTGGTAATTTTATAAAGGTTAGGGACTTTTATATAAATATTGAAAATTTTGTGCTAGGGAAAAGTGGCGGAACCTTGCTTGGTGAATTTTAGACAAGATTTTTTTGTATTTATTTTAATATATATGATGTTAATTTTGTGTTTTAATTTTGTAGGGTATGATATTGCAAATTTAGAAAAGTTTAGGGACCATTAAGAAAATCTAGCATTTTTGGTCAAAATGTCATTTTTAAAAAAAAATCATCTAATCAGAATATTTCAGAATATTCTAGCATTTCATTGGTCCTTTGGTAGGGTGTTGAAAATATTAAAACTTTTGATATTCTTTCGATTCTCTATTAGGGTATGAAATACGGTTTTAAAAAATTTAGTGACTTAATTGCATTTTTTGTATTTTAGGTCATTTTTTATATCTAAACTACCCATTAAGGATAAAAGTCATCATCATTTATTTTTTCATGTCTTTTAGGTTTACCGAGATAATATCATGTCAAAGATATACCCTAAGAGAATTTTGGTAATTTTTCTTAGAATCAAGTCCTATGTAGTCACCAGGATGCTTTTATGCCAAAGGCATATATTTAGGATAAGTTCACCCTTTTTATGGTCCTGTTTCATGTCCTTTAGGGTTATCTGGATACTTTTACATAAAAGGTATACCCTAAGGTATTTTGGTAATTTCCCTAAAATCGAGTCTGATGTAGACACCTAGATGATTTTATGCCAAAGGTGTGTATTTAGAATAGATTTAGCATTTTATGATCATTTTCGAGTCCTTTAAGATTACCATGATACTTTCCTATCAAAGATCTACCTTAGGAGCATTTTGGTAATTTTCCATAGTACCAAGTCCTAAGTAGTCATTGGGATGCTTATATGCCAAAATTATGCATTTAGGATAAGTTCATCCTTTTATGATCCTGTTTCATGTCCCTTAATGTTACCGAGGCACTTTCACGTTAAAGGTATGCCTTAAGGGTATTTTGGTAATTTTTCTTAGAATCAAGTGCTAGATAGTCATCGAGATGCCTTTATGCCAAAAGTGCTACGATATGTTCGCTTTCGCATTAGAACAAAGTCCTATGTGATTACTGGGTACTTTCATGTCAAAAGTACATATTAGGAATAGGTTCATCATTTTAGACTATTTTTAGGTCTTAGGATACTCTATTAATATTTTTAATAAAATCAATTTTTAAAAAAAAATTAAGCAATGTCTCCAAGTTAAAATAATAAATGGAATTACTTCTAAAATATATGAGAGGTTCTACGGATGATTTTAATAATGAGATACCCTTTTCAAAAATGAAAATCGAGATTTTTATAAATTTTGGAAAAATAAAACCGTTCCCATTTTTCTGGCCTTCCCGCGGGGTGTCAAAGATATTTTGATTTTTAAAAGCTTTTATGTTTCACTGGTCCTGTAGTGGGTACATAAAAGATTTTGATTTTCAAAAATTTCAAAAAACCCAATTTTCCCAACACAGAATAATAAATTGGTTTTATAAAATATTATTTAGGGAATTACACTTAAATGCTATATATTGAAACCGAATTAAAATTAAAATTCAAGTTAAACTGTAATCACTAAGGTACTGATTTTAGGCATCATGAGAGGGTTGATCCTTACTTGTGATCATGACCAACTCCTAGACCTTTTTATATGATCTCTGCTGTAAATCTCAGAATTGGTATCTTATGGTTTTGTAACACTCAAAATATGAATTCCTATAAGTGACCAATATCACCTAGCTGAACAGATTGGTGGTAGCTCCAAGTAAATAGTCGTTTCATAATGACTATTTAAGGTTCAATTGAGTGAGTAATTCATATCGACCACCTAGTCCTCAAAAATAAGAAAATATGGATAATGCTATGGCCCATAGATATAAGGGCATATAAAGCAATGATATATCATCAAATATAGGATCGAGGGCCATTTAAGTTAAGCTTGGTCAAGATTCGTATCCAAGCCACGTTGCAATCACTTGGCAACTCCACTAGGGATGGCTTTGAAAGTCAAGCCTAAAATTAATTACATGTTAACTAAATTTTAATTAATTAAATTTCAATTGGATTTAATTTTAAATTCCTGTTTTTAAGGAAAAATTTTTCTTTTCATTATATTAATATCTAATTTGTACTGATTCTTTTTTTCTTTTTGTCTTTTGGGAATTAGGATAGCATGTTTTATTTTTAATGTTATGTCATAAAAAGGTTTATTTGTCCCTTCGCATACAGTGTGCACATGTGTAGTGATTGCTTTTCCATCAGCTATGGTAGGGCATAGGTACTCAATATTTTAGGAAAGGGTAAAGTAGCTTTGCCTTTTGAGGTGTTAGCCTCCATCTAGGTTAGCGAGAAGCTTATCAAGTGTAGATTCTTATGCCTATCTAATGTGTCAGCCTCGTTACGTGCATGAGAGACATACCCACTCGAAGTAAACCTAGTTGAAGATAAATTTGTGATGGATAAGATACCTTGTTAGTCCTTTCCAAGATTGAGGAATTTGAGAACTTAATTTGAGGTTTGACCTAAACCTAATACAGTGAACCATAAACCTTCCAATCAAAACCATGCTCTTTTTGAGGTGTCACCAAAATTAGGGACACATGAAGGGACAAAGCTATCTTTTTCTTTTTCTTTTTGTACTTTTATTTATTTGGTTAACTTTAATATTTTATTTGAATAATTTATGATTTTCATTGCTTTAAAATTTATTTTTTTGGTTAATCTTGATACCTTATTTGAATAATGTGTGATTTTTATTATTTTATAATTTTGTTTGAATTTGATATTTCTTAAGAATACTAACTCATTTTTTTCCTTTTTTGGTTCATTTTTCTTTCCTCATATGCATACAGGAACGCTTGCCTTAAAAATTTTTTTGACTTAGATCAATTTTTAATTAACTTAATGGCTGAGCCAATACATGTAGTGATTATTTCCAAGGAATTTGAAGAGGCTCGCTCTAAGTTTGAATTTAATCAGAAAAAAGATGGGGACTGTATATCAAGAGCTTTTATGCCAGAGTTGCTGAAGGTCACACATTTAGACCTCTTCTAGAATAATTTGAGAGTGTTGGCTAAAATATGGGATCAATGGGAAAATGCAAAGCGAACTCAGTTGCTGAAGATCACACATTTAGATCTCTTACTCAAAAAGCACATGGATGAATAGTTAGTCAGGGCTGTGATTGAGTTTTGGGATCCATCATTTTGATGTTTCTCGTTCAATCAACATGACTTGACTCCAACTGTGGAAAAGATTTTGGCTTTCATTGGGTTTAGGCTTTTTAGAGACAAAACCTATCGACTACAAAGAGCGTAATCCAACTAGCTATCATAAAAAACTAAGTTAAATTTTGGATTTATATTTCAAAGATGACCAATATCATATAGAGCAAAAAGGGAACACTAGTGTCATTTAATGGCAATTTATATAGAAATATATCCAAATGTAATTTGATATTGAGAAAGCTTTGGATGCATTCACTTTTGCTATATGTGGGATGGTTTTCCTCTTGAGAGTGTTGGGATATGTTAAGGCGATAGTATATGGATTTATTTGATCGGTTAAAAAGGAACATGCATTAGTTAAGATGATTTAAGCACTCAGTGCATGTCAAAAGGAGAGTCAAGGAGATTCTTTGGATGTGCTCTGTTATTGTATATTTGAGCTTAAAGTCATTTTTAAGGAAAAAAATAAAGAGTCAAACCCTACTCTTCATATTTTGTCTCTATTCAGGTATTCATTAAAAAAGAATAGCTTAAGTTCGAAATTAAGAAACAATGGGTTGAAACACTCAAGAATCTAGGTTCTAATGATAAAACCAAGTGGGCACCTTGGTTTTTACCAAAATGCTTTATTGATGGGGTAATCTACTTTATATACTTTCACTTACATATGGGGCACCATGGCTTATGCGGCATTATTGGTTCAGAAACAATACAAGTCATAGTAGTTTATCCCTATGACTTTAATTTAGCTAGTATGGACTTAGAGTATTAGGGCGAGGATTATAGAAAGTCACTTCAAATAGTCACTTTACATTAAAGAAAGAGGCATAAGTTAGGGTTACGTATATACATAGATAAGATTACCCTAGGGTATGATGCCTGAAAGAGAGTTTGGGGCTATAATATAATCATTTCATGATTAGATGTTTCTATTCCTTAAGTATCTATCCAACCAGAGCCTGTCATGCCATCTGAGATTGAATTGATTAAAGAGGAAGCTGCTAGGGATTGAAAGAGAATGAGTGCTAAGAATCATCAACTTCGAGAAAAAATAGCCTATTTATTAATGAAGATGGAGGCAAAGGGAAAAAAATTGAAAGAATGGAAAACAAGTACAATCCAATGAAAAACAACTGGATTGAATACAGCAAGAAGATGAAGCTCGTTGGGGTATCCGAAAGTTTTAACACTAAGGGAATAACGGAGGAAATATCTAAGCTTCTGAAATTTTGGAAGTATGGAACGTAAAAACTTTGAATGAAGAAGCCAAGAAAAGTATTTTTGAAAAAAAAAATAAAAAAGAGAGCATTTCAACCCATATCTCCAGTTAAAGAGGTCTACTGAAAAGAGTTTGAATGACTCTAGGCTACCTTTGATCAAGAACATGGAAGGTTGATACAATGCAAAAGAGATGACATTCGTGCCTTGGTATCAAGCCTACCATGATCTAGATGTATGTTAAGTTGATAAATTACGGTGGGCCGAATATGATGGCAGAAGTTGGGCAGCTAATTCTTTTGGCCAACATATGTACAGAGATCATCTTAGAAAATAAATCCACTTAGCTACCATCTGAGGTAGGAAAATGGTGGAGAAGATTAAAGCCTTACAGATACAACTAACACTATAGGAGAATACAACCATGTTGTACTTTAGTTTTTGGATGAGGTTAAAAAATAATAAGATCAAGTTAGGACTTTTTTTAGATGTAATCACTACATGAACAAACGATGTGAATATTATATTTTTCATAAAGTTAATGGAAAATTTAACGCAAGTGCCCCTGCAAATCCATTCATACTCACACCATGCATATAATACCTATACATATACATAAATATACACCTATATACATGATTATTAATTTTGTTAGTCCATAATTAAAATTAATTAACTTAAAGAAATTTGATATTCTTTTAAGGTTCCAACATTGCAAACCCAGAGAGATCAGCTCAACCACTACCCCCTCATCGATAGCTACTAGATTCAGAACAAGAAGAATAGCTAAAGACCACTGAGCAAGTTTTGAAAAAATTAGAAGAAAGTTACTGATTGGCCCAAGAGGCCATGCTCAAAAGGCAAGAATAGTTATAAGCTCAAATCACAAAGATAATTGAGTTATTAATGGCAAGGGAGCTAGTTCGTCAGTAACTAAAGATAAATATTGACACTCTTACTAGGGTTTTTAAGGGTACCAGTTGAGGAATAGACAACTAATGCTTGAAATGCACAGTCGGCTAATAGCCAAAATGTGCAATAAAAATCCTTACAGCTAATACGCAAGTCATCATTATTAACCCTGACTCCCTTTTGCAAGGGGCGAGTGTAAAAACTACAATCGCTAAAAAAACTAGTGGGCCCTAGTATTGATGAAGGGGAAAGCGTAAACAAAATAGTAAAGAGCAAGCTGAAGTAGAGATTGAAAAGAAAAGTTACAAGTCCTTGAGAGAAGGTTAAAAGCCATTAAAAGGGCTGAACTATATAGCAGTATGGATGTAAAAGACCTCAGTCTAGTACCAAATTTAGTCCTTATATTGAAATTTAAAATGCTCAAGTTTGAAAAGTACAAGGGCAGCATTTCCCCTCAAGCACATATCAAAATGTTCATAAAGAAAATGGCTAGCTATGCCTAAAATAACAAGCTTTTGATTCACTATTTTAAAGAAAACTTATTTGGATTTGCTCTAAGATGGTACAATGATAAACTGCACTTAGATTCAATGCTAGACTGACTTGGCCAATGCATTTCTTTAGCAATATAAACATTGGCTGAATGGGTGCCCGATAGACTGACTCTCTAGAATATGGAAAAAAAATCTATGAAATCTTTAAAAGATTATGCATAAGGATGGAGAGACATTACCTCTCAAGTTCAGCTTTTGATAATTGAGAAGGAGACCATAATGTTGTTCATGAACACCTTCTGTCCTCTTACTAAGACAAGTTAAAGAGGAATGTGACCAAATTTTTACTGATCTTATTATTTCTAGAAAGATGATTGAGACAGTTATAAAGGTCAAAAAATTATGATTGGAAAGTCCTTTGCCTAAAAGAAGTTGGGGCTAAGAAAGAAGAAAGAAGAGGCTCCATCTATTAACTATGCTGGTTAACTGTATCATTAAGGATCTTGTCCCTACTACTAAAGCCAAAGACAACAAAGCCAAAATAACTATTCTCTTAAAATACCTCATGCTTCCTCTCCAACATCACCTTAGACTAATATTTCAAACCCTTTTTAACAAAACCAACCAAGGCCCAACGTCAATACACTAGCCTAAAGAGCCAACCAATCAAGACCCAAGGTTAATCCACTAACCTAAAGAGCCAACCAACCTAAACCCTATTACAATCTCATTCCTTACTCTTATAAAGAAATGTTTGATAAATGTTTTAAGGCACAATTAGTGCCTTCCAATTTTTTAAGCCATGTGAGAGTAATTACCCTAGCTGGTATGACCTAAATCTATATTATGAGTATCATACAGTAGTAGGTCACGCGATCAAAAATTATATGGCCTTTCGATTTGATAATGCCCCAACACCTAATGTGGTAGCAAATCCCTTACTTGATAATCTCAAACCTAGGATTAATGCTGTGATTGCTGAAAAAGAGTGGTGAAAAAAGTTAAAAGTCCAAGAAGTTAGAATTTTAATAGGAAAAGTATAGGTAATGCTGACTAAAAGTAGGATCCTTGGTTAGAATCATTAAAGCATCAATAGCCAGTCTGATTCTAATGTTAACTGCTATAAATTCCATAAGATGTTAGGACACACTTTGTAAAATTACCTGGAGTTTTCAGCCATGATCTAAAGAATGATGGACAATGGTGAAATTAGATTCTTCAAAGAAGCCAGACTAGGGGAAGAAAAATTAGTTAACATGGCCATTAAAGGATCGTTGCAGCCATACAATGGCATCGGTCACCCTCTTATCATTTATCACAACCAGCCAAAGGCCACATCTTGTAAGGTTAAAGTTACTTCCAAACTCATTATCAGAGCATCAACACCCTTTTTGTATTAAAATAATAAACATGTACCAGTGGAGATATAATGGTAGGGTGATAACTCCAGAGGCTATTACAAGCCAATTGGCTGCTATTGATATTACTAGGGTAAGCCATGTGATGTGAAGTGGTCACATTACACGCCAAAAACTAGTGAACCCGGTGCCAAAATCAAATTAAAGGGACAAAAATATAAAAAAGCAGTAGTTATTAAAGATATCCTCGTGGAAGTGCAAAACTTAGTGAAGAAAAAGAGGCTGTTAAGTTCCTCAAGTTTATTAAACACAGTGAGTATAGTATCTATTTGAATAGACTCTCAGACCCTTTCATGCTATCTCTCAAATTTTTGTAGATCTCAGAGTTTGTTTTCGAGGGTTTTGTAACCCTTAAAATATGAACTCTGATAGGTGACAAATCTTGCATAGCCAAAACATACTGGTGGCAAATCCAAAATAAATAGTTATTTCATAATGACTATTTAAAGTTAAATCAAATGAGCGATTCATCTCGATGACTTATCCCCAAACATTTAAAATAAGAAAAATAATAACAATATGGCCCCTAAAAATAAAAGAATAATGATATAGAGATTTATATAAGAACGAAGGGTACACCTACCATTTTAAATTAGACTAGTCAATATTAGTATTTGGGCCATGTTATGACAATGGCTATGTTCTTAATCAAACTCATTATGCTAAGAAATTTGTTACAAAATTTGAACATCTCAATATAAAAGAATTTAGTACTCTATATGATTTAAGTATGAAATTAAATTGAGAATCATGATCAAGTAATTGCACAACTTGAAAAAGCTAGTGCTATTAAGATTATAATGTACGCCATGTGTTGTATTAGATTGAATATAGCATTTGTAGTTTGTAAACTATCAAGGCATATATGTAAACCAATTATTGGAAAGTTACTAAAAGAATTTAAATACTCATATTAGAGCCTAACAAACACATCTAGTCCATTTTTAACTTTGTGGTAGTCTCATTGAGGGACATACCTCTCAAGGTCATGCCAAAAACAATCGCATGGTGGATTGGAGTAGGCCATTACATGCTGTCATGAAGCTTAATGTTGATGGAAGTAATTTAGATAATCAATGAAGAGCAAGTTTTGTAGGAATTTTGAAAAAGAAAGATGGTGCTTGGATTATTGGTGTCACCGATTTTATTGGTTTCTCAGATAATCTACACGTAAAACTAATGGCAATTTTCAAAGGCTTATAGGTTGCCTAGCATCAAATGCTAGAATGGTTGATTTTGAGTTTGATTCTCTAGATGCTATTTGTTCGCTATTATCCAACAGTCATAGCAAACATCCATGGACTACTCAGACATAATTGGGAAGTCACCTTTCATCACACACCAGGTGAGGCATATAGATGCTTGCTAAATTGGGAACTCAGGGTTTTGATGAGTGTAGACTATGGTATCAACTTCCTTAAGCATTTCAGCCCTTACTTCTTTCCAATTCTTGAGGAGTGCTGCTCATGAAAGGCTAAGTTTCTTATTTTTGCTTTCTTTATTTCTACTATACCAAAAAACAAGTATTGCTACACGTCAGTTATGCATTAGTAAAACCTATTCTAAAGAAAATTTCATATTAGTGCAGTCTATTGTATATAAAGGACAAGATAAATACTCTTAATAAAGTTTATTGTTTAAATGTCCAAAGCAATAGGGAAATTAATGAACTGTACTTATATAAACATCAGAAGTGATGCAACTTCAACAAAAAGAATCAAGGACCTTTCCTATAAATGTTTATTAAGAACATGATTTAGTGCTAAAAGTTAAAAAAACATTCTAATAGAAATATGAATAAATATTATGTGTGGTGTATCTTCAATTTTAATACAAAGAATTGTGGTTCAATCTGTAAACACCAACAATTTCATTAAAATTCTAAGATACATTTGCTAATCGATAGTTCAAATCGAGAGATATCTTTTTGTATGTATAATATCTATTTGAGTTAAAGGCAACTAATGCGAAATTGTTGGTAGTTTGCAATATTGATGGCAAAACTTACCCAACATTACTTAGAAAAGTCAAGAATAAACAATTTATTATAAGTTATTCTTATTTATATAATAAAGTAGTTATTTGAGCCGAAAATATTCCTAGGCTCACCTATGCACTTGGGCTTAAAATTAGAGATGCAACTATTTTCTTAATGTGTTATTTTTTGAAATAATTAAATTATTATTAAGTCAAAAATTATTTTTGAAATATTTGCATAAGTATAATTGTGTTCAAAGAATATAATACTTAGCTAAAAAAGTTGTTATGTAAGAACATAACTCATGCCAATAGGCAAGTAGCTTGTGTCAAAAGATAATTTTCTTATTCTAATAGATAGGTTACTCATGCTGAATAGGCAAGTTATGTAAGCCAAAAAAGACAAGTTGCTAACAAATGTAACTTTACTTTATCTATATATTGAGACCTTTCAATCTAGCTATTTTTTTTACTTTTCTATTTTAGCAATTTATGACTTTGTTTTATCTTAGAGGCATTGTAAAATCTTAAGGAAAGTGTTTTCACACCTCAAAGTCTACCTTGTAATTTTCTTGCTCCATTAATTTTTTCCGATGGTGATGGCTTTGTATTATTGATTGTATGCTCCTATGTTCAATTTGATTGGCTTTAGGATATACGAATTAACATTTTACTGTCAAAGACTAGACACTTGGACATATGATAGCTTAGCACAATCTAAAGTGGTAGTTCTAGAGATAAGGACTTGTTACAAATTGCAAACCCTAAATATGCTTTCTACCCAATGTGCATAGCTTAGTAAGATTCTGTAAGTATTTTTCAGCAGAACCCAATAACTAAGAAATTTAAAAATCTTTTGGCCGTTTTCCGGTTTGCTTTTGTACGTTTAATTCCCAACATCTTTATAAATTTTGACCATGCATGTTCAACTTCTAATACTAGCGCGTGTAGGGCTCTTTATGCTCTCTGTATTCTTGTCTATTTTGTACCAGGTGGGCCAGGTAGAAGATGCAATGGCAGCAAAATTCAGATCATAGCTAAAAGACCATGAAAATTAAGCAAGGAGTTCACTTCTTCCATTGCTTTCCACCCGCTTGTAATGGGCTTTCTCTGTTTATATTCTCTTATGTTAATTACGTAACTATGCATCCTCCAAATAAGTATTCTTTTCTTTCGAATTATGCATCTCTGCTTCTCTCTCGGTTTTATTTATTGTTCACATTAATTCAAAGCAATGGACATGTCGTCGAAACATATATCTTAAATAAAAAGATAAACCAAAAAAGCTTATATGATTATTCACTAATATTAAGTTTATGAGAATTACTTTAGCTTTTTATTGAAATGTGGCGATATCATGCGTGTGTATATATATATGTTTTGTTTTGAATGTGCGAAACCTATGTATAGCTCTTACTATGAGTTTTTCGTGTGAATTATGTGGGCATAATATATTATATCTGAATGACCCACCTTTACATGCCATTGCTGTGTGATCCTGAATATGACTTTGTCAATAAACATGTGACAGAAAGCGTCAAAAGAACCTTTGTGCAACGATATCACACTTTAATCTTTTAAATTGCTTTATTTATTTCTACCCCTTGAAGAAGAAATTAAAAGTGATAATGGACAATAAACTATTCAGCTCTATGGCCGGTTTTAAAAAGAAAGAGAAAGTGACAATATACAGACTGTCTGCTTCATATATGGCTGATTAGGCTAAAGGCTAAGGTTATGTTCTCCCACAAATACAATCCTAGTTCAATCATATTCATTTCCTTCTTCGGTTAACTGGGAAGCTGGCCAGGCCAATAGATCATGCATAAGTGGGAAAGTGACTCAAAAGGAAAAAAAAGGTTAAAACGCGTGCATTCCAGAATTACTGATCTCAATCTCTAAAGAAATTCGTTGAATGGGATCCATCTTTAAGCTTAGCATCCTTTTTCTTTGTTCTTTTAAATGTTTTTCTTCTGCCAACCTTCACTGACATAGTAAAGCATTGGGTTTGGACCATCACCACTACCCTTCTTATTGCTCTTTTGTTAAACATAGAAAAGGAATATATAGGTTCTATTCCATCCCTAAATCGGCAAAACATATATATATGCCAAAATGTGACTTAACTATAAATTCCGAATTTTTTTTAGTAGAGGACAGTGTCCTCTTTCGAATGAAAAAAAATGACCGTTAAGAAGTTACCTAACGAATAAAAGAAAATTAGAAGAAAAACATGTCGATTGTCGGCCCCCGTGATGAAAATTTGTTCATCTTTCCTCATTATTAATCCATCCAATCAATCACAATTGTAGCACGTATACATATATATATATATATATATATATTTGCTTTTGTGACACACTCTAGTGCACGTCAAATTTTGTTTTCAAAATAAAAAAAAAAAGTAAATTTAAAAGTAAATGGTAGTGATAAATAACTACATAAAGTTAAAAAAGGCTTGAAACGAAAAAAGTTTTTAATTCCTGACTTTAGTGAATTTTGAAAAATATAAACTCAGTTTAGTCAATTGGAAGTGACATCAAACTCAGTTACTTTTATTATATATAGTAGATTTTACAACAAATATAAATGCATGTGAATTTTTTAGTAGGAAGTTAAAAGGGTGTGTGTGTGTATATGTATATTTGTTGAGTGGAAAGTTAAAAAATAAGTAAACACTAAAACATATTTATATGGATTGAGTGTCACACTAAGCGCTCTAAATTAGACAGGATGCATTAACCTCATATAGGATAAGAAAAGAAAGGTCTTTAGGCATATAAGTGAGTGTGTCACATATCTCATTAAATATGTCTTTTGGGAAGAGGGTAATGGCTCATGACAAGTTGTATCAGAGTCAATCCTTGAGCATCCGATTTCATGCTGAGCACCCCAACAGGTAGAGTAGGCAAGGTAGACCAACTATGACTCCACGCCAAACACTCTAAAGGTAAGGTAGGCAAAACGGTGGAGAAGCACGTGACGAGGGTGTTATGAGATTGTGTAGGGAAGAATGTCGTGCCAACTATTTTAAAAAAGTAGATAGAGTGCATTAATCCTACATCGGATAAAAAAGGAAAGGTCTTTAACTATATAAACGGGTGTGCTGTATATTCCATCGGACACGTCTTTTGAAAAAAAAGCTAGTGACCTCGTGACATTGAGTGGGAAGTTAAGAAATAGTGAGTAAAAAGTTAAAAAACTGAATTTTTGACTAATAAATTTTTAAATGGTGAGTTACAAGATAATAAAAGATATATATAACTTTAGTTTCATGTTTTATTGTAAATTTTAATGATTTGTAGTATTCACTACTTAAATTGATATTGCTTAACCCATAATACCCACTCAATCACCCTTTAAATAGGATGTAATGCCAGGGATCCAACCTTTTTTCTGGCTTATGTTGTTCCATTGTATTTATGTGGGCCAGGCCAGCCTACCCTAGAGAAAGGCATCGCGAAAGCTCATCAAGAATATGTTCCTTTCGCTTTCATTAGAAAGGGCTTCTAAAGGACCAAATGCATATGTGCATTTCCCCTTTTCCCATCCTTTTGACTGATTAGTCAATAATTCGCCCCTCTCTCCCTCTTTTTTCTTCTTATAGATGAAAATGTGAAACAAATTTAGAACCCCTTTAATCATTAGTGCATTATGATTCTTTGATCTTCCTCTAATCACTTTCCGTCATTGCTGACATTTTTTATCTTCGAATTAAATTGTTAATTGATCATGCAGCTATTTTAAACATAAAAAAACGAAGGGTATTTGTAACTTTTTTGACAATTTTTTTCTACAATAATAATGATAGATAATTTTTACGCACCGACTTGCCAATCCAATCCATGCCGCCAGATTAGTAAAATGCATGTAATTTGGTTTATATTTTGAGGGAATAAATCCGAAGATGATACGATTTAGATTCTGAAAAACCGATTCTGCCATCTAGGTTAAAGTGGGGTTCTTTTCTTGGATCCAATTGAGTGTTTTGGCCGGAGCCATAAAGCAAGGATCGAAACTCAAGTGCTTGCTCTGGGCATTTCCCTTTTTCAAATTTGTGTTCATATTTAAATTACCATATGCATGACCCATGCAAACCTCATCTACTTGAATGCAAAAAGATCTTTATTATTATTATTATTAT